>CM066728.1:174614177-174949177 GCA_033961575.1 Aselliscus stoliczkanus | reverse complement strand
CACGCCTCTACGTGATCTTATCTTAGCTTCTAGAAGTTCCCTTCAGGTGATGTCAATATTTTCCTTTCTTTGTGAAGAAAGAGAAGCATTGATTCCTTAAGAGTATTCATTCTCTAAATAGCTTTATTTTGTAGGAGACACCCGAATTTGCAAGGAACAGACATTTTCTCAAGGAAAAGTCATGAAAACTGAACTGAAGACATTGAGACAAGGCAAGAGTGCAGTGTCTGACCTCCTTTCCTTCCTCTGACAAGCTGACCGTTGCCATCTGTGTCTCCTCTCCACAACACTGCATTGTCTCCTCTTAAGGTGGGGACTGGATAAGGATGTGAAATCTGGAATGGACTCGGAGAGATTGGATAGCCTGAGCTATGCAGCTTTCCAAACTTTATACAAAGGAACCCCGCAAAGTCTTTATAGGACACACCCATTGCTCCCGTGGGAAAGGCAGCCAGAGGTTCTTTCCTTCCAGGACACCTCCCTTGGTGGAAACCCCTCTTCTGCTTCCTCCGGTCACTCTCTTGGTCACCAGGTCCCATACCATCCTTAGGTTGTCCAAAACTGTTCTTTCTGCTCAGGGTTGGTACCTCCAAATGATGCTCACATTATTCCTGTTTCCCATGTCAGCAAAATGCCCCCTTTGGGGTAATCTGGAATGCTAGATTGGATGTGACCAAAGGAATGCACCTCAGGGCCTGAATGACATTGAGAGCAGAGTGGAGGTGGGGAACTTGCATTTTCCAGGAAGTTATCACCACTATTTAAAACAGATGACTCCACTGTGGGTAGATTATATGAAGAAACCTTTTTGGTGAGCAACTTTTTACTGCAGGGTTCAAAAATGCAATGGATACAGGTGGGACAGAGCAGGTAGCAAAACAGGGAGACTGAGGACTGATGATTTCACATTAAATGACCACTGGGGGCTGTTTGTGTCCCCCAGGAGCACCCTTGCTGCCTCCCTCACTCCCATTAGGGTGGCCATTGACAAAAATGCTCGAATCTGCATTGTTTTATGGCCCAGAGCTGCACTGGCTTCATAACCACCACCTGTATCAGTGGCTTAGTACCTCACAAGATATAGAGGGAAAAAAAGAGTCTTTTCTCAGAAAGAGAGACTTAGAATGCAGAGTCAAAGCCATTCTATACTGATCATATATATTTCTCCCAATTACTTTCTCGCATTTGTACTAACTATTCTAGAATCAAAATTCTCTTTGTTAATACAAAAGCAAAGTGGCTTTACACACATATCCAGAGAAACACATAAGAGGAGTGACAATGATGGAACTTGACCATGATAAGAAATCCAAATTAAAATATTTTTAAATAAAGTTTTAGCCCAATATCCACTTATACTGTAGTTCTTTGTCTAATCTGTAGAAACATGAACACATACATAAACAACTTGGCTTTTGCAACACAACCAAATTATCCAAAATATTTAAATATCCCCATTTTTTTAACTGCCACATAATTTGTGCCTAATTTATTAAATAGAAGACACTGGTTGGATCAAGGATAATAATTGATTTTTCTGTTCCTGAAAGAGTTGATTTCTATTAAATAACATTCCATACAAAATTAAATGTAAACTGGAATTTTAAGAAACTGCAAGAAATGGGAATACTTGGGCATAATTTTGGCTTTTCCATTAATTTAACAGTGAACGTTTTATTTGTGAAATTTTGCTGGGGTTTCATAATCTAGTAAAGTAATCAGTTCCAAATTAGTGTTCAGATTAGATAATAGTAACAGACAAAAAAAAATTGCTGCCTTATTTATAAACAACACTTTTTTATTGCAGAGAAGTTTTCAGAAGAACACACATATTAAGAAGTCAAGGGTTAAGCCTAAATTTTACTTTGTATTTTATTGCCAACACAGGTAGGGAAAAGCAAAGGAAAGGAAATCACAGTCTCCTTAGCTTCCTTTATTTGGAAGAAAGTCTATGCATAAACTAGAGTGTAATCAACCACCTTTAATGAACTCAAACATTTTAGTGCATGAGGCATAGCCTGGAAAAAGCAAGAATCATTAAATTAAGAAAAATAGATAAATATAAAAAATGTAAATGTCACATATAGGTTACAAGAAAGGATTAAGACCACACAAAAATGTATTATACACCTATCAATTTTACATTTCATATCCAGCTCCATGATAGAGTATTAGCCGTTAACTAATTAACTAGATGGATTACAGTAGAGATGAAAGATTGTTATATGTTCTTGACTTTTTCTGACATTTGTGGGTATTTCACAAACACAACATAAATGTATCTTCAGTGTTTCAAAGAAGTTCTGAATTTATCTGTTCTTATTTTTTTTTTTTTTTAGCTGAGCCATCCTGCTACCTGTTGGTAGTTCAGCGGCTGCTCAGCTTGGGCTGGGCATCGAACTGCTGTTCTTCAGAGCTCAGCTTGCACTCTTGAGAGAACTCTTAACCAACTGAGCCACTCAGCCAGCCCTCTGTTCTTATTTTTTGATTAATCAGTTAAACATGTAACTACATTTAACTTTTATGTCTTTATAAAACTTGGTATATAAAGTAAATTTCTTAAGCAGAAAAGACCCAAAGATGTTTTAAGCTTGGGATAAAAGGTGCACCACCAAATTCAGAGTACTGAAATGATCTCACCTCTGTGAGAACAGAAACCCATTGGGACTGGTGGAGATTGTTTTAATTTTCTCATTGACTTCTTGCATGGGTAGCCTGAAATCAAAACTGGGTTCTGCTCTAGCTTATGTCCTCACTGGGAGTCCTTATTAAATTGTGAGTGTGTTGTGTAGTGCTAATGAAATCCACATGGGTTGTTCCAGGTTCAGTGCTTTCTGAAACCTTCTTGTTTTCTGTTTCTGTAGCACTGTTCCCATAGGCTGCCCCTCTGGCGAAAAGTCTCAGGACACATTCTCTATGCAGTTTAAAGGAGGCCATATAGAGAAATAAGTCAAATTAATAGCACATGTTAGAAATCATCACCAAGCCACTGATATCAAAATTTCCCCTCAGCAGTGACAAAGTATGTAATAGAGGAAGATAGAGTACAGGAAAAGTTTCGAATAAGAGAAAAACAGTATTGTTAACAGTAATACAGAGCGGACATAGTTAACATTTGTTGAAGGATTACTGAATCAGGCCCTGGGCTAAGGATTTTACTTCTTCAACTTATTTAATCCTCATAAGACTCATGAAAGGTAAGTAGTAATAATATTCCTATAATGCCAATGAGAAGACTGAGGCACAGAGAGATGAGGTGACTTGTTCAAATAGTGGGGAAAGAGAGATTTAAATTGCATCCAACTAGCAGACCTAAATTGCTTAGCATATGTCTTAAAATTTGGTGCAATGAAATCATATGGTTGTCTTTTTTGGAACAGTATAAAATTTGAAGATTTTAGAATTTTCTTAACCCCGAATTTGAACTAGAGGTAAAACAAGCATTGACCTCTGTTTTTTAGGATTTATGTGAAGTGAAATGGTTTGGTCATCGATTTCAATTTCAAAATTATAAATCCCATTAAGTTTTGGTGAACATGAACATTCAAAACTCAATAGGGCTGGCCGAGTGGCACGGTGGTTAAGAGCCAGCTTGGGATGCCAGCAGCCCCGGTTTGGGTCACACATATGAGGGCCAGTGACACTGCCCTCAGAACAAACAAACAAACGAAACTCAATATTTTATCAGTTATTCTACCATCATGTTTTTTTTTTTAAATTAACCATTGGGCTTATATTAAAACAATAGAGTAATAGCTGCTGTTTATTAAGGAGCTGTTATTTTGGGTCAGGTCCTGTACTAAATATTTTACATACAGTATTTAGTTAATTCTCAATAATATTTTGGCTATAATTATCCCCATTTTGCAGATGAAAAACAGGAGATTCAAAGATTAAGCGATTTACCTCCAATTCACGCATCCTTGGTGTTGTGGACCCAAGATTAGAACCCAGGTCTGCCTGACTACAAAAACCATGATCATTACCTTTATGCTATGTCTTTTAAATTCAAATAAACCAACAGATAAATAAAAAAATATTAAAACGTGTAAAACATTTTAAAATTAAATTACATTTGTTGTCATAATGACATGCTCACACCTCCTGAAAGGTGACCTTCTGCGGTGTGGCATTTGGTGTTCTGTGGCTGTGGTTAAGACCTGGTCCAGGTAGGTTATCCTGTCCCACTCATGATGATCTTACAGGTCTGAGATGGCCTATAAAGGTCCTGTGCCCTCATGAAAATCAAACTTCCCAGGAGTCACATGGCAGCGTTACAGCACCTTGCAATGCTCTTCATTCTTCACACCCAGCATTTGTTTGGAGTCAACTGGAGCACACATGTGATACGAATGCTGCCTTGGCCTATGGCTTTGCCGGTACCTGAGATTTGGAAATAGCTTCGTGTGTTCACCTGGAGATGTTGTTGGTTAACTGTTGGCCAAGCAGTCTAATTATGATGCAAGTGGGCTTCCAGGCCTCAACAAGTTTTCTTTCACAGTGGATGCCCTGAGGAGAAAGGGGTTCTTGGTACAGCCTCATTGTTTGAGCCTGCCGTGCAGGTGCCCTGCTGTGAAACAATGGGCTCCATTGATTGTGGTGCGTGGTCTTGCACATGCCAGAGCCAACGCATATTTCTGTGGGCAGGTACGGAAGTCAATAGTGAGGCATAAGCAGGTGGGGGTTCAGGATCAAAAATGGCCTCCTTCTCCTTACAAAATCAGTCACAGCCATGCTAGAGAGCAGACTACCTGCAATATTTTGAAAGACCTACCTGGGAGTTTGGAAAGACACTTCACTTCTAAAGCTCTGATATTATGGCAGAAGCATCTATTTTTATCATCTTCCACAAATAGACAACTCTTAAGTCTTGAATGTAGAAAATTATATGCACTTGATTTCAAATTTTTATTTCAGAATTTTCATTCCTGCAAGAGAGGAAAAAGAATCCCAGAAACTTACTCGGGTTTGTTCAAGTATTTTTGTTTTCTGGAAGAAATATAGATAAGAGAGTAAACTATGTCATGGGCTTTTGAAAAAGTCATTACTATGGTTTTCCACAAGGAATTACTAAGTGCCTAACTTCACAGAGCTAAGCTTTGTCTTCAGGCCTGATTTTTTTCAGCCAGAAGCTTCTAAGCAGAGAGGCACACAGACGTGGAAATACATGCAAAAAACATGTCAGGGAGGGGCCATAAGAATGTAGTCCAGCCTTGCCTGGAAACCCTTGTGAGTGAGAAATCATTCATTTATTCATCCATTCATTTATGAAACATGTATTAATCTCATATAAGCTGGCACTACACAAGCTTTTGATCCTTGGACATGAATTTTTTGGGCTTCTTGGTTTCCAGGTTATGGAAGATAATTTACCTTTAAGCTGAGGCTTAAGGGGACCATTTTCATTTTCTCAAACAACTTTATTGGCAACCATCATGGGCCAGCACCATGATGGGCACTGTGGATGCAGGAGGAAGCAAAACCGGTTTACTCCTTCTTGCAGGCCTTCTCCTTCCTTGGCATCGGGCAGGGCTCCTAATGCCCTTTCAGTGTTTCCTAGTCAAATAGAATCTAAGAGCAACTCCAATTCAATAGAAATAAACCAGGCAAGGTATGACAAGTGCCCAGCAGAGAGCCACACTTTGGAACTGAATTACTAAAACCCTCATCTGTAAGATGGCAACAATAAGACTCAGACCTACCTTAAATGGTTGTGGGCAATTCAATGAGATCATGCTTGAACACCACCCATCACAGTACCTGATACATAATAGAAGGACCAGAAAGAGTTACTGGTTGCTATCAGTTTGGGGAGCTCTTGCTTCTCTCCATCTTTCTACAGCTGAATTTCTAGATAGGCCTAAGGATTGAAACTATACTCTGTCCCCTAAGGGTGTATCCTGTGGAATTTCAAAGTGCATGAAAAGTAGAGTTTGGTTTCTTAAAAATCTCAGGCTCCTGTCTGATTAGCATCACATTCTAGCCTTTCTCCCTTCAATGCATCTTCCTCAGGCATCGTTTTCACCTCACAGTGTGTTACATTTCCCTCTCATTGCCCAAGAGGGCCGGGGAACAGAAGGATGTTGAGGAAGGTTTCCCCTTCCTGAATTCCCAAGGTCACCTGTACTCTCAGACTCTGTTGAGGGAACAGGCTTGTCATTACCTTCAGGGAGATATGAAAACCAGCCCCTGGACAGTGTGGGCAGCAGCCAAGCTGAGAAACCCATCTGGATGTCAGGTCCCCTGGGAAAATGTGCCTGGCTCTGTTTGTATTGGCTTTGAGAGCCCTTCCGACCTGACATAGTGCTAACTGGGTATTGTGGGAAAGTCCATCTGACCACTGGCTTGCTGCAGTTGGCTTTTGATTATGCTCAAGGAGGGACCTGAGAATCTGTGCAGATCTGGCCTTCAGGGAGGTCCTCTGTCAGCCCAAGCACCCACCTCCCCTTGCTTGGAGAAGAGCAGAGCAGAGCAGAGCAGGGGAAAGACCTAACTGATCTCAGGAACAAACATTGTATGTTCAAGCCAAAAGTTAGGCTTTTTACTTTGTGGCTTAATTTGAGCAGGCGGAGCTGGCCCTACCCTTTGCAGCCATGGGACAAAAGCCTTTTCTCCAGTTAGGGTCACGAAGAGTGGAATCCAGATCATCACAGAGTAAAATTGAACTGTTTCCCACCCCCCTTACTTATAATACCTTTGGCCCCAAAACACACTCCTCCACTCCTTCCTACCCACTACGCCTCACCAACATCCTGACCAGGTTTCTGGCGTTGATACTGTGAAACCAGAAATCAGTTCACTGCCTTTGACTTACCGGCCTTCCTATATTTTGGTTAAATCTGATAAGAGTTAAATGAGTTTTGCTTGGCAGGAGCAAAACAAGGAGCAGGTCCTAAGGAGGAGAACACAAAGTGAAGTTTATACATGTTCACTTACCTTGGCCTTACCTGACGTCTGGGGACACCCCTTTCCCTTCTTCCTGCTCTGCTTTCCTCCTCAGTCGTTGGTACCATGCAGCGTCTGGTTCTCATAAGTGTCCCAGCTTGTCCCTCCTACTCCTTTCTCCTTTCCTGGTCACTGTCAGAGTAGGGGAGTTAGCAAACTCTGAATGCACTGAAGCAGGAATGACTGACATCATTGCTCTCTCTGCCCCATCCTCTCCCCTTTCCCAGAGGTGTGTTTATTCATGGGTTGGCTTCCATTTAATTTCAGGAATGGGGGAAAGAAACCCTGTAGGGGGCAAGATTTAAAGACCAGCAGTATGCTGGAAAGACACGGATGAGAGAGCCACATAGATTTGGATCCTAGCCACGTGTGTTTTAGTCAAGTTGCCTAATCACTTTGAGTTTCATATAATATCCCCATCTACAAAGTGAAGATCATATCTTTTAAAAAAAATAATATATGTAAAGCTTCTAGCTTGGTGCCGTATGGCAAATACTTCATAAATCATCAGAGTGATTGTTATTGTAGGGCTGCTGTATCTACACCTAAGACCCATCCTTGAAGAGGGATGACTGTTAAGGAGGCCTACAATGGTGGGAGGTGTTACCTCCCCATTAGTGTTGTGTCTGAGGAAACCTGGAAACCAAAGAAGGATGAGGGAGAAACAAGCAGAGGGAATGATGTTGCCTGGCTTGGACTCAGTACCAAGTGGTGACTGGATTGGTCACTTGTGTGCACAAGTGTTTCATTCACCTGAGGAGACAAGAGGCTCAATGGACCAAGCCTGTTTGACAACAGGCAGAATTAGCTGCTCTCTGCTGAGGCAGGTGACTGTCTGTGAGGCTTCCTAAGTCCCCTGATGACCCCTAGCTTCCACAGGCTACCATTTTCTTTCTATGCCAGTGATTCTCAACCCTGGCTGCACATTAGAATTTCATGGGGGTTTGGGCCTGGCTAGTTTTAAAAGCTCCCCAGGTGAACCTACTGTGTGATCAGAGTTGAGAATCACTGTTCCAACCCAGCCTGAGCTTGTTAGAACTTCTTTTGTGGAGGGAGGCTTTTTGTTTTTCTTTCTTCCCAGATGGATCCCAAATGCTCATGGAAACTCAGTGATAATTATTCATGTTTCTTAATCTGTGTTATGCTTTAAAATGATTCATTTAGGCTTGGGAAGCCAGCGGCCCCGGTTCGGTCCCACATATGAGGGTCAATGACACTGCCCTCAAAAAAAAAAAAAAAAAAATTTTGGGCCGGCCGAGTGGCGCGGTGGTTAAGAGCTGGGTTGGGACGCCAGTGGCCCCGGTTCGGGTCCCACATATGAGGGCCAGTGACACTGCCCTCAAAAAAAAACACACAAAAAAAACCCTCTAAAATGATTTATTTACTTTAAAATTTATACACTCTTCATTCCAACAAGTATAGTCTAATTTGGTATGGTCATCTTCAAGCAATGTATTGCTAGCCTTCCAGTTTAAAAAAAAAAAAAAGGAAGGAAAACTCATTAGGTCCTCTCCTAGAACAACAGTCAGAGAGTAATTTAGGGGTATTAAACATTTCAGGGTAAATTGATGGAATATTCTGGGGTGATACTTCTGTTTCTCTGAACTGATCACCTCAAGCAGGAAGCCTCGACATGGTAATGGACACCTTGTCTCCCAGGAGGCCTCCATCTCAGCTGTTCCTTTTGCAGTTCCACACACGTGTACCAAGAAGCCTACACACTAATGGTTGACCAAGTTTCTGCTCTCATTGAAAAGATACAGTTGTGACATCTCCAATGTTTTAGAAAATTATGTTGTGTTCTAAAGAGCTATGGTGAAACTTAGTGTAGGCAGTATCCAGGGCAACGGAGTTGGATAACACAGTTGGTAGTTTATCTGGAAGGATTATCTAGAAGAATCCGGTCAAGTATTGAAGTTGTGTCACATGGAAGAGGGACATGACTACTTGTGTTAGGTTCAATGAGCACAACCAGGACTAAGGGTTAGAAGTTACAAGGAGATACGTAAGTGTGAAGGAGACCCCTTGTAGGCCAAAGATGGAATGAATGAGCAGCACACTATAGCATCTCTGGGCCAATCAGCTCAAACACCTGAAAGTAAAGCTGGTGAGTGCTAAAAGGAGAGTAACTGGATTGCTGGTTACAACAAAGGCTCTAGCCTGGCAGGCAATAGTACACTATCAAATTGACCTTTGAACAACGCAGGAGTTTGGGGCGCCAACCCCGACGGTGGCTTGGGAAACCCCACATATCACTTTTGAGTCTACAGTTGGCCCTTTTCATCTGCTTTTCAACCGTTGAGAATCTGTGGCTGGGAATCTGCAGTTGGGAATGCGACGATAACTGCTTTCCATCCGCTGGCTGAATCTGCAGATGCAAAACCAGAGTATACAAACGGCCAACGTATATTAGTGGGGGCGGGGAGGGGGAAACGAGTACATATAAGGAGCCATGCATCTCAAAACTCTGTTGTTCAAGGGTCAACTGTACATTGACACCAACGAGGACAGAAAAATTTAATCCACCTCTAAAAGGTATTTCGTGTGTCCATGGAAATTTTAGAATAAGGAGTTTTAATTATAACTGTTATCCGTACCAGTAGGGCTCATGAAACTGAGGCTCAGTGAAGTTAGGTCTCTTTTTCCCAGCCTCATGGTTACTGAAGAGCAGAAGCAGGATTTAATGTAAATCGAGGTCTGCCTGATCCCAATTTAGTACAACTCTACCCTGGTTTTAGGGTTTCTGCTTTGCTCAATTGGTGTGTGTGTGTGTGTGTGTGTGTGTGTGTGTTTCTTCCCATGATATTTGTACTATATCTTCAAAAATCATTAAAATGAAGTAAAGTTAGTACATATTTTGGGCAGTGATTTACCTGAGCCTCAGGCCTATTTTTCAGATGTGCTGGTAGACATGGTAGGGAGGACCATCCATTAAGTGTGTTTTCCGAATGGGTTCATTAAATAATAAACTGAATAATAGGTAGACTAAAGTAAGTCTTAGTCCAGTCTGCCAGGCCTGCTTGCACATTAGCATTTTGTTGGGTTGCGATTTCATTCTTACCCTCGGTGAGAAGTAGTTTTTGTACCAACCAGGTTGCCAGAGGTGCGGTGGGCAGTACAAGCCTGCATTCTCAGTCATACCAAGTGGACCCAAGTCGTTTCCAAATCCTGGCTCTGTGAATTCTCAGCTGAGGACCTATAGCAAGACATGTATGTATCGTTTTGGATGGCAGCTTTCTCCTGGGGTGGTTAGGGTTAAAAGAGATAATACAAGTTAAGTGCCTCCTATGCTACAGGCATGGTTTCCTGCCCTCCCTCCCTCCTTTGACAAATATTAATTTAGCTCCCACTCTGCACAGGCATTGTCCTAAATGCTGAGGGTTCAATAGTAAATTAGAGCTGTTTCTCTCTCAGAACTTAAAGCTCAGTGGGAGATGGACTAAAAACAATAAACAAAATAACAATTGTGAAGAATGCTGTAAGAGAAACAGAAGGTGCCAAGACAGACCGTCAAGGTAGGGCACCAGTCTTAGAGAGAGCAGCTAGAGTAACTATTCATAATTATGTTGTTCTTATGATTATGCTTTCAGTAGTTTTTATTTTTAAATTGAGTTTATAATGGAATTTTCAAATATATGCCAAATTAGAGAGTGGTACATGTACCATCACTCAGCTGTAACTGGTATCCAGTTATGAATACTCATGTTTGTTGATATTCCTTTCTATTTCAACATGCCCTGCAACTGGATTATTTGGCCAGAAACCTCAGACATCATATCATAATATGTAAATATTTTAGTACATATTTATAAGTGACAAACATAATAAGTAAATTATTTGGATAGTCTTACTATTACAAGTGAATCTTTGGTGGCCTTGGGGCTGACACTTTTGGACATATTGTTGTCTACCATGTATAATCTCACTCCTTTTTCTTCACCATGTGTAATGTCCTCAGACTTGGACCATGCCTCAGCCTCTAGACATTTAAGTGAGTTGGTTCATGGAAAGTGCTTAGAAAAGCATCAGTTCAATAAATACTGATTATTAGGGATGTTAGAGTGTGACAGGAATATGAAAATTTGCCCAAAATTCTTGCTCAGAAACAGCCCCATATTAGATTTAATAAATCAGTGATTTATAAGTATTCAAAACCATAACATCGTGGCTAAGACGGGTTTCTCATAAACTATGACCCTAACCTTCATAGGAATTGTAGCCATTTAGAGGAAACTAGTGGAACAAGAGTGAGCAAGCAAGCGAACACAACTTTTTCTTTTTTAGAATGTAGAATTACCTTTTGATTTATGCTAGAATTGTGTCATTAAACTTTCGCAAAATATTTTACTGTGAGGGTCTGACAAACCCTGAAAAGCATCTGAATCACAATAAGCTAAAATATTATTTTATCAACTTCATTTCTGTTGAAATCATCACAACAGTGTATCCATGCCCTCAGTCTTTGTTGACTGTCTACCATGTATTGGGCACTTACAAGATTCTGGAAATTCATAGATAAATTAGTTACTGTACTTGGCTCATAGACACAATTAAACAAAGTGAGTAAACACTACAGAGACCTAAATAAAGTACAGAAGGCAATAAATTCTCTTGGGCCAATTCAATTTGGGCAATGTGGGGGTGAAGTAAAGCCACTGGCTTGAGGGAAGCTTCTAGAAGGAGGTGGTATTTGAGCTGGGCCTTTAAGAACAGGTAATATTTTGCCATGCAAGGAACACAGAAGGATATTTGAGGTGGTAGTAGAAAGTCATGCAAAGTGGAGGAGTATGGCATTGTCTTTGAGTTTGGGACAACTGAGTTGTCTGGTGACTTCTTCAGTAGATGCATAAGGTATGTGGGGTCAGTGGGTGGAAGACATCCTGTAAATAATTTTAGACTCCAGCCAAGGTATATAAAGGTGTTTCATCATTTTCTTAGGGCAGCTCTGGCTATATTCTGAAATTTGGACTTTATGCCTAAGGAAATGGGGAAGCACAGATGTTGGAGAGTAGACACAGCCACCGTTTGAAAAGTAAAGGTGTGGGTTGACACAATGTACCATCCAAACTTGACTGTCTGTGATAATGACTCACTCCACCCCACCCCTATGCCCTGTGAATTTCCCCAGATCCACTGTTTGCCAAATTAGGATCTTTCCTTTTTTTGTAGCTTTATGAAGGTGGAGATAGAGGAATCCATGGACTATTTTCATAATTTCAATAAATTCAAGGAAATTAAGCATTGCTTATGAGTTTCAAACCAACCTTCTCAATCAAAACAGCAGGACTCTTGCTTTAGTTAGGACTCTTCAGCAAGGGCATTTAGCCACCAACTTTGGGAAGGTTGTCCTCTCAGAGACTTTACATGACACAGGAGTTATGAATATGGGTTTTGGAGGCAGGCAGCCTCAAGTTTGAGTATTGGCTCTGTCATTTATGAGCTATGTGATGGTCACCAATTTATTTAATATCCTTAAGCCTTACTTTCCTTGGTTCACTGAGAGGATATATTATATATCTATATCTCATTATGTAAATAATATAGAGTGTGGCCTGCCTATGGAAATAATCAATGCTGCCAGATAAATCACAATCTTGTATGTGTCATCCATCAGCATGATTGGTCACTATTGGTGAAGAGGGCACAGGGCAAGATTGTTCCAATGTGGGGTCTCTACTGAGTGTCTGCGAGATAGGCTGCTTCCAGCATTTGATAACCACGCTCTTGGAACTCCAGCTTGCTACTCTGTCTGCTGATGCTTCTGTTTGGGTGCCTCCAAGATTCCAACTGATCTTCTTTTTGCCCAGTGCCCTGCTGAGTGGGTTTCCTGAGCCTGGCTGCTTGCCTCTGTCTTACAAAAGCCCCAGGAAAACACTCTCAATGCCATTCCCCACCCAGCTCATTAGTCAACTTCAGGACTTCAAAAGACATTCTCTGTTTAAGTTTGATGTTTTCTATACCTGACACATACACAAATGTGTTCAGTGCACACTTCTTATGCTTGCACGTGGCTTTGGGGAGCCCTAATGGAGACCCAGTGGTTTTATGCTTTTTAGTCTATGTTGTTTAAGAGAGCTGATACAAAGGCTCAGCAAGGAGGTGGTAGGAATGGATGTCATTTAGTGTTATCATCATATGGCAAGTCTTAAAATGATCTCAAAGTAGGTTCTGTGTCCTAAATGGCCTTTTCATATACAATAAACGCCTCTTGAAAATAGTTTGAAATTTAACTTTCTTTTGGTGGGTTGACTCTTAGGAATATAGAATCGTTGACAACTCATATCCAACACTGTTCATTGTACAGACCTGGGCAAACATAAAATTATTCTCTTTGGATAACTGCCCTTGTACTTTACTGTTCATATACACTTTACAAAACTTTCAGGTCTGGAAAACATAAAAAGGGCAGGAAATCTCACCTGAACAAATCTCACCTTTCTTGGGCAGGTTTCTGTCAGATAACGGCTTCCTGTTGCATAGGAAATACTCTTAATCTTAGCTTCATTTATAGTACTTTGGCTTGCCTACTGTCTAAACAATAAATTGTTTGGTTGCTAGTAACAGAAATGAAAATACAAAACAACAGAAGTGACTGGAAGATAGTAGCGGTTTATTTTTTTCTCATGTAAAATACATTTGGAGTTGGGCACTCAGGCTGGTATGGCAGCTCTTTGATGCCATCAAAGACTTAGAGCCCTTCTAGCTTGGCGCTCTACCATCTGTAGGGTGTAACTTATCCTCATGCTCTTAAGATGGCTGATGGAATGCCAGCCATCATGTCCATGTTCAGTAAAGGGCAAAATAAATGTGTGAAGCCTTGTTTTAAGGTATTTTAAGGTATTCTCTTTCTCTGTTATTTCTGCTCACATCCTGTCAACCATAATGCTCTCACATGATATTCCTTGGCTGTAAGGGAGGTTGAATACATATTGGAATGGGCCCATTTGCTCTTTGAATAAAATTTGTGTTTGTTCATAAGGAGAGAATGGCTAGTTGGTAGGCAAGGAGCAGTTTCCGATATATCTGCCTGTAATCTTAGAATTCTTACTGGTCCTTTGTTAAAAAGTCATGAGGGGAAACTGGAAAAATGATTCTTTTAATTTTAAGCAGATTTAATTTTTTAAAAATAATGAAGAGCTGATTAACCATACCCTAATCTATAACAATACATTTGCGAAGATGTGTAGAGTTGTCCCTACTTATCCACATTCCAAGACCCCCAGTGGATGCCTGAAAGAGTGATAGTACCAAAACTTTGTATATAGTATGTTAGTTTAATTTATAAGCTAGACACAGCAAGAGATTAACAATAACTAATAATAAAATAGAACAATTATAACAATATCCTGTAATAAAAGTTATGTGAATGTGGTGTCTCTCTGATAACCGAGATGGCTACTAAGTGTCTAACAGGTGGGTATCGTATACAGAGTGAGTAAATACGTTGGACAAAGGGATGACTCGCTTTGTCGTCCCCAGGTGGGAGGGAGCAGGACGGCGAGAGATTTCATCATGCTACTCAGATGGTATGTAATTTAAAATGTATGAATTATTTATTTCTGGAATTTTATATTTAATATTTTCAGATGTGGTTGACTACCAGTAAAATTGCAGATGGGGTGAGGAGACTCCTATGTTGTCCTTTTTTAATTTTTTTTGATTTCCGCTATCCCCTGAGCACTTGTAATCCTAAGCCTATGGGATCTCATTGTATTCATTTGTTGTCTTGTAGTTTTTCAGTGGATATTTCATGATGTTTTAAACCTTACAAGGAAGAAGGACATTGGTATGGGAAGATATGATGCAAACACTAGGCTCCAAGCACAGTGCTCAAAAATTGTTTTATTGTTTTCTGATAATGGTTGCACTAAGTTAAGTGGTGGGAAGGAAACAAATAATGCAAACTGTGATAAAAACTACAGGATGGTATAGTGCAATGCTTTTCAATGATCTTTAATAATAAAATTGTTTCTTCAAATGAAATCATACTGAGGATGTTGAACTGTACAAAAAGGATAAAAAACAGACTTCCTCTAGTTGAAGTAGGTCCCTCCACTCCCTCTTCACTCATTCTCTTCATGATCCCTGGGGCACTTGTATGCAATACCAAGAGCTCCAGAGAGAAAATTTGAAAATCACCTTTTCACTGGATTTTTGCCTCAGCTCATGCCCTAGCTGGCTTCGACTTTCGGCAAATTATGTTTCTTCTCTGGGCCCTGAACTTCTGATGTAAAAGAAAGGAGGGTCAGACCAGATGTTCTTGAAAAGTTTACTTAGTCCCATGTTTCTAGGATTTCCTGACTACCAGTGTGTACATTGTCAGCTTCTAGCGAAGAGTCTTATCCTTTCTCACAAAAAATGGCTTGAGGCAAAAAACCGAGAAAGGAAAACATTCAATCATTAGTATTGACTAGAAAGGAAAATTGGAAGTAAACTTGCTTTTCTCTTATTTCCCTGCTCCTAGAGAAAAAACTGAGGGAAACGTCATGGTGGAATTCAAATCACATTGCAGCACTTATCAGTAAGTTCTACAAAAGGAAGCCAAGGCTAGCGAAAAGTGACCATTTCAGAGCATGTATCATCCGCAAAGCACAATAATCATTGGTCTTCCATATTTTATTTTATTTAAATCATACAACACTCATCAGAGGAGATATTACTTCCTCCCTTAGTACAGGGACCTGGACCAAGTTTGCCGTGGATTTGAACTTGTATCTTCTCTCATTCATACTTTCCATTGATTGAGTCAGTGACCTAGGTACTAAATTGCAAGCTTAGAATCTGAAAACAAATAAGGCCTTGGGCCTACCTTAAGGAGCGTTAGTGACAGATGCTCTTAAGTCCAATGCTCTTTCCTTGAAATTAGTAGTTCTCAACCTTTATTATATACTTCAGAATTAATCTGAGGGAGGAGGGAAGTTGAATAAAATACAACTGTACCTGGTACCCTCCCTGCATAGAGATCTTCATTTGGCAGAACTGGGGTAGATTTCCAAGCATCTGTATTTTAACTTTGCATCTCAGGTGAGGAAGCCACAGCTTTATACCCCTCCGAGTTCCTGATGGGCAAGCCTGCCTTCCTAACCAGGTGGTAGCCTCCGGTGGAGTGGGCAGTGGGCCTCGTTCTTAGCTTGCATATTTGGCATATAATAAGTATTTGAAAATATATGTAGATTAAATGTAAAACAAACACAAAACAAACAGAAAAGAACTTGTGTTTAGGTGGAGCATGGCGTTCACTCACACCATTAAAAATCAGACTGCAACAGCACAAACAGGAGGGTCCATTCCAAGGGAGAAATTCTCATGGGCATTTCAGGTTTCAGAGGAATGGCCAACAAGTCGCTCCTGTCTTATCCCACCTCCATTTATTCCTCTCATGCTGGTTTAGTTTGTATCTGAGCGCTTAGCACCTGCTTGGACCTGTCTTGGTCACCAACCCCACTACCGCTGGTGTAAGTTGGAGAGGGAGGATCAGGTCTACTCACTCACTCAGTTCTCCCAGCGCATACAACAGTCCCTGGCACATAATGAAGGGAGCGAAAAAAGAATTATGTGGTGGTCTGAGTCACAGCAGGAAAGAGTGAGACTGGAGGGGATACAGACTAGCCTTGAGTATTGCAGGGCTCATGAGGCAAAATGCTAAGTTACTCCAACACTTAATTAGCTATTTTTATTAAGTGTCCAAGGCTCCTTCATTTAATGGGTGTTTTACTCCTTTTATCTCAAGAAAGATGGCAGAAGTTTGTGTCTTTTGGCTTTGATCACATTATTTCTGGGTTTTGTTACTTAATAAGGCAGAAGTTTAAATTAACATCATTCTCCCTTGCCTGTTTTTGGGTTAGCTGTACAGTATGGAGTGGTTTTGGCAATTTTTCAGTGGAGGAAAGAAAAGGAAACCTCTGTTTGGGAGCTGTAGGGGGAAGGAGGGAAAGCCATTTACCTGAGCCCCTGGGGCTCCATCTGCTTCCCAGAAAAGATCTGCCGTGAAATCAAGTCACTTGAGCCTGGTGGGGTCTAAGCTCAGGGGCAAGTACAAGGAGGACTCCGGCCAGCTATAGCCTCCAGTCATCAAGGAGGCAAAGAGGAAGGTGGAAGGTGAATTCATAGTCACGTCTGGGTTCAGGTCCCTCTCACACTTACAGTGGGGTCAAACATGTTGTCAGATTGAGCAAAAGCTGCCTCTGCAGGTCCTCCTTAAAACATGAAATTGCCTAGGCTGTGATTTGAGGCTCACGCCAACAGGATGTGCGTTTATCTTTTTTCCTCTCCATTCATTCACGGCAGAGATAGCTTGATGGTTCACAGAACACAGTAACACTTGCTCGCTGCACATTTGGATCACTTCAGCCAAAGGTTTGTTGCTGTATTAATTGGCTTCAGAGAAAACATTGCCTTTACTTAAACTGTTTGAATACCTCTTGTTGAATCACAGGCTTGACTCAAGTGTTATTAGTTCAAGAATCCAAATGCCTTTTGTCCATATCAGATAAATGTTGCCATAGCGAGTGTAGCGTAAACAGATCTGTTCAAGCCGCAACAATTTATAGAAGCCCACAGACAAAGGGGGACCAGTTTAGCCTTCACAGAAGCCCTGGTGTTGCATTAAATGCTACCCTTTGGCCTGGTGTCCAGCCACATGAACCACATACTGATGAATGGACCCTGGGGCCCACGGAGCCCAGGGAGAAGCCTTTATTGTTAGTGGGTTTTATCAAATTTGAATAGCTAGGGGAACATCTGGCTTTAATACTGATAGAAACTGTAGGATTTTGGCTGTTCTCTGGCCTTGCATATTTTCCATCCTCTGTATCAGTGCCTGTTGTCAGTGATTTGATGAAGTTAAATCGACTGCATTTGATTCTTTGAGTACAAGAAAAATTACAGAATGCATGCTCCCTTCTCTCACTCTTTCAGAACATTCAGAATAAGTTTGCAGTGAGTTGGTTTGGGTAAGGAGCCCACGAATTTAAAAAGGAAAAGGAATGAACTGAGAACCTTCCAAAACCTCATTTCAGATGAGCAGCCCTTTTGCTCAACAATCGAAGAGGGTGCAGTTAAGCTGCATGGGTGATGTCACTGAACCAGTACCAACCTTTGCTGGTTTGATTGCAGCCAGGAAAAAAAAAAAAAAGAAACATGGCGAGAGCGCGGCCCATGACTGAAATGAGTTTGCAGGGTCTTTTGATGTCAGTCTTCCCCCAGAGGACCTTGTCAATCTCACCGACCCTCTGCTGGTCCAGTTGATGTCGTCTGGCACAACTGGCAATCACAGCGCAGAAAATGACAGGACCCAAGTGAGGATGGAGATTGAATTCACACCTCATCACATCCCATAAAGGGCAATTTTTCAAGGTCAGCGTTTAGGTGAATTAAAGGAACAGCGTTTGGCAGAGGGCCCTCTGCTTACCCCTCGGCAGGCCGTCCATCCAGCTGCCGCTCTTTGTGTGCAGAGGGAGCTCAGACACACACACACAGCCCCGATGCTCTAATGAGTGCATCTGAGCGCTTCCAAGCAGGCTGGTGGGTTTGGGTGCATATTGTATTTGTTAAAGATGCCCCCATGACGTCTAAGAAGGGAAAATTGAAACAGTGATTGTAAATACGTTGGTGACGGGAAAATAGGCTTGGGAAGGACCAAATTATTTGGGTAAGGAGCCCAAATTATTTTCATCTGGGTGTGAGAGATTTTCATTTGTAATTTACCTAAATGTCAGTGTGGGACCTGTGTACCACGTGTTCTCTTGGGGCTGCTGGCTGTTTCCTGATGGGCCAAGCCTGACTGCCTTCAGGGAAGGAAGCATTGATGTGTTTTGGTCATCAGAGTGTTCTGTAGTGTCAGAGCCCAACTGGGCCTGGAGATGCCCCAGCCCAAATGCTTCATCTTGAGGGTGAGGCTACGGAGGTCCAGAGAGGTGGAGGGAGGTGCCTAATGGCAAGCAGCTCGTGAGAGGCTGAGGCAGGGCTCAAACCACGCTTTTCCTAATTTCCAGCCCAGGATTCTGCTGGTCTCCATACCGTCCCCAAGAGGAGGGTATGGGGAACTCCTTGCTATTTATAGCTGTGGGTCTCTTCTGGCTACTTATAATTCTCTGGTTATGTTCTATTCATTCATTTATTAAATACCTACTATATATTCCTGATACCATTCTGTGTCTTAAAGAACAGGGAAATACAGATCTAGCATGAGAAATGATCATGTAAAAGATATAGCATGAAGCAGCAGTACTGCTGTAATGCTCATTTCATGGAAGATGAAACAGGCACAGAGAGGTAGATAAAAGCGTGGTGTGAGCACTACAGAGGGAGAGAGTTGTTCCTGCCGTGGACCTGGGACAGGCTTGTGGGAGAGGTGTTTGAGTTGTTTCTTAAAGAATGGCTAGGATTTTGATGGGAAGAACTAGGAGATGCATTTGAAATATCATGAGAACCCGACTTTAATTAAAGTTTGTCTTGTTATGTGAAAAGTCCAAGTCCATTCTCTCTTCAAGTATTTTTACAAGACCTAAAGAAGTTGAAGTTGAAATTTGTTATCCTGGAAATTGCTTCTTGTTCTATGTATTGAAACTTATTTCTCTGCTTTGGAGGAGAAGCAAAGCAAAAAACCCTAAAACAAAACTGCAACAAAATAGTCTTTGTGTTAATATTTATGAATATTCTATGTAATTAAATAAAGCAGCACAAGAAAATAATAAACAATAAGTCAGAAATTAGGATGAGGAAAAGAAGGAATAAAAAAAATTAGGTGAGGCTGGGGCACTGAAATAGTACAACAGTGGAACAGAGTCTTTAGAAAGTTTAATTCTGAAGTCTTAATAATGTTTGTTAAATGAAGTCTTAATTAGAAGAGCAACTGAGAGGAGAAAATTGTCTGGTGCCTCCTTTCCTAGCCTAACTCCATCCCCAACACACATACACACACACACACCCCCCTCTTCCTGTCCTCTGCCTTTTTAACCTTGGTTGGTACTGCCACCATGATTCAGCTTCCATATTCTGGCACAAAAATAAATGGTATGAAAAGAGTGAACGAATTCATTTCAAAAATAATTGAGTACCTTCTATATGTCCTGTGCAATGGTACAATTAGCTTATTCATATTGTATCAAAGTTTATAACTGAAGAGGAGTCTAGTTCAACATTTCTTAAGCCTCATAATTCTGCAGTCAAAAATTTGGGCAGCACTCTCTTGTGGACGGAATGCTTGTGTCCCCCTTCCCCAATTCGTATGTTAAAGCCTTAATCCCCGATAAAGCAATATTAGGAGGTGGGATCTTTGGGAGGTAATTAGGCTTAGATTAGTTCATGAGGATGGTGCCCCCATGATGGGATTAGTGCCCTTATAAGAAGAAGAGACACCAGGGTTACTGTCTCCCCGATGTGAGGACACAAAGAGAAGGCAACTATCAGCAAGCCAGGAAGGGGATCTTCACCAGAAACGATCCTGCTGGAACTCTGATCTCAGGCTTCCAGCTTCTAGAACAATGAGATATAAATTTCTGTTATTTAAGCCATCCACTCAGTCAGCCTAAGCTGACTGAGACACCCCTCCCCCCTGGTTTTTCACTCTCGTTTAGCTCCATAATTCACATTAAAAAAATTTAGAGATTTCTAGCTTTAAAGAGAACTATTTAAGCTCCCTTAACTTGGTATTTCCAAACTCACTCTAGAGAGAATTTCTTTTGATTTGTCACAGTTACCTGTTTTCTAGTGGGACACCAGGATTCTGTAGAATCTACTATATGATGATTTGTCTTTAGGCACCATGATAATTAAAAGAATGGACCCTAGAATTGAGGTCCAGAGCCTGGCGCTCCATGCCCACCTTGATATAGGAGCATTTTGAAATGATTTTTAGTTCTTATCTCTCCATCTAAAAACTGGGAAATTGCTCGTACTCAGTACTTCATAAAAAAATTTAGGAAATAGCATGCCTTTTATCCACTCATGGAATAGACGCTCTATTGTACTCAGAAGCATCGTATTTTCTTAATTTGGTTTGGGCGAGTAGATATTTATCTGTAATCATTGTAATGATAGTTTGATACTCTTCTAGATAAAGAAAGTAGTTGAGTGATATTTGGTGTATCTTTGAAAGTGAAATATCTTGGTTAGGATTTTCTTTTTTTTTTTTTTTAAATCAATAAACCAGAGGAAAGGGAAATTGAACTTTATTTAGTTATTGAAATTCCTAATTAAGTTCTTAATGGCAGAAACATCTCAGAATGTTCCAAAGTTTCATTTGGCACAGAGGCAAGTCACTCAGGCTCTTTTTCAAACATTAAGTCAAGATATTGGGTTGGACACCTCAGGAAAATAAACTTCCTTATGAGGGTGCAAAGGCGGAGAAGCATGGAGAAAAGGCGTTCCCTGTAGAATTCTGATACAGGCTTTTCCTGTGGGAGCTGAGATGTGTGAAAAAAAAAAAAAATAGAAGTTAGCACGTTTGGCGGTTTATTACCAAAAAAGAGTAGACTGAAATGAAGTCGTGTTTTTAAAAAAAATTAAAAGAGAAGTTTTATGCATAGATAACATTCCTAGGTTATTCCACATTTTAACAAATGCTGGGAGTTACAGACATCTTTCTGATTTCTGTGTCTCTGTAGGGTACTATAATTTAATCTAGTTGGTGGCACCAGACGCTGGTAACCACAGCCAGCCATTATGGGCAGGGGTTCCAAACATATGGCCTGTGCATCATATCCTCATCCTCTTCCTTCCATGAATTATTTTTATATTGGATGCCAACCTAGAAAATGCATGAATCTTGATGCACACTGCCAGCCTGTTATCAGCCAGCCCTCCTCTGTCCATCCCCTCCCCTGCCATATTGTTGATCCCTTTACCTTCCTAGGCCAGAATGTGTGCTGAGCACCAAGGAAGGTGGCACACGAGAAGGTGTGGGATGGTGGCACCAGGGGACTGCCCTTTCTGTCTCTAACTGAAACCTGCCCAGCATGTGCCCTGGATCTCACCAGCCATTGTGCTCGGTTTCTTCAGAGCAGCTCTCCACTGGGCTGCTGTTCGAGTCACACGGTGACCTGCAGATCTAAGGGAAAAAACAGATGTCCCAATAAATTTTTGTCAAAACGTAATTACCTCGGGATTAGAAAACCACATGGGGGTGGGGAGGGAAGGGAACAGATGTATTACTTTCAAATATGCAATCGTTATTCTACAGAAGTTTAAATAATCAAGAGGTTTAAATGATGGCAGGTGAGAGTGTCCCCCTCCCCTTTATGTTGGTCCCCTCCTCTGCCTTCTGCTCTGGACAGTTTGGAAGGCTCTCCTGTTCACTGTACACCGATGGTGCTCTGACCAGGAGGGGGGCATGTTGCACAAAAGTAGCATCCTGAGTGCTTTTTCGTAAATAAATCTCAGCAAATATGACAGGCTATCTTTCCCCCAGGAACCTGGCCAAGTCTTTTCTTCCTCTCCAGCCGACAAAATATGATAAACTATGAATTTTCCCAGTAACCATAAAAGATTCTTATTTTCATGATTTGAACTGTTAGGTGCAGGTCAAGGTAGTATATCAAAGAGGAATTCTTCTGGGGAAAATCCATTTTCTGTTTTCAATTTTTGTCAAGTGGGAGGGGGTGCTGGGTGCTGATTGAAGATTCATTGGGTTATTTGTTAGCTGGTTGTCATAGACCTTTTAAGGTGAGATGTTAATCTCTTTTAAGTATTTGCCCATAGGCCTAAGTGAAAGAGTCGATTGGGTGGGAAATGTGAAACCCCAAGAGGTCCAGGGTTCAGGGAGCTACTGTTGCTTCAGCTCACTGGTCTGTGTCAACGGGGTGGATGAGATGTTACTAAATAACTGCTCCCCAGCCTGTCTTCAAAATAAGTGTACCTGGAGCAGGGGCTGACCGGCCCCTCCATACTCTTGGATTGGAAACTCTAGTTATGATTTGAATTTGAAGCCTTTTACTTTTATAGAAAATGGTTTTTGCCTAGCAGTATATAAGTTGGTATTCAGAATAGTTATCAATTATCAAGCATCTACTAATTGCCAAAGTCCTTGCTAAGTGCTTTATGTATATATCCCCTGATCCCCCTGGAGGTCTTATTAAAGAGGCGTTGTTATCCCAATTTAGAGATGCAGTAATTGAGGCACAAAAGGTTAAATAAGTTGCAATACTTACAAAGCTCTTAATTGATGGAACTTGAATTTGAATCTGTATAAATGTCTACAAGACTTCCTCTGACCATTGATTTGTGTGCTTTGGGAATATTATACTTTGCATTCAATGTAATTGAATATGCTCTGAAAATGGTAATAATAAACCAATAAGAGCAACTCATGTTATGTCATACTGGCCATGATCTATATATTTTATGCATGAAGAAATCATTGACAGTAGAGCTATTGTTATACTTCACTTTGCTGATGGTAGACTTTACAAGTTAGGCTCATGCTCTCTCACAATTTTAGCCCAATTTTCCTAAAGGTAACCACACATACATAGACATGAGAGAGTTAAAAAGGAAACCCTCGGCAAGGCTTTAGCAGAGGAGTGTTGATTCCAGCAGCTTCTAGGAGATATCTGATAGAGGGAGTCAGTCAGGAAAGGAAATGAATTCTGAGGAATGGGGATGTCTTCCTGGTTGCCATCAGTCTGAAAGCAGCCTTCTCACCTAAATCCAGAGAGGTTTGTAAACTCTAAACTCCACAGCAACTTGGGGAAAGGGACATTTTGCAGAGAGAACTAGCAGAACACTTTTACCCTGGAAGAAATGACACTTTTGGGGGATCCAGAATGGTGGCTATTTATAATCTAGCAAAGAGAAGAGGCCACAATAGTTGTATTTGGAGAGGTTGAGGACTCTGAAATTGCCCTTATTTCAAGCAAGGATGAGTCCAGTAAGAGATATTGACTCTGACAAGGGCCATCAAAGGGCAATGCATAGCTATCAAGATACAAAAAAGGAGAGCCTAGGACAAAGGACCTTCTGCCCCCTGCAAAGACTTTCCTTAACCAAGCTTAAGTCAGGCTCCTCTAAGTCCTCTCTTTTTAAAAAAATTAATTTTCAAAACATGGTAGATTTATTTGGGGCATAATTTTCATACACACCATAAATTCTTAAGTATTTACTTTCAGATGTATTAGCCCTAAGATAAAAGGACTTGACCTTGGGCTCTGTCCTTCACCTATTTAGTCAGTTTAGTGAAAATCTCCCATTCATGGTATCTGATGATCACCCTGGCCAACCTTCAGCAAGAATCCTATTGCTTTGGTCATGCAAGAATCTCCCTAACCTAGATGTTTCCTCTTGATAATTTTCTATCCACTGAACCCCGCTCCTCACCTCAATGCTTAGCCATAACTCTCCACTTTCCCTTATTGTATGTTGAGCTCAATCTCTCTCCCAAGCTGCAAAACCCCACTGCAGTAGTCTCTCTTGAACAAAGTCTTCCTTCCTGTCTTTAACAAGTGTCTAACTAATGAGTTTATTAGTTAGTTCCCTGGAATGATAAGTTGTATAGGGAAATGGAGTAAAGAACATTCACAAAACTCAACATGTGTAAAATTTGACTTCATTCACACATTAATGTCTGGATTGGTCAGTCTCTTCCAACATCCAGCAGTAAAATGCAAAATACAATATAAATTGATTGCAAAGTTAAATAAAAAACTTTGTAAATGGTGTGGGATATCATGAAAATGATGTTGGAGAATCATGCTAATCACAACATTTGAGTATCAAGCAGCTTTATATCAGTTAACATTTGAAGAATAGGAAAACAACAATTTGATATAACAAGGGTGATATAACAGTTATGTTTCTAAAGTTGAGAGCACAGCAAATAGAAAAGGAAAAATATTTATAAATATAATAAAAGAAAATTTTCTTGAATGAGCATCCTGTTCAGCAAGAGACATTTGATGTTATGTTTAATAGTCAATATGAAGACAATGTATAAATGCCTATCAAATTCAGAGAGAAGAAAGTCTCATCAAGCCTGATGCTGTTATATGATATGAACATTATTCCAGACATCCTCAAACATGAACAAATGCAGCAGACATGGTGCCCATAAATCCTTCCTGAAAAACTAATAGTAAAATCGCTCCAAACAAGAGGAGTGAAAATACAGGATTTAGGAATAGACAGGCTATGGTAAAAACAGGTGATAAACACTGCATTCACTTAGATATGAAGCTAGGATGAGACAACCAAGAAACTAGCAATTGCAGAAAGGAATATAAGAATTATAAACACTAACCTAGTAAAAAGAACAAAAGCAATAAAAATTGGGCAGTGGAAGTTTGAAAGTGTAAAATGATCAAAATCACTTAGGTTTCAAAGTGATCAATTGATATTGTCTAAAATGGCAATATGTACTTGTAAAAATGGTCCCAACTTCTTAGTAGTTTTAATTATCTTTTCTGTTTATGTTCAAGGACTATATTAGCAATTACTATCTCTTGTGATAAAGAAGTATTTAATCTGATGGTCTGCAGTTCCTTTAATTTTTATTTTACTGTATATGTTTGCAATATTGTTAGCAGATGGTCTAATACGTCTCCTGTTGAGAACTGCTGTCTAGTGCAGGAGGACATTGAACAATACTGCAGGCCTCTGACACTGAGAAGAACATTGTAATTCAGAGATTAATCCAACTATACTTCACACCGGATAATTACCTCAGACAAACATTTAGTTACAGAAGATTTCAGCGAAAGGCCAACTATGTCCTGCCTGCTGCTTTTCTCGACAATTTTTTAGCTGACATGTAATGAAATCCAGTTTAGTCCTAGGGTACAAACAAGGGGGCTCTAATTTATAACTTGTGCTGCTGATCCCTTTACACTTAAGCCACTGAGCAAAACCCACCAGTTATCTGTGGGACCTCCTTAGAAAGCTCTTAATGTCTTTTCCAAAAATAATGTTAATATTACATTTTTCTTAAAGGTAACAAAATTGAGTGTGAAAGGACACATGCTTGGATAAGTAGATTGCTAGAGAATTTGAAAAGGTTTGGGGTGTAAAGGCAGTGCTCTTTTTTAAAAAGTATGCTTGGTCCACTTTTCCTTCTAAAATCTTCTACACAAAACATGCTTACCTGCCCCCCAAAACATATACTCTGGTCAATTTAAATTGGCAGAGTCTGATTTTGTCTCTTCCCATAAATTTGCACAATCAATCAATCTATCAATCAATAAATAAATAAATGGAGAAAGAAAAAGAAAGAAAAGAAAGAAGACGTGCTTTTCCTGTGAGCTGTGGCTCTGGAAACCCTTTTTTCAAAGGGGCTTTGGGAGTCCTTTTCTTCCTAGATTGAAGATCCTAATATCATGGTTTCCAAAGTTATACTCTTTGGGTCTTCATTAACTTATTCTGGATAAAAAACTCCTTTGATTACCAGGAAGAGCAGTGAGAGTAAATGACAATGACATCACTAGGTCCTAAAATGGCTTCCCATGTAAATGAGATCTAAGTGGCCATTGACTCTTGGGCACCTTCTGTTAACCTTTGTTACTAACAGACATGAATCCATTGGTCCTTAGTTTGCTCCCACGAGCACAGAAAGATCACAGACTTGAACCTGCTTCCTTAATCCCTCCCTTATGTGTGGCCTCAGGAGAGACTTCAGGAAGGGAAAGTTTCCAGAGTATTCAGAATGCAAATGTCATTGCCCCCTATTTAAGGGTAAGTCCCAAAGGAAAGCAAACTATGAGACAAAGCTTTCCTTGGCCAGTGCTTGAAAGTGTCTGCTGACACATTTCCCACTGAAGTAGAATCCATTTTGAAATTTTAAAGATTGGGATTGATGGTATGAAATAGGTACCATTATGTAAGGCCTGCTATGTACTTTGTGGCCATTTTACCTGTTAGCTGAAATTCTCTCTCTAACCTGAGAGCTCTGTGTCTAGGCTCTGTCTAGCAACTGCATTCTTTCAGTTGTATTATATGTATTTGCTTACATTTTAGGTACCTGGGTGTGGGGGCAGATGAAGACACTTGGTCAAAAGAGGCAATGGCTCCTTAGAGATCCTGCTTTAAAGATTTTCTCTTAGATGATCACCGTGGCACTTTCTGTGTAAATACTGTTCAACATTCCCTAGATATATATTAACTTAGGTATTATTATTAAAACCTCCCATGCTTGATGTCATGTGATCTACAAAGGTTTGGTTTCTTTTCAGTGTAATAGGATCACACTAGATGAATGCTAATTTATGAGCTACCAATCAGTCTCCCACACCTTTTTAATAAAGCCTAACATCCATTCTGTTTCTCTTTGGGCATCTGAATGCTGAAAGATTTGTATATGCATATTATCTATTTCATTAAGTGGTGTGGCTGTGCCTTATGTTGTTTTCTCTGCCATGCAATGTTCAGAAACGAAGATTCTAACAATTACCATTAATAAGAAAATGATAATAAACACCATGGTTTTAAAACAGATAGTTTGTGATTACCAGATGAAAGGTTGATATTAACAACAACACAACAAAACCACAACAGTCCACATATTGTACAATATGTCTTTTACATGCATTGTTTTGACTGAACCTAAACCAAAAATATGTAGGTTATTACTATCACTTTTTTTTTTTTAAAGATTTTATTGGGGAATTGAGGGAGGGGAACAGCGTTGGGGAACAGACAAGTTGTTTTCCTTTTGTTCTTCAGTCTAGTTGTGGAGGACGCTGCTTCACTGGCCCATGTTGGTATCGTCATTGTGCTCTTCCCGTCATTGCGCTCTTCCCGGATGAGGCAGATCAGACGGCGGCCTCTGGGTGTCGCTCACCGCGGCTATTGGCTGCTCACGCTGGCTGCCAGCCACTCATTGTAGCCTATGGCAGCCCACTGCAGCAGGGGCATGGTTGGGGCTCACACAGCCCAGCTCTAGGTGGAGCTGTTGTTAGCTGTAGAGGGCAGTGTCACTGGCCCTCATATGTGGGATCCGAACCGGGGCCACTGGCATCCCAAAACCAGCTCCCAACCAATGCGCCACTCGGCTGGCCCTTACTATCACCTTTTAACAGACATGGAAATAGAGGAGTGGAGTTGCATAGTAGAACTACAAAATGTGCCTTTAGCTTAAGTTGTTCCTATATTTGCTTTTCATTTTTAATAAACTACTTCAGATGAAGCAGTGAGATGATAATAAAATTTTGCAGATCGAATCTATGTTTAGAACTTCTGTGTTAGGATTAGTTGGCAATTTATAACCCAATTGAAATGAATTGTAGTCCTGCAGATTGAAATTTTGCCTCCTCATCTTACTCCTCCTCAGTCCCTAGCCCTCATACTTGTCCATTCTGCTAGAATGCTGAGCTCTAGCATTGTTTTTCAGGAAATGCACATCGTGCCTTCCAAGCTGTGTGAGGACTGCTGGTTGCACTGTAGTCCCTCTGGAAGGAAAGAAGAAAGGGTGACTGTCTGTAAAGTAGCCATTGGAAAGGAGTCGGATTGAAGAGCCTTCACCAATGTCCCCAAATAAACAATATATCATGATACAGTATTCAAGAAGAAATGAGGCAAAATAATTTGACATATGAAGAATGGTACTATGGCATAAGTGATGCCTTTGTTTTTGAAACAACTTATGTAAGAAGCAGGTCTATGTTAGACATACTTAGATACTCATTCAGTTATTAGATAAAACTAAGAGTCAAATTTTAGCGGGTATCCCATTTAGAAAGAGATTAATTACAATATAATTAATCAGTATATTTCTGTTTTCATGAAAGAACCTAGATCTTTTCCAGTTGGTCCACTAACATACCTTCCGTACTCTCATTTCATCATTTTCTGTTATTCAGGCATCTATATAATACAGGGTTTGAAATGTCACAAAGAAGTATTAATATTTTGTGCTAATAGTGGAGAGTTCAAAGAGCTATTTATGTTAAAGCTGTGACTTTCTGATTACTCTTGTCTGTGAGAACCCAATAACTGGAGTATTGTTCTGTTAGATAAGAGACCTGAGTTCTAGATCCGACTCTGTTCCTAACTGACTGTATGACTTTTTCAGGCAATTAGCCTTTCTAGGTCTCAGTTTCCTACTCCCCCGCCCGCCCTTAAAAGGAGCAGTTTCACTACATTATTTCTATGGTTTCTCTACCACCATTATTTTTTTTCTTTCAACACTCAAAGAGTCTAATGGCAACATCTGGAATTGATTAGCATAATCATACTATTTGCCCCAACTCCCTTTAGCCTCAAACTACTATAACTTTTCATAACTAGTCACAGAATATCCCTTCTCAAATGATACCATAAATTCAGAAGATTACACTGGGCTTCTCTATAACTTTTCTCTAATGGGCTAAAGGAAATCACTCCAGTTGAACTGGCATGCTTGCAAATAACCAATCTGTGAAATCAGTGTACTTCACACAGTCTATTTTCCTTTAAAAAAATATTTCAAAGAGCCCATACCCTATTTTTCCTCTTGGCATAATTTCACTTGTTTAGATGGCAAAGGAAGATTGCTTCTTTCCTAACTCTAGATGGAGAATACCTCAAATGTCATAAAATAAATGTCTTCTAGGTGGATTATTTTCAAGTTTATCCTATAATGTGACAAGGATGCATTTTGACCCAAACTGTGGCAATTCCAAAGATGAACTTTCTTGCAGTAATTCTTGGAAAATGTGTTTTTCAATTTTAATTTTTGAAATAAATATATATTCGTGGAAGTTGCCAAGACATATCCAGGGAGATACTGCCTTACTACATGGGCTTTCCATAGACTGTATAGCATATTTATAATGGGCACAACAAAAAAGTGGATGTATTGGGTCTTCGGAAAACTCATGATACATGTTTGCAACAGATGGCACTAGTTTATTTTTGGAAGTACTAGAGTCATTTACATCTATGTTATTGCTGTGTCGTTTAACAGCTGACAGTTCTAGCTTCATTCTAAAAAATAATTGAGCGATTTGGTTGAGTTTTGGAGATTTTACAACAAGCTGAAAATGGAAGATCAAACTGTGCATTTTTGCCATATTTTACTGTTTTACTTTCATAAAGGGAAGAATGCTCGTCAG
Source organism: Aselliscus stoliczkanus (assembly GCA_033961575.1). Lineage (NCBI taxonomy): Eukaryota > Metazoa > Chordata > Mammalia > Chiroptera > Hipposideridae > Aselliscus > Aselliscus stoliczkanus. The sequence goes on along the minus strand of CM066728.1, from coordinate 174,919,217 downwards.
GCTTGTGAAATGTTGCGTAAAGTTTACAGTGACAATGCTTTACAAGAACATCAACACCGACGATGGTTCACAAAATTCCATACTGGTGATTTTGATCTCAACTACGCTCCTGGGTCAGGGAGGCTCACCGAGGTTGATGACAACAAAATAAAGCCATGTTAGACAACATGAGAGATTGCGGAAACATTGAACATCCATCATTCAAGCGTTCACGACCACCTGAAGTAGCTGGGATACAAAAACAAGCTTGATATTTGGGTTCCACATGAACTCAGAGAACTTACGGCGCATATAAACATCTGCAATATGCTCATTAAACGTGAGAAAAATGATCCTTTTTGGAAGCGACTGATAACTGGTGATGAGAAGTGGACTGTTTAAAACAATGTGGTGTGCAAACGGTCTTCGTCCCGATGTGATGATTCGCCGCAAATGACATCAAAAGCAGACATTCATCAGAGGAATTTTATGCTCTCAGTGTGGTGGGACTTTAAAGGTGTCATGTTTTACCAAGGAACCAAACAATCAACTTGAATGTGTACTGTCAGGTATTGGACAGTTTGAACGAATCCATCATCCAGAAACGTCCAGAGCTTGTTAATTGTAAAGGAGTTGTGTCCCATCGCGACAACGCGAGACCACACACAGGTTTGATCACCCGTCAAAAATGATTGGATCTTGGATGGGATGTGTTGCCACACCCACCATACTCACCTGACCTTGCCCTGTCAAATTTCCAATTGTTTTGCTGTCTTCAAAACTTGCATGGTAGAACATTCAATTCAGATGAGGCTGTAAATCAGCACCTTGTTCAGTTTTTCACAAACAAAGACAGGTCCCTCTATGAATGAGGAATTATGAAGCTCACTGAAAGATGGCAAAAGGTTATCGAACAAAATGGGCAATATATCATTGATTGATCTTTGCTCTTTATATAAGTAAATGACCTTTGAAAAACATAGACAAAATATGTCATGACTTTTCTGAAGACCCAATTAAAAAAAAGAACAAGGAGCAGAAAGCGTAACGTATGATATACTTTTACTTAACGTTAAATAAAAAATAAAAGTGATAATATTAAACTCTGCACATAGTATTTGAAAACTCCCTTAAAAATAAATGATTGATGAAAACTAATAAATATTGAAGGATTTGAGTATTTGGTGATTAAATAAATTATCAGAAGAAAATGTGTTAAACAGAATTTTGTGTTCTGACAAGTCTAAATTTAAAATACATGCTGAATCTATTTTAAAGAAGCTAAAAAAAAATTAAAAAGTCATAAGAAAAATAATTAGGAACTGGTACTGGAAAATTATCTAATTAACCACAATGATCATTTAAATAAAGTCAGATCAAGATGCATCATATTATTAACAGTTGTTTCCTCTGGATGATAGTACTTGAGTGAGTGTAATTTCTTATGCTTTTCTGTAATATTCGAATTTTATTACAAAACGAAAATATTCTTGTTATCAAAGCAAAAAGAATTAATGAAGAATTTTATACTAACTTGTCTACTTTACTAATTTTATAACTTGGGTAAATGATACTTCACCCTGCCTTCCCCAGGGTTGATCTTTTGTATATTGAGTACAAAGTCAAAACCAGGAGACTAACATTGGTACACTCCACAGACTTTATTCAGATTTCAACAGTATTACCTGAGCTTTATTTGTATGTGTTCAAGGTAATTATATCATATGTGAAGCTTCATGAAAATGTATTTTTAAAATAAAAATTAACCAAAAGTGAATTTGGGGCTTGCACAAGAAGTGATATGGTATTTCTCTCACATCAATTTTTTTATACAGGAGTTTTGCTTCCAATAATAATGGAGTATCTCATAGCAGATCAAACTTTTGAGTGAGAACAATTAGAGAAACTATATAATTTTTGTTTTAAAAATTCTGGTTTAAGGCATCAAAAAACTATTAAGGCAGCCAAGATTTGAGGGCCCAAAATCCTATAAATAAGGGAAACTCATTGAGGTAAGATTGATATTTTAGGCAACTTTTCCTCCTTGATTTATAAAGGGCATGGGCTGAGAACCAAAGAAGCCAAACATAGAGCATATGTTAAGTGTCAGGGATGTCGATCAGAGCTTTCAGTTCTCTTTCAGAGCTTGGAAGACAAAAACTGAATTTCAAGGCTGTGAAGACAGCCAGGAACTGAGATGCCAAGCCTCTCAGATAACAGAAGTGCCAAGGAACCAAACTGAACTATTAGTAGTCTCAAGGTGACACAGAGTTAAAAATTTAAGTTCAGGTTCTGCCAAGGAAGAGAGGTCACTGGTGAATATTCCAGGCTTTTAGCTGGGACACCTAAAGGTCTAACACCCCTATTTTGCTATCCCCTATTTTACATGCTTGACAGAAGCTAATGATAAATCCAGGTCCTCTAAAATTTTTAATTTGAAATATTTGATATTCAAACAAAAATAACAAGATATGCCATGAAACAAGACCAAATGAAAGCAGGAGTCAAAACAGCCAATAAAAATAGACCCACAGTCAGTCCAGATATTCAAGTTATCAGACACAGAATTTAAAATAACTATGACTAATATGTTTTAAAAATATAACAGTATGATAATTTTGACAATAAAATCTATAAAGGAATCAAATAGAAGTTGTAAAAGTAAAAACAGTAACTGAAATAAGAATGATTTAACAGCAGATTGGATACAGTTGCTTTTTTTTTTTTAAAGTATCCAGACTTAAGCACTAAAAAAAAAAATTATGACTAATACAGAAAAAAGCATAGAGATATATAACACATCTGAAGAGATAATGTCTGACAATATTCCAAAACAGATGAAAGATATCAAACCTCAGATTCAAACAGCATTTTATACCGTGAACAAGGTAAATGCAAAGAAAAATCCATCCAGTCACATTCTAGTAAAACTGATGAAAACCAAAACAAAGAGAAAAATCATGAAGGCACTTGAAAAAAAGACTGATTTTTACAAAGGAGCAACAGCAATAAGTCTGACATTTTAACAGAAAAGGTAGAAGCCAAAAGAAAATAAATCTTTAAAGTGGAAAAACATAATTTTCTACCTAGAATTCTACATCTAGCAAGAATTTATTTCAAGAGCAAAGGCAAAATAATTTCCTGATGAAAACTTTCAGAAACCTTTGCTAGTTCCACACAGAGAAAAATACTAAGTAGGGTGGGGAAATTCCTTGGGAGTTTTTCATAAAGATAAATGGAAATATAGGAACTAATTAAAAGAAATTGAAATGGTAAATAGTTGAATAAACTTAAAAATAATACTGATTGTATAAAATAAATAAGAATGTCTTTGCGATTTAAAGTGAAGAGTGAGAATACATGAAAACAATAAAAAAGGTATGAGGAGGCTGGCCGAGTGGCATGTTAGTTAAGAATTGGCTTGGAACGCCAGCTCTGAGTAGCAGGACCCTGGTTCAGATCCCACATGAAGGCCAGTGATGCTGCGCCCTCTACACATAAGATGGTGAACAACAGCTCAACCTTGAGCTGGGTTACCATGAGTCACCTGCAATGGCGTAGGCTGCAGCCCCTGCTGCAGTGGACTGCCTTGAGTTACTGTGAGTGGCTGGCAGCCAGCGTGAGCAGCCAGCAGCTGGTGTGAGCTGCCGTGAGCCTCTGTGAGTGGCCTTTCAATGGCCAGCAAGCGACTTCCTCACCCGGGAAGAGCGCAATGATAATACCAACAGGGGCCAGTGAAACGATGTCCTCCATAACTAGACTGATGAGCAAAAGGACAGCAACTTGTCTGTTCCCCTTCCCCGATTCCCCAACACTATTCCCCTTCCCCCAATTCCCCAATAAAATCTTAAAAAAAAAAAAAAAGGTATGAAGAGGGTAAATATAGTTCATGTTTAAAAACCCATCGTTTGAAATGGGATAAAAATACTAATTTACTCTAGATTCCTATAAACCTAGGGCACACAGTGTAGTTTGTAAGACACCACTTTCAAAAAGAGTAAAAGAATATATAACCAAAAAACTAAGAGAAAGATGGAGCAATAAACTATTTAATCCAAAAGAAGGCAAGAAAGAATTAAAAAAACATAATAGAACAGTACTAAAAAAAGAAAATGAATAGTTAGATGACAGATTCAAACTCTAAATAAATGTACTAACCTTCAGTGGTAAAATAGAGACTGTGAGATTTAAAACATCAATTTCATCTCATTATTTGTGCTTTTAAATCCTTTTGTCATGGTTTTTCAAACTTGGGTTTTCTTTTCCTCTTACTTTTAAAGGGAACATTTTCTCCCCTCTCAGCTCTTTATGGAATTTCCTATACTTAGTATAATTCTCTAATCTATGAGACAAAACAGGACATTTTCTAATCTATAAGAGCAGCATTTTGCTACTGTCTGACATTTCCTGAAAGAACATGGAAGAAAGCAGTTCACCTCCTTAGGCATCCATTTCTTCACCTAAAAGAAATCTGCTGTAATCAACTTTCTCCTAGCCCTTTTCAGCCCTAGGCTCCTTTATTCATGGACCCTTTATCTATGCCATGGGGATAAAGTTGATCACACTGTCTCATATTGTAAATGAAGTTTGCATGCCATTAAGGGCCAGGATCTGAAACTTCATATATTATTGATATCTGATTATATATCCTCTGTCTGCAATGCCCTAAATACCCAAAGTAAAGATGAACTGGGGCTGGTGGAGTGGCCCATTGGTTAGGAGTTGGCTTGGGACAACAGCTCTGAGCAGCAGGGCCCTGATTCGGATCCCACATAGAGTGATGCAGCGCCCTCTACAGCTAAGATGGTGAACAATAGCTCGACCTGGAGCTGGGCTGCCGTGAGTCAACGGTGACAGCATAGACTGCAGTGGGGCTGGCCAGCAGCTGGTGTGAGCTTTCTTGAGCCACTGTGAGCAGCTGTCAGATGGCTGGCAACCATTCTGGCTCAGCCGCGAAGAGCTCAGTGATAATACCAACATAGGCCAGTGAAGCGATGTCCTCACAACTAGACTGAAGAACAAAAAGACAGCAACTTGTCTGTTCCCCTTCCCCAATTCCCCAATGCTGTACCTCTCCTCCAATTCCCCAATATAATGTTAAAAACAACAACAACAACAAAGATGAATTTTGTGGCAAGAGTGTGGTAAAAAGGTGAGAGTAGACTGGCGGAGGAAAGGGTTGATTAAATTCCAGAGAGCTGGGTTCTAGACCTGACTGCTATTAATGAGCTGTGTAACATTGGGCAAGTCCCTTAAATCCTTGCGTTCTTTGAAATGGGAGGCACACTATTGCTGCCCTCATACTCTGGGACAATATTACATGGAGAAATGCCCAATGGGGACTTTGTGTTCTTCAGTAACTATATTCCTCCTGCTGGGTCTAGGATTGATTCAGTATGTAAAAGTCTATTAAACTACAGGATTTTCATTCAATGAGCTTTGCTCTGGTGGTGTATAATGGGCAATGGGGCAGGATCGAGGAGGATGAATTCTGTGCTCTCCTAACTGTGATTTTAGATAACCTATTTAATCCTGCCTTCTGACTTGGAAAACAGGGTTAGTAATACTTGCTGAGTTTTCATGACCAAAGATAATGACGAATAAGAGAGTATTTTGTATACTATACAACATTTTATAGACACGGAGTGTTATTATTGAAGGCTTTTATCAGTAAACTTTAAAGAAGTCCACAAATGTGATTTGAGCCAATAACAGAACTAGAGGCGAGACTAAAATAATGATTTCTGTTTATCAGTTACTATGTATGTTTCAGTATCTTGACTCTGCCAATGAGATCTATGATAGGGTCAAGATGGTGGCTGAAGTTTCCATCACTTGTCCACCTACAACTTCTTGTCCTTGGATAAGAGTTTGGAGTACAGTAAAAGCTTGGATTACGAGTAACTTGGTTTGCGAGTGTTCTACAAGACAAGCAAACATTTCTAATACATTTTAACGTGGTAAACGAGCAATGTCTTGCAATACGACTATGTAGTTTGTTTCCAGAATGAATTATGCTCGCAAACCAAGGTAGTACTGCACACCTTTCTTCATCCTTCTCCATGTATTTACACAAATATTTGGGGATTTTTCTGCCAAAGAAATAATTATATCATACTTTGTGCTCTGCAAACTTAAAAAAACTAACGTCTTGTAGATCATAAAAGAGCAATAAATAAAAACCTACTTTATTCTTTTTAATTGTTGCATATTATTCCATAGAATAGAAGTACCATTAATGTTATTAAAGATACTTCAACTGATTGATAGTTAAATTGTTTTAGGTTGTGTAATTATGTGAGAGTATTTTTGTAGGAGAGATTTCTGAGAATGCAATTGATCTAGCAAATAGTTATTAAATGTAATTAGGTAAATATTGCTTAATTACATTCCAAAGGCAGAGTTTAGTATTTCCAGATTGCACTCCGAGCAGCAAAACATGAAATGCCTTTTCCCGTATACTCTCATTAACACTGTCCATGATCAATATTTAACACATTGAGGATGGGGCATTTAAATATATAAACGCAAATCTGCGTGACTGGTCCACAGTATGTTGAGTTTTGGCTAATGTGATAGGTGAGAAAATAACTCAGTTTTTAATAGTGAAGTAGGATGTATTTTTATAATGCTTTATATATACCCTTGCATTTCTTCTTCTGTGAATTACCTGTTCATATCCTTCATCCATTTTCTATTGGTTTATTTGTCTCTTACTGGATTGACCATTGTTTTACGTTTTATGGCTCTTTATCCCTTGTTCTTTATATATGTTGCAAATATTTTTCCAATCTGTTCCACAGATTTTAATTTATTAATGATATGTATTAAAATTTTAAATTATTTTTGTTCTTTATGATTTCTATAAAATGTTTTCCAATGTGCTTTCCTAATACTTTTATTATTTTGTTAAGTGTTTTTTCTTTTGTTTTTTAAGTCATCTGGAATTTATTTTTGGGTATCAGAGGAACTAAGAGTATAATTTAATTTTCTTCCCCCAAATAGATAGTCTACCAATAGCAAATTATTTTAACATGATTTTGTTTAATAATTTAGTTCTTTCCATTGTTGTGGAATAGCATTTTGTATATTAAATAACATTGATACATGGATCTATCTCTAGAGCTCTCTTTTCTATTTCATTAATCTAATTGTATAATCTTAGATTATAATGTAGTTTTAATTACGTATTTTTTCTTTTTGAGACTTTGAGAAAAAATTTTCTTCCTAAATTAAATAATTTGTATCTACTTATTTGTGTAATTTTTAAATTTCTCCTTTAATCTATCAACTCTGTAGAATTATAGTAATAGGTTTCCTGTGTTGAACTATCCTTGCATTTTTGAGAAAAACCTATTTCACTGTGATTGTTTTCATACAATGCTGGTTTATATTTCTTATACATTATTTATGATTTTTTCCTCCTGCACATTAATTGAATGAAATTTATACCTAGTTGGAGTATACCCTTCCAGGTCTTTATACATTTTCACAAATGTCCTTACACATTTTGATATAAAGATTATGCTAGCTTTTCCAGTTGACCTGGGAAGCTTCCATTTTTCTGTACTCTGGAAACACTTATACAATATAGAAATTATCTGTCCTTTTTCCGTTAGACTTTACCTGCTACTTTATCTGGGATAGCTCTAATTTTCTCTAATTTTAGAGATAGATTTTTGTTTCTGTAGTGATTATGATTACAGTTAAACATACTTGCATGGTTTTGAACTTTTTAAGTGTTTTGTATGTAAATGCTGCTTAAGGTTTAGTGGTTTACTAGTTAGTGTATCTCTGTAAATAGCACACTGTAATCTTATCAGTTTTCCCCTAAGTTATGTCATAAAACAGATTCACTGCAAATAACTACAATTAAAGATTCAAAATATTGATTATGTTTCATTTTTGGCAGACACTGTATTTTTCCTCTTACAATATCTATTTATTTTTTATTTTTTATTTTTTTTAGCTGAGCCATCCTGCCACCTGTTGGCAGCTCAACGGCAACTCAGCTCGGGCTGGCCTCGAACAGCTGTTGCTCAGAGCTCAGCTCGCACTCTTGAGCGAGCTCTTAACCAACTGAGCCACTCGGCCGGCCCTTCCTCTTACAATATCTAATATAAAATTTAAAAAATATATTTAGGGAACAGAATGAAATACTGCTAATCAAAACAGTCCTTCAGATTATCCAATTCAGGTGGCCTCATCTGAGAACAGTGACCATCAAGAGTGTGATGTAGGGCCAGCGGAGTGGCGCATTGGTTAAGAGCTGGATTTGGGATGCCAGAGGCCCCGGTTCGGATCCCACATATGAGGGCCAGTGACACTGCCCTCTACAGCTACCGACAGCTCCACCTGGAGCTGGGCTGTGCCAGCCCCTGCGATGGTGTAGGCTGCAGCCCCTGCTGCAGTGGGCTGTCAAGGCTACAGTGAGTGGTTGGCAGCCAGCGTGAGCAGCTGGCAGCCAGTGTGAGCTGCCAAGAGCTGCTGTGAGTGACATCCAGAGGCCGACGACTGATCTGCCTCATCCAGGAAGAGCGCAATGATGATACCAACATGGGCCAGTGAAGCAACATCCTCCACAACTAGACTGAAGAACAAAAAGACAGCAACTTGTCTGTTCCCCTTCCCCAGTTCCCCAATGCTGTTCCCCAATTCCCCAATTAAAAATAAAAATCTCCAAAAAAAAGTGTGATGTAAACATGTATTTAATTACTTAAAAATATCTGTGCACCTCACCTCTCCTTTTTAAAATCACAGAATCAATGAATTGACAAAGTAGAAAATACTAAAAAAATAAAGAAGAAAAATAAGGTAATTCACCCTGAATCCACCACCTAGAATCTGCCAGAAATTTTGTGCAAATTTCCAAATACATATTTTGGGAAAAAAGGGTTCATTTTGTATGTATGGGTGTATATTGGTAACTTGCATTTTTTACTTACTGTTATGAACATTTTTCCATGTCAGTAAATATAGACCTACCTTACGATGATCACACAGTATTCCATTGTGTGAGTCATTACAATTCATGTAGTCATACTGCTATTATTGGACATTTACATTGTTTCTAATTTTTCACACTTTAAACACACTGTGACAAAAAAAATTTGAAGTATTTTTGTCTTAAGCATTTAGTGCTAATTATATAATGGATCTGTGTGTAAGGAGATACTTTCAGGGTATGAAGAACTTCGAGTCATGAGGTCAGCTGATGTCATTTACTTTACTTTATGCTTTGTAACTTCCATTTTATTACCAAAAAAGCCCATTCAAGATAACAATCCACTCCTTATACCTAGAACCTTCAGATGAACTTGAAGTTGGGCAAACCTTTGCCCCATCCTATTCCCTGCCTCAAATTAACCATCCTACATTCCTTTATTGCACCTAGTATTCTCTGGCCTTATTGTTTATATCATTTTTTCCCTTAGGAATTAAAAGGTAAACTATTTCAAAGCAGGGGTTTGATATAGTCACAACATTAGCAAACAGATAATTGAGTGTTTGCCATGTGGGGATATTAAGATGAATAATGGGGCAGGGAGCTAATATTTATTGATTGTTGTCTCTGTGCCAGATTTTTTAAATTTAAATTTAAATTTTTTCAAGTATAGTTGATATTCAATATTATATTAGTTTCAGTTGTATAGCATATACACATTTATATAACTTACAAAGCCATCTCCCTGATAACTTTAGTACCCACCTGGCATCATACATAGTTGTTACTAGATCCCTGTGCTGCATTTTACTTACCCATGACTATTTTGTGACTGCCAACCTGTACTTCTAAATCCCTTCACTTTTTACCCGGACCCCAACTCCTCTCCCACCTGGCAACCATCAGTTTGTTCTCTGTATCTATGAGTCTGTTTCTGTTTTGTTGGTTCATTTATTTTGTTTCTTAGATTCCACATATAAGTGAAATCATATGGTGTCTGTCTTTCTTTCTCTAACATATTTCATTTAGCATAATATGCTCTAGGTCCATATATGTTGTTGAACATGGTAAGATTTCATTCTTTTTTAAGGCCAAGTAATATTCCATTGTTTATATGTACCACTTCTTCTTTATACAGTTGTCTATTGATGGACATTTAAGTTGCTTCCATACTTAGGTTATTGAAAATAATGCTTCAGTGAACATATGCATATGTCTTTTTGAATTAGTGTTTTGGATTTCTTCACATAAACACCCAGAAGTGGAATTGCTGGGTCATAAGGTAGTTTTAGTTTTAAATTTTTAAGGAGTCTCCATACTGTTTTCCATAGTAGTTATAGCAATTGCAATCCCACCAACAGTGTACAAGGGTTCCCGTTTCACATCCTCACCAGTACTACTTCTATGTTGACTTATTTGCCATAGCCATTCTGACAGATGTGAGTTGATATTTCATTGTGGTTTTAATTTGTATTGCTCTGATGATTAATGACATTGAACATCTTTTCATATATCTGTAGGCTATCTGTATGTCTTCTTCAGAGAACTATCTATTCAGTTTCTTGGCCCATTTTTAAATTGATTGTTTTTTTTTAATGTTAAGGTATATGAATTCTTTATAAATTTTGGATATTAACCCCTTATCAGCTGTATCATTGGCAAATATCATCTTCCATTTGATAGGTTGTCTTTTCGTTTTATTGATCGTTTCCTTTTCTCTGCATAAACTTTTTAGTTTGATGTAGTCTCATTCGTTTATATTTCTCCCTTTATCTAAGCAGATATATCAAAAAAAAAAATTACTGTGAACAATGCCACAGAGTTTGCTGCCTATTGCTTTCTTCTAGGAGTTTTATGGTTTCTGGTCTTACACTTAAGCCTTTAATCCATTTTGAGTTTATTCTTGTATATGGTGTAAGAAGGTGGTCCAGTTTCATTTTTTTGCATGTATCTGTCCATTTTTCCCAGCACCACTTATTGAATAAACTGTCTTTACCCCATTCTTGCCTCCTTTGTCATAGATTAAATGACAAGACAATAGTGGTCTGGGCGCTATATCCTGTTCCATTGATCTGTGTGTCTGTTTTTATGCCAATACCATGCTGTTTTGATTGCTATGTCCTTGTAGTATAGTTTGATATCAGGTGGTGTGATACCTCCAACTTTGTTCTTCTTTCTCAAGAATGCTGTGGCTATTCAGGGTCTTTGTGATTTCATATAAATTTTTAGATTATTTGTCCTAGTTGTGTGAAAAATGCCATTGGTATTTTGTTAGGTATTGCGTAGAATCTATACATTGCTTTGGGTAGAACAGACATTTTAATTCTTCTTATCCATGAACGCAGTATATGCTTTCATTTATTTGCATCTTCTTCAATTTCTTTCTTCAATGTGTTATAATTTTCTGTATATAGGTCTTTTACCTTCTTGGTTAAATTTACTCTTAGGTATTTTATTATTTTGATGCAATTGTAAATTGGATTGTTTTCCTAATTTCTCTTTCTGATAGTTCATTATTGGTGTATAAAAATGAATCAATTTCTGAATATTAATTTTTTATCCTGTTACTTTACCAAATTCATTTATCAGTTCTAATAATTTTTATTAATGTTTTTGTTAATAATATAAATTTTTGTTAATAATATGTTGTATCATGTCATGGGCAAATAATGACAGTTTTGCTTCTTCCTTTTCAATTTGGATGCCTTTTATTGCTTTTTATTTTGCCCAATTGGCTAGGACTTCCAATACTATGTTGAATAAAAGTGGTGAAAATGGACATCCTTGTCTTGTTCCTGATCTTAAAGAAAACCCTTTCAGCTTTTCCCCACTGATTATAATACTAGCTGTGCATTTTTAATATATGACCTTTATTATTTAATTTTTTATTATTATTTTTTTAAGCTGAGCCATCCTGCCACCTGTTGGCAGCTCAGCAGCAGCTCAGTTCAGGCTGGGCATCGAACTGTTGTTGCTCAGAGCTCAGCTCGCACTCTTGAGAGAGATCTTAACCAACTGAGCCACTCAGCCGGCCCAATAAATGACCTTTATTATATGTTGAAGGATGTTTCCTCTATTCCCACTTTGCTAAGAGTTTTAGCATAAATAGATGATAGCTTTTTTCAAATGTTTTCCTACACCTATTGATATGTTCATATCAATATATTTAATCCTTTTATTATATTGATGATTTTTAATCCTTAATTTTGTTTATGGGGTGCATCATGTTAATTGATTTGTGGATATTGAACTAACCTTGCATCACAGGAATAAATCCCACTTGATAGTACTGTATGATCTTTTTACAGCTAATATTTTCTCCAGGATTTTTGCATATATGTTCATCGGGTATATTACCCTATAATTTTCTTTTTTTATACTGTCTTTGTCTGGTTTGGGAATAAGGGTAACGGTGGCATTGTAAAATGAGCTTGGGAGCCCTCCCATCTCCTCCATTTTTTGGAATAATTTGAGAGGGATAGATGCTAACTCTGAATATTTGGCAAAATTCACCTGTGAAGCCATCTGGTCCAGGGCTTGTTTTTTGGGAGTTCTTTGAGTACTTATTTGATTTCATTTGTCATAATTGATCAGTTCAGATTTTGTGTTTCTTCTTGATTCAGTCTTGGAAGATTGTACATTTCTAGGAATTTATCCATTTCTTCCAGATTGTCCAATTTGTTGGCATATTATTATTCATAGTATTTTCTTATAATCATTTGTATTTCTGTGGTGTTAATTGTCACTTCCCCTCTTTCATTTCTGATTTTATTTATTTGGGTCATCTCTTTTTTTCTTGATGACTCTGGTTGAAGATTTATAAATTTTGTTTATCCTTTCAGAGAACCAGCTCTTGGTTTCATTGATCTTTTGTATACTTATTTTTGACTCTGATTTGTTTATTTATGGTCTGATCTGTATTATTTCCATCATTCTACTCACTTTGACCTTCGTTTGTTGTTATTTTTCTACCTCCTTAGGTGTGAGGTTAAATTGCTTATTTGAGATTTTTTTATGTGTTTCTTGAGGTAAGCTGGTATTGCTATGAATTTTCCTCTTAGAACTGCTTTCTATGTGTCACAGACATTTTTGAATTGTTGTGTTTTCATTTTCAATTGTTTTAACATATCTTTTGATTTCTTCCATGGTCTCATTGTTAACACATTCATTGTTTAGTTACATATAACTTAATGTCCAAGTATTTGTCAGTTTTATTCTTTTAATTGATTTCTAGTTTTACACCATTGTGGAAGAGAAAATGCTTGATATGATTTCATATAAATCATATAAATTTTCATAGGAATTTTTCATATAAATTCCTAAATTTATTGAGACTTGTGTTATGTCTTAACATAAGTTATGTCTATTCTGTAAAATGCTTCATGTGCTCTTGAAAAGAATGTATATTCTGCTGCTTTGGGGTAAAGTGCTCTAAAAATGTCAATTAAATCCATCTGCTCTAGTGTATCATTGAAGGTCACTGTTGCCTTGTTTTCTGCCTGGAAGATCTATCCATTGATGTCAGTGGGGTGTTAGAATTCCCTACTATGATTGTGCTAGTGTTACTGTCAATCTCTGCCTTAATGCCTGTCAATATTTACTTTATATATTTAGGTGCTCTTATGTTGGGTTCATAAATGTTTACAAAGGTTATAGCCTCTTGTTGGATTGGTCCCTTTATAATTATGTAATATCCTTTTTTTGTCTCATATTATAGCCTTTGTGTTAAAGTCTATTTTGTCTGATGTAAGCATTGCTACTCCAGCTTTTTTTTCATTTCCGTTTGCATGAAATATCTCATTTCATCTTTTTACTTTCAATCTGTGTGACTTTCAATCTGAAGTGGGTCTCTTGTAGATAGCATATGTATGGGTCTTGCTTTCTTATCCATTCAGTTACCCTATGTCTTTTGATTGGAGCTATGATTCCATTTACACTTAAAATGATTATTGATGGGTAAGTAGTTAGTGCCATTTTATTATTCATATAAATGTGGGTCCCTCCCCAACCTTTTTTTTTTTTTTTTTTTTGTCTGAGAAGCTCTTTACCTCTTCAATTTTAAATGATAGTCTTGCTGGGTATGGTAGTCTTGGTTGTAGTTCCTCAATTGTTATCAGTTTGAGTATTTCCTGCCAGTTCTTTCTAGCCCAAAAAGTGTCTGTTGAGAAATCTTCTGACAGTCTTATGGGAGCTCCTTTGTAGGTAACTAACTGCTTCCTCTTGCTACTTTTAAGATTCTTTTTCTTTAGCATTAGCCATTTTAATTGTGATGTGTCTTGGTGTAGGTCTCTTTGGATTCATTTCATTTAGGACTTTCTGTTCTTCCTGTACTTGTATGTCTGTGTCCTTCTCCAAGTTAGGAAAGTTTTTAGTAGTTATTTCTTAAAATAGGTTATCAATCCCTACCTCTTTTTCTTTTCCTGGCACCCCTATGATGTGACTGTTGTTATGCTTGATGTTGTCCTAGAGGCCCCGTAAACTATCCTCGCTGTTTTTAAATTGCTGTTTCGATTGGATGTTTTCTGCTAACTTGTTTTCTAAATTGCTGATTTGATCTTCTGCTTCATCTTACCTACAGTTAATTCTTTCTAGTGTATTTTTCATTTTTATTATTACATTTCTCATTTATGGCAGGTTATTTTGTATGGTTTCCATGTCTTTTTTTTAAATGTTTACTATCTGTTCGTTGAAGTCCTTCCTGAGTTAATCTGTTGTTCCTGGAAGTTCATTGAGCATACTTATAATCAGTCTTTTGAACTCTGTTTTTAGTAGATTGTTTGCCTCGATTTTCTGGATTTTTGTCCTGTTCTTTCATATGGGATATATTTTTTTGTCTTCTTATTTGGGCAGTCTCCCTGTGTTTTTTTTCTATTTATTAGGTAGATTAGCTATGTCTCCCAGATTTGACAGGGTGGCTGTTTATAGTAGGTGGCTTCAGGCCCAGTGGCAGTTTCCCTGGTCACCTGATCTGGGTGCTTCACGTTTGTCCCTTGTAGGGATTGTGTGTGCCCTCCTATTGTAGTTGAACCTGGATTGCTGTTGGCTTGTCAGTAGGTGAGTTTGACCTTCAGGCTGACTTGCTGTGAGGATTGGACACAAACATAGTGGATGAGCTTCTGTGCGGGGGCCGACTACAACAAGTATGATTTGCCCAGATGGGCTCTAGTGCCTGTAAAGACCACCCTTTGGGTATGCCACTTGTGGAGCTAATCAGGTGGTGCTCTGTTATGGTCTGAAGCCAGTCACCATGTGTATTGGTTTTAAGGCCTCGTAGGTGGGGTTCCAGTGCAGGCCAACTTTAGCCACTGCCTGTGATCCAACTGGGGCCGCCTTGGTAGGAACTATAAAATGATCCATGGTTGTTAGCTTCCTGTTTTGGGCATGGAGGTGTGTGGGAGAAGCCACTCTGTAAACTGAGTTACTAGGGTCGGGTGAGTGGTGTTCACCAAGCCAGTGCAGATTCAGATTTGGCCATGTGGGGGAATGGCTCAACACAGGAAAGATAATGCCTAGTTACCCACTGAGTGGTAGGAGGACTCAACACAGGGACAATGGTGGCTGTCCCTCCAGCCCTCTCCAGGAAGCCACTCAATTCAGTTTCTCTCCTTATGTCTCTGGCACCTTTTCATTGTTGTCCCTTTGCTGGAGCTTAAGGTGAGTGCTTGTGAGCAAGTAAGTCCAAGCATGGGCCCATTAAGAGGTCACCTGAGTTTACAGCAGTCCTTTGTCTCACCTGGATGAATGGAATTCCCACTGATTTTCACAGCCAGGTGTTGTGAGGGCCCCTTTTCCTGGCACTGGTACTTCAGGCGGAGGAGCTCAGTGTGGGGCTGGGACCCCATGCTCCTCAGGGAAGATTCCTGCAGCTGAGGTATCTCTCCTGATTCTCAAGTGCCCGTTTTGCATCTCTGCTCCTTCTGTCAGTCTTGACATGGTTACTTGTTTATATCCTAAGTTATAGGACTTCTGTTCAGATAGTCTTCAGATAGTCTCCTGGTTGGTTGTTTTATAATTTAGTTGTAATTTTGATATGGTCATGGGAGGAGGCGAGCACAGCATTTATGTACTCTGCCATCTTGACTGGAAGCTGTGTCAGATTTTATATGTTCACGATTTTGCTCAGTCTTCAAAGTTGATATTCCAGATGAGAAAAGTGAGTTCCAGAGAAGTTCCAGAACTTAACCAAGATTGAACCTAGTAAGTGACAGAATCAGGTTGGAGCTCAGGGTTGCTTGGCTTCATTATGCCCCCTTGATGGCAGATAAAGCACAGTCCCTGCCCTGAAGGAATTCACTAAATGGTGGCATATGGAAGAAATTGAGCACTAACTATAATTCATTGGCATGCACACTTTGTCTCTTGCCCATTTACCCCTTCCTAGCTTTGAGGGGAAAACCCAGGTAGTTCTTTACAGTGGAGTGCAGTTCTTAAGCAGGACTTAAACTGAAATGACTATAATGAAAATATGTTATGCATGAAAAAATATGCATGGACAAAAACTGCATGTTGTAACAGATGATGTATTCCTGGAATATAGACTTTTTCAAGAATTATAAACATAATTTAAAAAATTAGCCAAGCACATGTAGTCACCAAATAGCCAATGATGAGAATGAAAAGAAAAAACAATAAAAAGGAAAATGAACAATTTTCTCACTTTGTTTCAAGGTTGGAGAGGAGAAGGACTGAGGTGAGATTGGGAACTAATCAGGAACCTTAGGGTTGTCTGAAAGGGTCAGATCATTTTAATAAGTTGGGAAATACCTTTAGTACATGATGATAGAACCATGTCTCAGAAATTATGCTTTAATCCTGTTTTTTTAAAGCACGAATTTGAGTTCAGATGCCTTTGGTTGGACTTTTTGCCCATGAATCTGGAGACAGTCTCTGCTAAGTCCTCTTGGGAAGCAAATGTCTTAGGGTTTTTCTGCATATCCCTATTTCTTTACCTCTTCATACCTTTCTGCTTGAAGGAAATGGCAGTCTTTTGCTTGAACAAGGCATGCCTTTCAAGCATTTGAAAAGCAAATACAGAATTATAAATAGAGAACTTTTTTCTCAAAAGAGAGATAAATGTACCAATATCTATGATATGGTGGAAGGAGCACTGGACTCAGGGCTAGATGTTTTCATTTCATGTTCTCCTCTTAATAACCATATGAACCTGGGCAAATGTCTTAACCTGTCTGGACCTCAGGTTGTTTATCCAGGCGCACTGAAAAATATTTGCCTCACCTACCACTTAAGATCGCTAATAACAATGAAATTAAATACCATATGTGAAAGCCATCTGTGAAATGTTGAATACTACATAAAATTTGTTATTGTTAGAGTGGATATTATTATTAGCCTCACAATGCCTGATATAACTCGGTCCTTGGTTACAACTTGTTTTTGTTGTTTTAGTAACATTCCCATAGCAAAGAGCTGTAGTTTTGGAGCTCTGTGGGTTCAGGCTGGCACATTATGTGAACCTGTTGAAAAATGATGGCTGATAAGTGAAAAGAGGAATGTGAGAAATTTGTGGGCTGCTCACCTCCAGCCCGATTTTATCATTCCCACCCAGCTGGTCAGATTCTCTCTGAAGCTGTGACCCTTATGTGTCAACACAGAAGAACGGAAGAGAAGAAATACGGTTCCCTAAACTCAAGATTAGCATTCAGAACTGAGAAGCATATACCAAAAAATCCAAAGCAACAATGATGACAAACCCCATTTTAGTTGGTCTGCTATCTCTAGAGAACCAGCCCAGCTATGTGTGTGTGGGGTGTGGGGTTAGGGATTACAAAGAACTCTTGTCTTAGTTAGATGGGCCTGGAGACATTGCCTGGCAACCCTTTCTCAAGTAGAAGGGCTCTTGAAGTCGAGGCACAAGTAGAAATACAGGTCCTTTGGCCTTGTGTATCTTCTGCCTATTCATGATCTCCACTGTCTACTGAAGGATTAGCCAGGAACACTTGATGGAGAATTTGTTCCCTGAAGCTGTTTCTGAAATTCCACAGAATAAGAATACAACCTGTCCAGGCAGCCTATGGGCTCCTGGGCTCTGGCCCAAGAAAGGTCCATATATTCATAGAAAGCCCAGACTGGTGTGGTCCCAGGACAGCATGGGGTTCATGCTGAATGTCTGGGAAATATCAGTGTTACAGCTTGTGCTTTTAAATTAAATTCTTGGCCTTTTTTGCCTGCCTTTCTTCCATTTTCCTTCTCTTTTTCGTTCCCTTTCCCCCTCATTCTTACACATTTTCAGTCTTCAGAATCTCCCGTCTTGTTTTTTACTCTTTTTTGTCCTGTTATTTAGTAGATGCTGTTACACAGCATTATGCAAATGTGTTAACTGCTTTGTGTTGCATTTTTCTTACCCATAAACTGATCATAACATACTCACTAGAGGACTGAGGGAGATTATCTGTTGGTTCCTTCTGCTCCCTTTTCCTGTCCTCTCTTCATCTCACCTTTAAAAATTGCTTTCGTTTTTTCCCTCTCCAGTTTCCTTTACCTTTTCCCTTCTTTCTTTCCTTCTCTTTCTTTCCCTCTCTCATCCCGATGCCCAAAGCTATCTCCCACCAGCTTAGCTCTATGCTTTCAGTAAGTAATCTTCGGACATTCTGTTTTATCAACTAGCTACTACTCCTCTGTTCCTGGAGCAGTCTATGTGGCTATCAGGGCTTTCAAAGTTAATGATAGGACTTCATTTATCTTTAGCCTCACATCACTGTTGCTGAACCCCAGGCTATTGCAAATGCAGCCTACGATTTGACTGTCTCCATCTCTTCCTATGCAATTCTATCTGGTGGCATTTTCTATCCTTTTCAGTGAAATAGGAGGTTGGTTGGAAACCACAAACATTATTTGCCTGGATATATTCAGCAGAGGCCTTTCCCTTCTGAAAATGTAGCCTGCAAGGCTCTTTGACTTCTGCCACAAAATCTAATGGCTGCCTCTCACGGATACCTGTCAATGTCAGTTCATTGGAGCTATAGAATGTTGACCATTTGTATGTACCTTAGGAAAAGTAGAGTGTATTTCTTTAAAATGATTTTGATATTTAGGGAGGTTTTCTCTACCAGAAATAGTATAACATTGAATTGGACAATGAGGCTTTTTGAGTTGAGTTGGCTTGGAACATTCAGCCGTTGTTCATTCTGTGCTCCCATCATGAGCTAGGTGCTGAATTTGGACACCAAGGGCACAATGGTGGACAAGGCATTGACTTTGCTTCCAACAGTTTGCAAGCTGGTAGGAGAGAAGACAAGTCAATGGGCTCTTTCTCTACCTGTACTGGAGGTAAACCCAGGATTTGAGAGAATACTCATGATGGGCATCTTTTCTGCCTGTACCTGAAGTAAATCAAATATTTTGGGGGTATATGAAGGGTGGTGAATAGCAATCCCAGTCTGGGGCTGTTGGGGAACAAGATTTTCCAAGGAGAGACACTGACTTGAAAACAAAGATGAATGAGAAGTTAGATTTGAGAAGGTGCTGGGCAGGGAGATAGAGGATTTTCAGCAAGAAGGAAAATGTAAGGGGGTATGAGAGAATGGTGCACATGGGGGTTCAGGAAGCTCTGTGTCGCTGGATTGGTGAGTGTGAAGGCAGAAGTTGGCAGGAAGTGTGACTGGAGAGGGAAAAGGAAGCCAGCAAGCCTTGATTGTTATGCTAAGGTATTTGGATATTTTCCTGTAGGTATTAAGGAACCCTAATGGACTGCTAAACAGGGAGAAAGCAGGACCATCTGTTGCTTTAGAAAACCTTACTCCTAACTTCAGTGGAGTCGTTGATTGGGGAAGAGCATAACTGGACATAGAAACAACAGTTTTCACCCTGGTGAAACCCAGGATGGTGGTTTTCACCCTGGCTGCACGTGTTGTTGCACGGGAAGCTTGAAAAAAATACTGATGCCTCTGTTCCACCCACAGATACTCTGATATAATAGGTCTGGGGTATAGCCTGGGCTTTGGAATTTTTGAAAGCTTCCCAGGGTTTTCTAATTTGCAACCCAGGCTGAGGAGCCCTGAATTGAGAGTTGGAGAAATGGAGATGACTGAAGGACTGTGAAGTGTGTTAGCCTTGGGCTGGACCAGGTTCCAGAGCTTCCTAAAAAGAAAAGAAAAAATTGTTTTTCTTCTAGAATGTTTGGAAGGTCAAGGCTTGAACTTGATCACCAACTACAAGTGACTAGGAGGGGAGTACTGAGTCTGTGAATCCATCAATTCCAAGCCTGAGCTGTTCATTGATGGGAAGTAGCAGAAACTCAAGTATGAATTGATTGGTGACAACAGGGTGGGGGGTGGAAATGATATAATTTATTTGGCGTGTAAGTTATTTCTGAATCAGCATATATACACATATAACCTCTTAACATCACCCTCCCCTGATTTTGTCTAAATTTTGCTTTAATTTTCTTCCTCAAATTAATATTAGACAGCAAGTTCCCAGTAAACTGCATCAAAAGTTTTATATTTAGCCGGTCTCAACTGCACAACAACAGCAACACAAAAAAGAAGCATTTATTTTAAACTTGAAAAAAGGTTTATTCAGTCTCTTTTGCTTTTCCATGCATTGTCTTCCATAGAGCTCAATGCCATACCACACAGTCCGCATTTCCCCTTTTCTGTTTAGCCCTTCTAAGAATTACTCAGCCTAAGAACACTGAGAACATTCGGGTATGTCCCAGTCAGTACTCAGAGTTAACCCCTGCAAGCATGGAAGGGCTTTCCTAGCTTCGCAGGCTTTACTGGGAGTGGCCGTGTTCAGTGGGCCCCTTGTGTCAGCTGAGACGATGTGACTTAGAAGTTAAATACAGTTTGCAGTTTCACAAAAATGCCTGCTTTGTTGAAAGAGATACCTGAAGAAGAACATGTGCGTCTGAAACGGTTGGCAGCATCTGAGAAGGTGCATGCTCAGAGGCCCTGGAAAACTCGGATTTGGGCCTGTAATCAGGAGAAAGACTATTGCGGTTTCTATGACTCTCATCAACTTATAAGCCTTCCTGTTGAAATCCCTGACAGTACTTTGACAGCATGTTATTATCTTACAATAAAATCTGTCCCCAAACCCCTAGTCCTGCTGCTCCCCCAGGTTCTAAGAAGGTGCTGAAGGGTTAACTGGGGGGCGGGGGGTGGGGCGGAGAAGGAGAGTTGAAAACCAGATTCTAGAAGTTCCTGGGGACTTGAATCTTTCAGGGCTGAGGTGGGGATCAAACTCTCTAATTTTATTTTTTCATTTTCATTGGAGTTGAATTAACAACAGCAAGAGAACGCCTCTAGGTTTACAGTCATATGGCTTATTGCGTATATATCCTATAAAACCAAAAACCATATGGAGAATTCCGCTTTCTTGGCTTTTTGTGTGTGTACCAGGAAGTAGTAAAATGTTTTGAGGTGCTATTAAGTCTTTAAGTTACAAAATCAAGATTCCACCTTAAAATTTTTCCATACTGTACGTTGTTGCATAGCCTGGGGTGCTGACTGCCTGCCAAATATCTATCAGAGAGTGATTTATGATATATGATACGCTCCCCAGCCCGAGTGGAGACTGTGTCGTTGAAACATGAGAAAGGGGAGGCCTTGCTCTCTCGAAACCATGATGACTGGTTTCTGTTTGGCTTTTTCAAGAGAACATACAGTACAAAACGTGCCACATTTTACAGCATAAAACCTTATGTAAGAAACAAAGCACAATTAGGTTAAAAAAAAACCCTTTAATTTCTCCTTGCTGTTTGTTAGGGACTGTTTTCACTTCGAGTGACTGTTGTTCTTTTTCCTCCACTGTTTCCCTCTTGCCTGCCCCCTGCCTCCTGCCCATTGTTGCTAATCTACTGAGCTCTGAAATAAAATTAAACAGCCATGGATGGGCAATTAAAGTCTTTAAAACTGAAATCTCTCAACTCCATATTCTAAATATTTCATGCGCTTTCTATTCTACTATGCCTAAGAATATATTGTGATTTCTGGTGTTTTCTGTTCTGCAAATGTTTCCTTTGCAGTTGAGAAGAAGTACATTTCCCATATGGTTTTTAGGACTCTTTGCAGTTTGCTTAGATAAAGCAAAATGGATTAAAAAAAGAATAAGAGAAAAAAGTTTTTTCCTTTGTATCAAAATCTTTTTGGCCTCTAACTAGATTTTTGACTTCACTGCAAATTAAAGGATCATTTGGCTTTCAAAAATACCCTTAGTAGTGATATGCTACAGGTTGTTTTAGTAGCCTATCCATAAATGCTGAGTTTTTTTTTGTTGGTATTACTGTATATTACTTGTTTTCCAAATATAAATGAAAGCTATGGTCACTGAAGAAAACTTGGACAATACGGAGGGCTACGTTCAAGACGATGTACAATAACCCACTTGGTTTCCCAAGTTACGTTACATCAGTGTTATTTTTTAATGTCATTTTACATATTCTTTGAAAATATCGTTTCTAATGGCTCTAATGAAAACATCATTTCTAATGATAATGGATAATATCATGACATACTTAACCGACTCCTTATTATAAGACATTTACAGTATTTGCATTTTTAATGGAAATGTTTTTATAAATAATGATGTGATATAAACAACTCTGAATATGGAGACTCAGCCACATTTCCATTTGCTTTGTTAGGACAGATATAGTATAACTGGCATTGCTAAGTCAAAAATCATGAACCTATTTCAACAGTCTTGCTACATGTATTCATATTGGTTTAGTGGGTCTATACTGTATATAACTACCTCCACTGTAAGCTGAGTTTGTGTTAACCTTATCCTTAAATTCTTCAGTGTTCTGGTGGTTGATGGTTGTTTTTTAAAATCTTTGCCATTTTACTACATACAGAATGATAAAATAATTGTAATCAGCATTATTTTAATTAATAGTAAAACAACATATCATATACAGTCCACTCATTTTCAGTGGTTAACAGCTTGCTTTAGTAAGCTTTTCCCAAACTTGCATTCTATTTATTAGAGATTTCTTTTGAAAACTCTCAGACCTAGATTTCCTTGCAATAACCTAGAAATTAGTTTTCTATTACAACAGCTGAGTACTGTTTGGAAATCTGGCCAGAACTTAATAATTGGTTCCAAAACACAGGTATCTTAAACCACCCAGGTCATTCTAACTCAGGACTACCCACGTATTCCCAGTGCAAGATTTTTTTTTCTGGAGGATTGTACAAATCCTGCTATCTAGTAACATTCCTCCATAGATGTCTGTTGATATTCCAGGAGATCAACTGCGGCGTATTGTTTTTCACTCTTGATTCTGCTTATGAACCTATAACCATTTGACAAATGATTCTTGAACTTAGGATGTTTTAGATAATGCATTTTTGGATCCTCTTAGTCTTATCTCGAAACTGTTCCCATTGAAGACCTCTGTGACTTTCTTTAATGTGCCAGGGTTGCTGCTCGTTCATCCTTAATAGTCTGCTGAGAAGGTGAAAGTGGCAGTTGGAGCCACTTTAAAGCCAGTCCTGGGAATGCCTCTCAACTCCCCACATTCTGTTTTCTAAGCATCATTTATTGAGCGCCTGTTGCATGCTAGGCACCTTTCACACTTGATCTCATGTAACGTTCACTACAATCCAGTGGAGTTTTTAATAATGATCCTTTTCATAGGTGAGAATAGCCTCGGAGAGACTAGGTCAATGCAAAGATAATAAGTGGTAGCTGGTAAATACACAGAGGTTCAAAATTTCTGTTTAGTTATTATATAGAAACTGTAGGAACAGACATATCAAGGGCTCTCAGGTGAACTACTGAGTGACTCAGGAAGATAATTGGGAGCTCTTTCATTAATAACATGCAGGAGAACTCTCTTACCTGCTCCCTGAAGAACATATAGTGTTTTAAAGTCATTTTTCAAACATCATTGCTTCACATGTAATCATTTAGAGTATCAAACTTTTTTTGTTTTAAAGAACATATTCAAACTCTGAAAGGGTTGCAAAAATTTACACAGAGACCTCAGGCGATTGGATTTATCCCACAACTTTGATTGAGCACATTGAATTTCTCTGTACATGTGTCTTACAAATCTTTTGTTTTGTGGCTTAGTAGCCAGACATTTACCCTCTGAGAAGTCCAATGTGCCCATAAAAACAGGCGTGATCATTTATGGGAGCTGACCATGAAATACATTAAAGGTGCTGTAAGGACATGCTTTTGGTGTCCATTCTCGGAAACCTGTACTTCAACTTCCCAGAGGCTCAGGATTTTAAAGTTCAGGCTTCCTAGCCTCTTCAGCTCCTGCAAGCTGAGATAACCTGTTGCTATTTTTGAATATAAATAGACCTTATTAGGCATTAAAAGAACTGCCCAAGGGTTTTCCCCCCTTTTTCATTTTGGTGTTTGGATTGTCAGCGGAAGTCTTGAGCTTTGAGAGTTGGAAGGCAGTGCCTGCAAACAAACATCCTGTGGACAAAATTGTTGGCCCAGCACTCAGTGTTCCAGGATGATTGACAGGAAGCAGGGTGTGTGACGAGGAAGGAGGATGAACGCTCTGCACACGGTGGCTTGCAGTTCCCCCAAACAATAGCCGGACTCCCAGGGAGCCTCACACATGCTTTTTCCCATCTGCTGGCATGGCAGTTAGAATCTTAGTTGTGGTGGGAGTTAGGGAGAATGTGGGCTGGACAGGAGGTGAAAAGAATCCTGGTACTCAACCCAGCAATTGCCAACAGAAACCCAAATCTTTCGATAATGCTTTTATCTGAGGAAGGACATGTAGAGGTCTGAGATGATGGCTTGAATCAGACAAGAGCAAACAGGGAGCCCTCCTCAGAAATGATGACCAGGCATAGCCCACACTGGTCACGTGGGGGACCTGGGCTTAATCAAGTGGTGGTGAGGAGAGATCAGGGATGATGGAAGGAAGTGCAATGAAACTCACAAGGAAAAGGAAGTGGACATTTTTCAAAGCCCAGCTAGGTGCCAGATTTTGCATGTTTTTGCATTTGGTGCTATTGCAGATTTTTGAGACAGGTATTATATTAATTTCTTCAGATGATGAAACTGAGACTTAGATTAAATAAAGTTATTCAATGTGACAAAGTTAGACCATGGAGCAACTGGTTTTTAAACTTCAGTCCTTTGGACCCTCAAACCTATTCATTGACCTTGATTACATTTTTTTTTCCCTCAACATGTCCAGGTCCTGCCTTCTTCTTTCTTTACTGCAGTCCCAGTGGAGACTATGTAAAAGAAAATTTATCTCTCCAGCCCAGTCTCCTACAACTTTTAATTTATATCTCCCTTTCCAGTCCTCCTAAACCTTTCCTCATTATCTGAATCATCCGGCCCTTTCCTTTTTCTGGGTCTTACTATATTGTTTCCTCTGCTACATTGATTTTTTTCTGCCTTCTCCCAACACAATCTACTGCTCACTCTTCAAAGTCCAGTTCAAATGACAGTCTCTCCAAAGAGCTCTTGTATTACACCTTCTCTCACTCCCTCAGGTGGGATCAGTACCCGTCTTACATCAATTTGTGTCCGCCTCTGTTTTCATGATCACATGCTCTTTTGAATTCGAATAGCCCTAGTTCTTACTAATCCATGAGTAACACACACACAATCCCCTTAAAATTTAGTCCTGTCTTTTGATAGTTTGATGATAGTTACCCCATTTAGGTAAACATTAGGCTTTAATTCTCTTTCCCAGATTTGTCTCTCCCTCTATCTCTGAGAATCCCAAAAGACAATAGTCTGTTTATAGTCAGTAATTACCCTTATGGGATTTCATGAATTAATCTAAGAAAAAAAGAGTGGGAATAAACATTAAAGGAGCCGGCTGGGAAAAGAGTTACTGGCCAATCCATCTTCCTTCCCTTCCTTTTCTTCCCTCCCTTTTCTCCCTTCCATTCTTTCCTTCCCTTTCTTTCCTTCCTCCATCCCTTCCTTTCATTGTCTTGTTTATTCTGTAAATATTTATTGAGTATCAGTTATGTGATTGGTGCTGCGATAGATACTGAGGATACAATGATGAGCAGAACCCAATACTTCTGCACCATATGGAGCCAGAGTCCATTGAGGAAGATAAACATATAAACATTACAAATACAACACAGAAAATATGCAATTTTGAACTCTTACAAACACTATGAGAAAAACCTAGGAGGCTGTGTAAACACAATTCAGGTAGACCTGAGCTGGTCTGCAGAGTTGGTGGATGGTGCTGGCAGTCTAAAATACACTTTCAGGAAAAAGAGTTAAATCAATCTAAAAGGCTTCCTGTGGTCAGGTGGCCAACAGGCCCCGAAATGCAAGAGCTATTGTGGTTGTGCATGGAAGGCCAGGGGCGAAGGGAACGCCTCTTTCACCAGGGAGAGGAGGCATGACAGTGTCACGCGATAGTGCTCGAATTTGCTCATGTGGTGGTGTCTCAGACAAGCTAAGTGATTGAACACAGAAAGGTGCACAGTTCCTATTCTTACATGCTCAGTCAGTAAAACAGTAGAGCACTGAAGGCTGATGATGAAACTCATGGATTTTTTTTCAGTTGCATTCACTTGGAAATTCCCCATGTGTATATGAAGAAGTCTACTCTTGTGATCTCACACACACACACACACACACACACACACACACACACACACACAGAGTTTTCTTTGTATTAAACCTCTCCCCTTCACTTTGTAATAAGACTAAATGTCTTTTGTTTCATGTATATTTAAGATAACAAAGCAACAAGGGGAAATGGAGGTGGGGAGTGGAGGAGCTAGAGGAAGTGGCAAAATAGGCCACCCTGACTCATGCCATGAATCAAAATACTTAGAGGTAACTGACAAAAGAGTTCTTGGACTGTAGTCCTGCACGGGGACATCCCATGGGCCTCCATGCCCTTTCACTTTATATGTGGGCCTTGTGAGTAACTTGTGATTTGCAGGGACCCAGTGGACAGACACTGGAGCAGAGATGGCTTCCCCAAAGCACTAAAAACCAACAAGTTCTTTACCTGCATGCTTTGGGGAGTCACAGTCACGGAGATATTTATACGTAGTGTGAAACCTTTATGGGGCATAGGCTGTTTGCCAGATGTCCATTTCCTTTCCTTTTCCCTCCGTCCCTCCCTTCCTCTCTCCTTTCCTCTCTTTTTCCTTTCCTATTTTGGAGAAACCTAGCGACCAAACTGTTGAACCTATATTGTATTTTATTTGGATTTGAAATGGTTGCGATACATCTAGATTTGTAAAGGTTTATATTCTCACTATTTCTATTCAGAGAGCAAAGTCAAAATTTCATACATTGGAATTCAAAACTTCATGCATCTGGCTCTTTAAGACCCTCCTAGCCTTATCTATTCTGACTCCCCCGCCCCAGGCACCCTGGTCTCCTCATTGTTTTTTTTTGGTTTTTTTTAAGATTTTATTGGGGAATTGGGGAAGGGAGACATTGGGTTTCTTGCAAGACCCATCAGCTCCGAGCCAAGTTGTCCTTCAGTCTTAGTTGAGGAGGGCGCAGCTCAGCTCCTAGTCCAGTTGCCGCTTTCAGTCTAGTAATCCTGTTCCCTTTGTTCTTACATCTTACCAAAGCTGACCAGACCCCCACTCACAAGGCTTCCCATTGTTTACCCACCACTAGTCCTACCAATCCTAAAAGGCCCTACCCAAGTCCCACAGCCTCCGACCTGAATGACTTCTCTTTTCCCTGAACTCACAATGCGTTTAGCTTATTTGGAAATTAATCCCTCATGGGTTTATGAAAAAGCTTGTTTTGTTTAATTGCATTGTTGTGGAACACATTATAAATTCATATTTCCACTATGTATTTTCCAATCCTTTTAACCTCCATAAGAGCCTGGGATCTCGTCTTTTACATTTTTGTCATTGCAGGTGTTTGAAGCACTGCATTATCTGAGCCAATACTATGTCTTTAATAAATCACTTGTTTATTTATTGAAGAGATAATTTTTATTACTTAAGCTACCAGATGAGGGATCAAGGAGGAGAGAACTGATATCTATTGATAAGAGTATTTTTCAGGCACAAGGCTAAGAGTTTTATGATACAGACTTATTTAATCCTTCTCTAAATCTAATAAATCAGTTATTTTTAATATCTATTTTACAGATGAAGATATTTCAGTTAGAAGCTTTGAGTAGTTTACTTAGGATCATGCAGAGTGTGTGTCAATGCTCGATTATCATTTCTCCCACAAACATGTATCATTGAAACACTCATGAAACAAATGTTTTTGAGTGCCTTCGTGACTCAAGCAGTAGAGATAGAATGATGAGCAAAACTCTATCAAGCCCTTATTTTTATGATACTTAGATGAGTGGAAAAATGCATGCAAACCAACAATGACTTAAATAAATGTAAAACCACAACTGTGTTAAATGCTGGGATGGAGAGAAGCATGCTTCTAAGAGAGTATAGAATGGGATATTTGACCTGTTCAGAGAAGGAAAGAAAGTTTTTCTTGTTGAAATAATACCTGCGCTCTGTATGTAGGATGAGTAGGAATTAACCAAGTGAAGAGGAAAGGAGGAGCATAACCAGGGAGAGACCAGCAAATGGAAAGGCCTGTGGCACAGAGGAGCATGGCAAGTAAGAAAGACTGGAAGATTCCAGTGGGGCTGGAGTGCTTGTGTGTGTGTGTATGTGTGTGTGTGTGTGTGTGTGTGAGAGAGAGAGAGAGAGAGAGAGAGAGAGAGAGAAATTCCAGTGGGGCTGGAGTGCTTGTGTGTGTGTGTGTGTGTGTGTGTGTGTGTGTGTGTGTGTGTGTATGCGTGTGTGTGTGTGAGAGAGAGAGAGAGAGAGAGAGACAGAGAGAGAGAGATGAGGTGTGAAGCTAGAGGTACAAGCCTTTCTGTTTATTTCTGTACTTATTCTAAAAACAGTGAATCCATTCAAGACTTCAGCCAGGGGCATGACGTGATTACTCTGGTTGCAATGTGGAGAGCAGACAGAAGAAGGAAGGGTAAGAGTACATGAGCGTAAACCAAGCAAGACTATTGTTATAGTCTTAGTGATAGATAAAACCCCTAGCCTAGGAATGGTGGTGGGAGTGTGATGGAGAAAAGGGGATGGGTTAGAAAGCTGACAGGTGGTTCAACTGAAAGGACTTGTTGATGGATTGGATATGGGCATGAAGAAGAGGAAGGTGACACAGACTACTCTAGAATTTTTGCCAGCAAAGCTTGCTGGATGGTAGGGCCACTATTTGTACAGGGAACTGTGAAAGATGGTCAGATTTGAGGTGGACTTTTATAACATTGGATTTGGATGTATTGTAAGGTATCTTTTAGACATCTAAGATGAGGAGCTGATTTGCATAAATTTGTGTGGAGTTTAAATGAGAAGTCTGCCTTGGAGACAAGAAATTAAGAGAATCTATGGAGAGGTGGTTATGAAAGCCATGCACACGAATAAAGTGGCCTGGTGAGAATTTCTGAGGTATGCTGGAGGCACTGAGGACACAACAGAAATGATACCCAGGTTGAAAGGGACTCTCAGTTTAGTGGTCTGCACTTTGACTGGTGAGATTTCAAATCCACAGTTTTTCAGTGACTTCATCCTTTGAGAAAGCAAAGGCTAAAATGAGTGGGAGTCAATGCTGTAATTCTTGACCTTTAAGGTTTTTTTTTTAGCTTTGTTTTCTAAGACTTGTGGTTTCCTGCTACTGTTTTGGCACATTTGTTGTTGAGATTGAGAAATAGTTGTGTGTGTCATTTTTGGTAATTATGTTCATTAACTTACAGTGTTTGTGTGAGCTTAGGAGGTGCAAACTTTTTGCTTTGCAAACAGGAAACCTGAGGCCCAGTCAGGATCAGGAGAATTTTGAGTGAGATCACTGGAGGCCCAGAAAGAAAGATTAGAATCCACGACATCTCAACCCCCAGAGCAATTTCTGTGCTTCTAAAGCATGCTCTCTTGACATGCTTGTATTGTGATTTTCTTTTTTCCCATGAGACTCAAAAGAGTGACTAGAAAAGGAGGGTACGGCTGTCTGAGAGGGACTCCTGACCTGTTCAGTGTGCTCCAGACATATCCCGATCATCAAGGTTATTATTAATAGTAGAATCATCAGGATCAGCATCATATTTACAAACTAAAATTAGCGAAGATGAAAATAATAAATCAAAAATAATAAATCACTTCCATTCCAATAACGTCTAGTTCATGGGTAATAGAAATGAACCACAACAGGATTAGTTTTACAGAAATTGAGCGGATACATTTGGAAAAGTATATATTGACCTAAAGACCCTTCCAGGAATGAATGACTCTCCAAAATAATTTGTATTCATGGGAGATGTGAGTTTCTAAAGTTATTAATTCAAAGAAGTAGCATTTACATTTGATAAAAGATTCGAACGGTGCAGGAGGGTACACAGTGCAAAAGGCTTCATTTCAGTGCTGTCCCCCAGAGCCCGATTTCTCTCCCTTAAGGTAACAGTTGTTACCAGTATTTTTATTTGGTTCTCCAGAGATATTCCATGTCTATCTTTTATATAGTATAGATAGTAGCTTGTGATAGTGCTTTGTGCCTTGTGTTTTTCACAAGGATATTAATTCATATGTGTACATATACGTCTGCTGTATTCTTGGTAATAGCTGCAGAATATGCCATTGCAAGTATTTTAATAACTTATTGAAGTAGTCTCCTACTGATGGATATTTAGGTTGTTTCCAATTCTTGGTCATTAAAATAGTATTGAGAAGAATATTCTTGTACAATCTTCTTGATACATATATGAACATGTCTGTAGGAAAATTTTCTACATGCGTAATTGATGGATCAAAATGTAAAAATGTATTTTGATAGGTATTAGCAATTTACCGTAAAAAATATATACGAGAATGCTTGTGACCCCCAACCACTTGTCATATTATCAAACATTTTGTTATTTCACTAGAATGTGAAATGTTTTAAAAGATACTGAAGCTATTTGATTTGTCTCAAGGTCTTGCTTGCTCAGGAATCAAGAAGCTTCTAGATTCTGCTGTTGTAGATACTCAAGGAGATTTAAGAAATCTTCAGTACTCTCTCTGGCAAGTGGCCCAACCCTTCATGAGACAACAGAGGGAGAAGGAAGTTAATATTTACTGTATTAAGCTATGTCATTAAATTGTTTTATCCATTCAGCTAGTTTATTGAATACATGCTCTGTGCTCTTCTCTAGCTGGTTGAGATTCATCAGGAAACATGTAGAACTAGACCAATCTCTAGGAGCTTACATGCCAGCAGGGGAATAAAAATATTTAAGCAAAGATAAATACATAAATTAAAAGGTGGAAAAAGAAAAACATTAGATCAATGTAATGCAGAGTAGGAACACAGATGGCTGAGAAGTTCAGTGGATTAGATAGGATGGTCGGGGAGGGCCCCACTGAGAAGTGATTGGGTCAAAGACTTAAGGGTGTTAGGAAGCTAGCCCAGTGATATCTAGAGAAGAGCTTCCCAAGCAGAGTCTATAGGTGGAGCAAGGCCCTAGGGTGGGAGTGTCGGGGGGAAATTCTAGTGTAGCTGGAGTGAAGCAAATGAGGTAGGGAAGATAATGCAGGTTATATACAGCCTTGTAAGTCATAATATTGATAGTGAAATGGGGGAAGCATTGGTTTTGAGCAAAGAAGGGACACAATTGGATCTGCTATGCTGAAAACAGACTGAAGTTAGAGGCAGCAGAAATCAGGGAAACCTATTAGGAGGCTGTGATGGCAACCCAGGAGAGAGATGATGGTGGCTCAGGTGGTAGCAGTGGAGGGAGTGAAATTCTATATATAGTTTGCTAATAAAGCTGACAGAATTTCCTGAGGATTTGGGGGAATGGGCTGTCAGAGTAAAGAAGGAATTAGAAATGATTCCAATGTTTTTGGCATGAATTACTATCAACCTACATGATGAAGCTCATGGATGTGGCACAATTTTTGGAGGAAACCAGAAGTTCACTTTTAATCATGCTGAATTTGAAATATATATTAGATACATAAGTGGTTTATCAAGTAGGAACATAGATATATAATTCTGGGCTCTGCAGGAGAGAGAAAGAGAGGGAGGGAGGGAGGGAGAGAGAGAGAGAGAGAGAGAGAGATTGATTTACAAAAGTTAAGTTTTCAAACTCATCCTAGAAAAAGTGTCACATACTTCAATGATGAATATCACTACAGTCACCTTCGAATTACTCCCCTTGGGAAGCTATACACTGATGCCAGCACCTAGTCTACCCTTCAAAGAAATTTTGGAACTCTTTTTCTAGGATAGCCATCAGAGCTGTCGTATTATCCTTGATGTCCTGAATGTCATCAAAATGTCTTCCTTTCAATATTTCCTTTATCTTTGGGTAAAGAAAGAAGTCATTGGGGGCCAGATTAGGTGAGTAGGGAGGGTGTTCCAATACAATATTGTGTTCCAATACAATATTTTGTTCACTGGATAAAAACTCCCTCACAGACAGTGCTGTGTGAGCTGGTGCATTGTCGTGATGCAAGAGCCATGAATTGTTGACAAATGTTCAAGTCATTTAACTTTATCACGCAGCCTTTTCAGCAACTCCAAATAGTAAATTTGGTTAAGTGTTTGTCCAGTTGGTACAAATTCATAATGAATAATCCCTCTGATATCAAAAAAGGTTAGCAACATTGTTGCAACAAGTTCGCGAACTTGATTGTCAGACCTGGTAGTCAGCATTAATGTATCATACACTTAAAATGTGAGAAAAAAATGACTTCTTTTTTTTTTTTTGAGGGCAGTGTCACTGGCCCTCATATGTGAGACCCGAACCGGGGTCTCTGGCTTCCCAAACCAGAGCTTACCCACTGCTCCACTCGGCCGTCCCTCATACACTTAAAATGTGTAAGGAAGATAGACCTCATGTTAAGTACTCTTGCCACAATTAAATAAAACAAATAGATATTAGTAGTATTAAGCTACTATGTATAAATAATCACATACATAGGCATTTTATATAATGAGTAACATTTACCAAAATATTGTATTTAAAATGAAAATGTTTAAATATCATATAGAATATTAGCTTGTAAATATTTTCAGCATCTGTCCATTATTGAAATGTAATTTTCAAACCATTACGATGTCTAAAA
Organism: Aselliscus stoliczkanus; assembly: GCA_033961575.1. NCBI lineage: Eukaryota > Metazoa > Chordata > Mammalia > Chiroptera > Hipposideridae > Aselliscus > Aselliscus stoliczkanus. The sequence goes on along the minus strand of CM066728.1, from coordinate 174,886,265 downwards.
TATATAAAAATATTTTATAAAAATATAAAAAGTGTTTTTTTAACATATTTTATAAGTTTAAACACATACTGATTATTAAAAAGTCAATTGAGGGCTGGCCGAGTGGCACATTGGTTAAGAGCTGGTTTTGGGATGCCAGCAGCCCGGGTTCAGATCCCACTTATGAGGGCCAGTGACACTGCCCTCTACAGCTAACAACAGCTCCACCTGGAGCTGGGCTGTGTGAGCCCCAACCATGCCCCTGCTGCAGTGGGCTGCCATAGGCTACAGAGAGTGGCCCACAGCCAGCGTGAGTGGCTGGCAGCCAGCATGAGCTGCCAGTAGCCGCGGTGAGCGACCAGCCAGAGGCCTGCAACCTATCTGCCTCATCCGGGAAGAACGCAATGATGATACCAACATGGGCCAGTGAAGCAACATCCTCCACAACTAGACTGAACAAAAGGACAGGAACTTGTCTGTTTCCCTTCCCCGACTCCCCAACGCTGTTCCCCTCTCCCAATTCCCCAATAAAATCTTAAAAAAAAAAAAAGTCAATTGATGAAATGCATGAACTTGTTTTTATGAACATAAATACTTAAATCAGGGCCAGTCTTATATCCACTTCAGCATCCTGCTTCTATCTACGTTTTATTTTGCTTGCAGTGTGTTAAGGAAATCATGATTCACACAGATAAATACAGACTATAAATTTTTTTTTTAAATCACCTTGCAATTCTCAAGATATGCTTCAAATAAATGAGCTGGAAGACTGAGAGAAGAGCAGTAGGAAAGTTTTGTTTCAAAGCTGAATCATAAATAATGTGAGCAGCTCCTCTGCTCACATTTCTTGTGAATCAAAACAGAGAAGCACATATTTCAGTGGATACTAAAACCATTTATACACAGTATACATAAGGCTTTCCATATAATCAGGAGTGTAAAAAATGTAACTCTGTTTTTCAATAACTGGACTTACTTTGACACTTCAAGCCTCCTATTACTCCAGGAGGCCTGACACAAATTTCTGATAAATCAAGGTCTTCTTTTTTCTCCATGCGGTTGTGCCATATATCTCCTGGGTGCTTAGATAGTGCTTAGTCAGAGCGGGGAGACCATCTACCATTTACATCAGTTGCCCTGAGATGTTGGTGTCCATATCTGGCCAGTGGTTGCTTGCTCACCTGGGTCCCTCACTTTGAGTACTGACTATAAGGTCTTTTTAGGCTCAGCTGCTCTTCCTCTTCCCTCTCTCCTCCTTCCTCCCTGTCGTTCTGTCTTTCTCTGGCACTTGGGAAACATTTCGTTGATCAGACTACTTCAGCATGATGATAAATGTGTGGGGAATGCCAGTGCCCTTCTAGATTATTTGTAGTTTACTGTCCTGGTCCCGTCCCTGCTCGATGCTAGAAACAACTGAGACCTTCAACAATTTGGGACCCCATCAGGAGAGGGACAGCAAGTGTCTCTGCTCTCAGGCTCTAAAATCCATCTAGGGAGTTCTGTGTATATCGTCTCTTCCCAGGTTTAGTCTGGAGTTTGGTACAAGGATGATAGCATGAAACTCACCACCTCACCTCTCACATTCGATTTCTTTCCCTAGTCTGGGTTTTTTCTTAATGTGAGCACACATTGGGCAGTTAGGTGATTTCTATCAGAGCGTACTTATCTGTGTAGATATATAGAGGAACTTAGAACAATTTAAATACATGCACAAAGATGGAAGGATAAATGTTATTTCAAAGTCTAGACAAAAAAAATAAAAATTGTTTTGTTTTTTTTTTTGAGGGCATTGTCAGTGGCCCTCATATGTGGGACCCGAACTGGGGCCGCTGGCTTCCCAAGCCAGCGCTTAACCACCGTGCCACTCAGCCGGCCCCAAAAAAGTAAATTTGACATCACGAAATTATGACGTGTTCTTGGCCTTGGTCTTCAAAGGGTTAAAATTTGTAGAGTAATTTGCAAAATCGAGCTCGTGCCCTACTCCCAAATACTTGCCTCTCCTCCAGTATTCCCAGTGCAGTAGTGTGACCACCATTCTCCTAGGTGCTCAGGCCAAAAATCTAGGTGTTATCCTTACTTTGTCCTTCATTTTTTTAAAAATAGGCTTTGTTTTTTTTAGAACAGTTTTAGGTTCACAGCAAAGTGCAGAAGAAGTGTCTGGATGCTGATGGTAACCACTTTGAGCACCTCTTATAATTGCAGAAGTCAAACGTAACTTGTATTCATCTTTTGTTATCGGTATATATTGAGTATTACAATAATTTTAATACGTTTTTTTCCTTTCTTAAAATGTGTATACATGTTTTTGGCACCCTCTGTATTCTGTATGACTTTATAATGGTGGATACATGTCTTCATAAATTTATCAACACCCAGAGAATGTACAACATTATATGAACTCTAAAGGAAACTATAGGCTCTGGTCGATAATGCTATATCAATATAGGTTCATCAATTATAACAAATGTACCACTCTGGTGGGGGGTGTCGGTAATGGGGGAGGCAGTGGTATATGAGAAATTGTATCTTCTGCTGCACTTTGCTGTGATCCTAAAACTGTTCTAAAATAACAAAGTCTATTTTTTAAAAAAAAATGAGGGACAGAGACAAAGTAAGGATAACACCTAGATTTTTGGCCTGAGCACCTGGGAGAATGGTTACCCATCAGTGTAATTTTAATACAGTTTTATCCTTTTTAAAATGTGTATACGTTTTTGGCACCCTCTAGTTTCATTGCCTGAACAATCCTCTGTACTCTGCCTATTCACCCCGTCCTCCTCACTTACCTTTGGCAACTACTGATCTTTTTTTTTTTGTTGTTTTTTAAGATTTTATTGGGAAGTTGGGGGAGGGGGACAGACAAGTTGCTGTCCTTTTGTTCTTCAGTCTAGTTGTGGAGGACATCGCTTCACTGGCCCATGTTGGTATTATCATTGCGCTCTTCCCGGGTGAGGCTGTCACTCACCGGCCACTGGACGGCTGCTCATGGCGGCTCACGGTCGCTCACGAAAGTGCACACCAGCTGCCGGCCAGCCCCACCGCAGCCTTCAACTCACAACAGCCCAGCTCCAGGTCGAGCTGTTGTTCACCATCTTAGCAGTAGAGGCAGTGTCACTGGCCCTCATATGTGGGATCCGAACTGGGTCCCGGCTGCTCAGAGCTGGCGTCCGAAGCCAACTCCTAACCAATGCGCCACTCCCCCGGCCCTGGCAACCTCTGATCTTTTTCTTGTGTCCATAGTTTTGCTTTTTGTTAAATGTCATGTTGCTGGAATCATATAATATGTAGTATTTTCAGACTGGCTTCTTTTACTTAATAATATACATTTAAGTTTCCTCCATGTCTTTTCATGGCTTGAGAGAGCATGATTTTTTTAGTGTAAACAATATCGTGTTGTCTGTATGTACCACAGTGTAGTTATCCACTCCCCTACCGAAGGATGTCTTGGTCGCTTCCAAGTTTTGGCAATTATGAATAAATGTACTACAAACATTTGTGTGTAGGTTTTTGTGTGAACATAAGTTTCAGCTCATTTGCGTAAATACCAGGAAGCACAATTCACATATTTTATATTATTTTATATTAGTTTCAGGTGTACAATATACTGGTTAGACATTTATATAATTTATTAGTCTAGTAATAGTCTATGGCACCACACACATTTCAACGTTATTGACTGTATTCTCGATGCTGCACTTGACATCCCTGTGACCACTGTGTAACTACCAATTTGTATTTCTTCATTCCTTCATCTTTTTCACCCAGCTCCCCAACTGCCCTCCCCTCTGGCAACCATCAGTTTATTGTTTTTTGTATCTATGAGCCTGTTGGTGTTTTGTTTGTTCATTTATTTTATTGTTTATATTCCACTTATATGTGAGATCATATGGTATTTGTCTTTCTCCATCTGACTTAACTTCGCAAAATATAATCTAGGTCCATCCATATTGTTGCAAATGGTAAAATTTCATTTTTATTTGTTTATTTATTTGCTTGTTTATTTATTTATTATTATTATTATTATTATTTTTAGCTGAGCCATCCTGCTACCTGTTGGCAGCTCAACGGCAACTCAGCTCGGGCTGGGCATCTAACTGCCGTTGCTCAGAGCTCAGCTCAGACTCTGGAGCGAGCTCTTAACCAACTGAGCCAGTCAGCCGGCCCTCACATTTCATTTTTTATGGCAGAGTAATACTCCATTGTATAAATATACCACAATTCCTTTATCCAGCCGTCTATTGATGGGCACTTGGGTTGTTTCCATATCTTGGCTATTGTAAATAGTGCTGCAATGAACATAGGGGGTGCATATGTTTTTTCAATTGGTGTTTTGGATTTCTTCAGATAAATACCCAGAAGTGGAATTGCTGGGTCATAAGGTAGTTCTATTTTTAATCTTTTGAGGAACTTCCAAACTGTTTTCCATAGTGGCGACACCAATTTGCAATCCCACCAACAGTGCACCAGGGTTCCCTTTTCCCCACACTCTCGTCAACACTTGTTTTTTGATGATTTATTGATGATAGCCATTCTGACAGATGTGAGGTGATATTTCATTGTGGTTTTAATTGGAATTTCTCTGGTGATTAACGACACTGAGCATCTATAGGTTATCTGTATTACTCTTTGTAGAAATGTCTATTCAGGTCCTCCGCCTGTTTTTTTAATTGGATTATTTATTCTCCTGGTGTTGAGTTGTATGAGTTCTTTATAAATTTTGGATATTAACCCCTTATCAGACGTATCACTGGTGAATATTTTCCCCCATCAGAGGCTGTCTTTTCTTTTGTTGGTGGTTTATTTTGCTGTGCATAGTTTGATGTAGTTCCATTTGTGTATTTTTTCTTTTGTTTCTCTTGCCCAAAGAGATATATTGGAAAAAAGATTACTAAGAGTAATGTCAGAGAGTTTACTGCCCATGTTTTCTTGTAGGAGCCTTATGGTTTCGGGTCTTACATTTAAGTCTTTAATCCATTTTGAGTTTATTCTTGTGCATGGCATAGGAAGGTAGTCCAGTTTCATCTTTTTTGTATGTATATGTCCAGTTTCCCCAGCACCATTTTATTAAACTGTCTTTACCCTAATGTAAATTCTTCCTATGTCATAGATTAAAAGACCATACAGGTATGGATTTATTTCTGAGCTCTCGATTCTGTTCCATTGATCTATGTGTCTGTTTTTATGCCAATGCCATGCTGTTTTGGTTACTATGGACTTGTAGTATAATTTGAGATCAGGTAGCATGGTACCTCCCATTTTATTCTTATTTATATCCCTGGCAAAGTGATAACCCCACCAAGTCTACTACCAAACTACTGTAACATTGTACATAGCTATTACAATACCATTGACTATATTCCCAAAACTATACTTTACATCTTGTGATGATATATATATATATTTAACATTAAATATTATATTAGGTTCAGGTGTACAGCACAAGGATTAAGCATTTATATAATCCAGGAAGTGATCCCCCCAATATTTATTTATTTATTTGTTTTTTTTTGAGGGCAGTGTCACTGGTCCTTTAATGTGGGACCCAAACCAGGACCGCCGGCTTCCCAAGCCAGCGCTTAACCACCGCGCCCCTTAGCCAGCCCACCCAATATTTTTTTTTATTAACCACTTTCCACTTTTTTTCACTTTTAAAAAGGGTCCATGTGTTAAAAACAAACAAAAACCTTAAAGTACCCAAAATGAATACATACCTGGAAGTATTTTCTGAGGTAACTACTTGGCTAACCCATGGTATTAATAAACAGAAGATGGGTTTTAAGAACAATTGCTTGGAGATACATTTTAAATAAACATTTTACATAAAAAGCTAATTCATAATACAACCAAGCAGTGACGCTCAATGAGCAGCACCATTTCTTGGCTGAGGGAGTGAAAATGTATCATATCTCAGGGACATTTCAAAATACAACACTATTCACCACCCTACATCCAACCCGCCACCCCAGGAAGAACACTCTAATACACATCTTTTTTTTCTTTTTTAAAGCATCCTACAGATTTTAATTCTAATAAAGTAAATATCAGTCTTCAATATCCCACGTAAACAAAAAGCTCTTTGTGGTCCTTCTCCCGCCCCCCCCCCCTTTTTTTTTTTCAGAGTAAAGGGGTTTTGAGACCAAAAATTGAGAAAAACCACTGTAGTTTATCCTCAGTTGTGACTGGTGACTTTCAGGCTCTGACCTCATAAAGCACCAGTGTGATGTAATGGCAGACATTCATATATAAGGCCCTAGCTGGGCTGCGGGTTGAGTCCATATAAGCCCAGGAAGCTGATTAATGGTGACCTGTTGCACTTGGACTTGATTGCTTATTTTCTCCTTTTATCCCCCATTTAGAATAGTTACTATAGTTATTGTTTATTAGCATCATTAATGATTTTGTTGATATAGAAGTATACTTAGTCAGCTAGTTAATATAGTTATTGTTTACTAGTATAGTTAGCATTGTCAGTGAGTGTAGTCAGCTGGCCACCATGGCACATGAACATCCAGGCACTTCTGCTGACCAGAAGCTCCTTGATGGTCGTTACAAGTTCCTGAAAACCATTAACGAGGGCAGCCATGCCAAGGTGAAGCTGGCTGTTCATCTTCCTACTGGGACCCAGGTGGCTATTAAAATTGTGACCCCGGACAACTGTGCCATCATTCACAAATTTCTCATGCGAGAAATCCAGTGCATGAAAGCTCTGCAGCACCCGAACATCGTGCAGCTGTATGAGGTTATTGAAACCAAAACCTCCTTCTTCCTTGTAATGGAATACTTGGACGGCGGCAGTTTAATGGACCATCTGACAGCTCATGGACGAATGAGGGAGAGGGAGGCCCGTGTCATCTTCCGGAAGCTTTTAACAGCTGTTTATTATTTCCATCAGCGCGGATTCGCACACCGGGATATAAAGCCAGAGAACGTTTTGTTTGATTGTAACAAGAATCCGAAAATCATCGATTTTGGATTTAGCACAGAATTTACCGAGGACAAACTAAGCACATCATGTGGCACTCCTTGCTATGCAGCTCCAGAACTGATTCGGGGTGAAGATTATGAAGGACCAGCGGTCGATGTGTGGAGCCTGGGCGTAACATTATACAGGATGGTGGCAGGAACCCTCCCATTCAAGGCACAGAATTGGAACACACTGGGAAAACAGGTGACAAAGGGGAAGTACACCGTACCCTACTATTTCTCATTGAAACTAGAGAGTTTGCTAGAGAAAATGCTCAAGGTGAACCCCATGGAAAGAAGAGATTTAATCGATATCATGTCACATCCTTGGCTCAGTCAGGATGAGGAGGACCTCATGCCCTATAGCGAGCCAATCAACGAGAACATAGACCCGTGGGTCAGGAGGGAAATGGCACTGCTGGGCTTCCGGTATGACGACATCCAGGACACATTGACCAATAGGACTTTTAACGACACGATGGCGGCCTACCGCATCCTGCAGTCCAAAAAGCCTAAATTTCAGTCTCGCATTATTCATGTCAAGCCCTACAATCCCACTGAGCAGAGTCCTGCTCCAGGTTTGGAGGAGCAGCCAGGGACATCTATTATGACACCGGTCGAGCAGTACCACGACGACTACGAGTTGGGGCAGAGGGGCGAAAAGCCTGTGACTCCCCCAGCCCTCCACAAGTTGAAGACTGTCACTCCTGAGCCCAGCCCAGGGCCAAGGACCGTGACACCAGAAGTCAGCCCGGAGTTCAGGCCCATCAGCCACAGTCCCAGGCCATGGAGGAAGAGCCCCACCCCTATCAAGGACCTCCAGAGTGGTCGCACTGATGCCTCCCTTGACATCTATGGCCTCAGCGGCCCCAGCAGCAGCCCCAGCAGCAGCACCAGCAGCAGCAGCAGCAGCGGCTCATCATTAGGGGAAAACGGATGCTGGAGGGTGGTTGGGAGGTGTTGTTGCAACTGCCTCACAAAGTGGTGCCTTAGGCTGTTGTCAAGGCGCCACAAAGTCAGACCCTTTTAGATATTCTAATATACTATATATCAATGTTAATTGAGAAATAAAGAAAACATTATTAAAAAATAGAACACAACATGTATTTTGTGTTTGTGTGTGTGTGTGTGTGTGTGTGTGTGTGTGTGTGTGCACGCGTGCTGCTGTGCTGGTAAACATTTTTGTGTTGTAAAACCGTGATCACTTCATTGAAAGTCCAATTTTTTAAAAAAGATTTTATTGGGGGATTTGGGGGAAGGGGAACAGTGATGGGGAATTGGAGGAGGGGAACAGCAAAGTGGTTGTCCTTCAGTCTTAGTTGTGGAGGGTGCTGCTAGCTCAGCTCCAGGTCCAGTTGCCATCCTGCGCCCATCGGCAACTCGAAGCCCCTCAGCTCAAGGTGCCTGTTCAATCTTAGTTGCAGGTGGGTGTAGCCATCTATGTGTCTGTTTTTATGCTACTACCATGCTGTTTTGATTATTATATCCTGGTAGTATAGTTTGATATCAGGTAGAATAATATCTCCAACTTTGTTCTTTCCCAAGATTGCATAGCTATTTGTGGTCTTTTGTGGTTTCATATAAATTTTAGGATTATTTGTTTTAGTTCTGTGAAAAAAATGCCATTGGAGTTTTGATAGGGATTATATTTAATCTATAGATTGCTTTGGATAAAGACAGTCTGACTTAGTTTTTAAAAGTATCACTGTGCTGCTGAGGTGACAGAGAAAGATCAGATGAAAGAGGACTAGTTAGGGAGCTATTGATACTCCCAATTGAGAGATACTTGTGACTTGTACATGATGAGGGCAGTAGAGGTGATGTGAAGTGGTCATTTGGTGGGGAGTTTGGATGTGAGATGTGAGGGAAGAGATGAGCCAGGAAAAACACTCAACCACTGTATGGATGGACTGCCCGTATTGAATTGTAGAGAACTGCAGAGGGAACAAGTATGAGGGCAGGGTGTGAAGCACAGGAGTTTGATTTTGCACAATTATGGTTAAGACTGATGTTATAGGCAGCTGGATATATAAATGAGTTCAGCATGGATGTGTGTGTGTGTATTAGAGAGAGAGAGAGAGAGAGAGAGCGAATGTGTACATTTAAATATGCATATAGTTTTAAAATTGTGTTAGAATAATTTAAGAAATGTATTTTAAAATAAATTTAAATCATATTTTTGTAGAATTTGTGAGGTATAATCACAGAATTTTCATGTATCTCAGGTTTAAAATTCATCATACTGTTGATGTAAAAAGTACTACTTGATGCAACCATTACAACCAATTTTTTGGTTTGTGGAATGACAAGAAGAAACTAGGATTTACCAATCTCTGCTCGAAAGGGGCTTATTTCAACGATATTTTTATTCTCTGATGTTGGGTCTATTTCTTAGAAAAGCACCTGTATTTCTCTTACATTGTTGATTATGCTGATGTGAACCATTGACTGCTGACAGGTGCTCTTGATGGAATATGTACAGAGGGACAGATCACTTCTTTTTAGGGTCATATTGGCACAACCCAGTGAAGGGATTTTGTGTGATGTGCAAGTTGTCATGATGTACTTTTTAAAAATAGTGTCACTGACACATATCCACTAAAATAAATTAACCTTCCTATCTTGAATGACTCTCATTTTGGAAACAACAACTTCACATGCCAGTGATGATATGAGCGGCAGGGTTGGGTTGGATTGAGAAAGCAGGATCGCAGCAAGAAGATGGCAGTGTGATAGATAGGCCTCTTAATAGTTTAGCAGAGCAGTGCAGAGACAATGAGCATAAACTTAGATTTGTACCAGCTGAGTTGTAAAGCAAGCTCTGTAGCTTTATAGATGGGCAATATTTACCTTCTCCAAAGTCAAGTATTAAGAAATAAGGTACAATAGGAAATAATATAACTCTCTATAACAAATGAGTTAATGTTCACAAGATATTTAGAATAGCACTATGCACATAACCAGCTCTTGATGAATGATGGCTATTATTATCAATAACTCTTTCATTGAAATCTAAAGAGTTCGGTGTTTTGCAGTTTCTGAAGAGGGTAATGGAGAGATTCAATAATCTCTCTCATATTTTTGCATCCAGTTCTTTTACTTTTTAATCATTTCAATAGCACATTGTTTTTTTCTCCAGAGATTAGTTTTAGGGTGGGATTTTATATGTTGTGGGCTGGACTCAGCAGATTTAGGGAAGGGTTCTTAAGAAAGTGAGCTCAAGTCTAGGTGTAGGGACATGCTTTTGAGCAGAGTTGGTTTTAGATTGTCATCTCCTAACTGGCGAGTCAGACTGCCACCCCAGCCTCAGGTTTAGCTGGGCCAAACAGCCCTAGTAAAAATGAGCCTCCAAGTCTTTAATTCTTATAGTTGAAACCCTTCCACTGCACACTTGAACTTTTCACACATAGATTTCATCTTTCTTGGCTGTTATTTGGACTTATTAAGCATTTCTGCAACACTTTTTCCCCCCTAAGTTGGCTGCTTTTCAGTAGTGGTTCCTCACATCACCCTATATGAAAGATGAATACAACAATCTATATTTTATAGACAAGGAAATTTTGGTCCAAGTAAGCCTAGTGTGGTTTGGCCAAGGACACTAGGAAATTAAACCCTGGAACTAGTAACGGAAGCTAGAGTGCCTCACTATTGAGTCATGGTTGACATTATCAAGGAGAATGTTCTCCATAGATGAGTCAACACATTCAAATAAAACACAAAAGTGATGTCCCGTTCTCTCCATAAGAACAAAAAAAATATTTCATGATTTTATATAGATATAATATTGTCGCCAGAGTGATCATTCTGAAGTTGAATCTGCTCAAGCTGCTTTTCTACAAAATGCCTGGTTCCTGTTCTCCATTGCCCCAGGATAAAATCCAGTGTCCTTTTGACATATGTGGCCTTCTCAGGGCTCTTCTACATGCCCACTGCCAGCCTTGTCCTTCATCCTTCCTTCTTCAGTAGTCACGCTGGAGACTTTCAGTTTTCTTACTGTCCTCCCATGAATATTTGTGCTTCAGTTTATGATTCACTAAGCACATTTATACACAAAATATAGAAGAGAACTTTCATCTATCCCATTTCCTTGGAAAATGTCACATTTTCCAAGAAGTCTCCCTACATTTCTCAAGGCTGGGTTAGTTGGCCCTTTTGTATCCTCCTATAGCACATGATGTTATACCACTTATATTACTAAAATTATATCTTAAATCAGCCTTTCCCATGAGACTGCAGTCTCCTTGCAGGCAGCAATTTACTTGCTTTGTGGTACATGCCCCGTTTCTAGCATAGAGCCTGCAAATACTAGGGACAATATATATGTTCAAGTTGTATGAATGAGCGATATACTTTCTGATTTGACACTATCCATCTCAAAAAATATAACATTACTTGGCCGGCCAAGTGGTGTGGTGGTTAAGAGCTGGCTTGGGACCCCAGTGGCCCCAGTTCGGATAGCACATAAGAGGGCCAGTGACACTGCCCTCTATAGCTAAGATGGTGAACAACAGCTCCACTTGGAGCTGGGTTGCTGTGAGTCCCGTCAACAGTGTGGGCTGCAGCCCCTCCTGCACTTGGCTGCATAGGCTACAGTGAGTAGCCACACACAGTGAGTGGCCTACAGCCAGCGTGAGTGGCTGGCAGCCGGTGCGAGCTGCCAAGAGCTGCTGTGAGCGGCCATCCAGAGGCCAGCGACCGATCTGCCTCACCTGAGAAGAGCACAATGATAATACCAACATGGGCCAGTGAAGCAACATCCTCCACAACTAGACTGAAGAACAAAAAGACAGCAACTTGTCTGTTCCCCTTCCCTGGTTCCCCAACACTGTTCCCCTCCCCCAATTCCCCAATAAAATCTTAAAAAAATAAATAAATAACATTACTATCCTTTGTGTCATACCCTGATAGGTGCTAGAGGAACAATATGTTATAGTTTGAAGCTTTAAGAGCACAATGGCTGGAAACTGCCAGGAAGCAGGTGAGGTGAACTATGCAGTATTGATGTTTGGGCTTAAGATATACTCCTCCTGGTCCCTTGATCTTTTATAAGTATAGTCAAAGTGTCCTTACTGCTCTCCAAACTAGTACAGCTTTGTGAGTGGAAGTGGACACTGTTGATAATTGTACTTTGACAGTCGGTACAGACCAGGGCTGTCTCAGGCAAAGCGAGTGTGTGGTCACTCTAGGTATGTGGATTGCCCTAATGTGCTGTTAGTCCTGAGCTAAATTTCTGGTTTAACTGATCCATACAGTGGGCTCAGAGCTTCTGCTGGGTGAGAAATTGCACAATTGCACTAACTGAAACAGCGAAGGTACATGGAGCAGTCATGCAACATATGGCTTGACAATTCTTTTCCTGAAGCAGCTCTAAACATAGTAGTAGTTGTATCTCAGTGACAGTAGCAGGTAAGAGAGGCAGTTAAGCAGCAGCTATCTCGCTCGGTAAAAGTTTTGGCACCTGGATTTGGACATGAAGAATGCTCACTGGGGAGCTGAAAGATTTCCAGATAGACTGAATCACTCCAAGCTGCCAAGTTGGCCTTAGAACTTTGCTTTGAGAGTGAGATATGGATGACAGCTGAGACCCCTCCTTAGCTGGAAAATGCAATGTAAGCATATGTTTTAAAAAGTAATGATTAAAATATTACAATTTCAGAGCCCTTCAGTGCTCCTGAATCCTTGGCTGTGCCAAACACTTAACTGTGCAAATGGTGATTATCTTTCCAGCGCGTGATAGTAGCTTCCCAATTGCTGCAGGGTAGATCTCAGTGCTGGCCAGGGTTTAGGAGGTGAAAGAGGAGGACTTGCACATTAGTAATAAAGGTGAAAATTCCTAACACCTAGAAGGTGTTGAAATTCTGGTTAGTTTACTTATCTTGTTTTTGCAAATGTCCTATGTCAAATGGATGATGGTATGTTCCCATTACTAAATTTCTCTTTCCTTTCCTCATACAATTTCTCCAAATTTATATCCATCAGCTATGCCTGGTGAATGTAATAATTTGTAACTAACAAGTTCATTGGCAGAATGCAATATTAATTGCCACTGTAATGACCTTGGGTTGGAATTAGGGGTCCTTTTGTATAACAAAAGATTAGGAATAAATAAACATACATGGAGAGAACAAAACAAACAAGCAGAAAACAAACAGACAAACAAAAGAACCCCAAAAATTCCAGGAAGCTGGTTGAAATCAATCAAACCCTGGAATTTCAGCTTTGTATCCTATCTTATCCTTTTTCTAGTTTTGTATTAGTGTCTTCCTATGAAGTCCTGAGTTGATACCAGTTTCATTTTTAAATGATATTCTTAATTCCCTAATTCAGACTTCTAGGTCAGCAGTATAATGATGCGTTTGGACTTGGTTCCTTTAGGAGAAATAATAACCAACAACAAAACAAAACAAAATGCGTGAAATGATAGTTACTGTATAAGTCAATTGCACCAGCTATAAGCCATGTACGTTTTGGGAAAAATTATGCACGTTGTGAAAAAAAAAAACACAAAAAAACAACTGACTGGTGTAAAGAATTATAATTGACAGGATGCATATGAGTACAATATAATCAGGAGGCAAATTGTGGCTTATATGCTTTGTGACCTTCCTTGGCCAAACAACAGCATGTCTTTCATATGTCCAGAAGGACTGAGGGGTTTAGAACAGGAATTGGGAAAATAAAAGTCACCCTTCCAATGACAGAGAAGAAAACAGCACTGGTGATGAGTGTGTTTCTAGAATTAAACAACCTGGGTTCATATCATTCATTAGTTGTGTGGCTTTGGGTAACACCTTTAACCTCTTAGCTTCAGTTTCCCCATCTTTAAAACAGGAATAGTGAAAGTCACTACCACACATGATTTGGGTGAGGATTAAATGAGATGTATATATAAACATAAAAACAAATACATATTTGGCAAATAGTAAGCTCAGTAAATATTAATTATTACTGTTCAAATCCCAGTTATTTGACATTGTGGCTACAATTTTTATCTCAGGTTGTGCTTGACTATTGAGTGCTGTGCTTGAGTTAACACCCATGAAGATTTGTACTTCAGTTTTATGGTTCACTAAGAACTTTCAGGACTCCAGCATTGCATTACTCCTAGGTCAGGGAGCTCCTGAAACAAGGTACGTCCAGGGAGCCCCTCTTTCCCAAAGTGCTTTGGTGAGACCTGGTTTTCTTTCCCAAATTAGGCCTGCCTCAGCTAGCTCAGGGGAGCAAATGGAATTGTAGATCCAGGCTGGGGCGAGAGGCCACAGATGATTCTATTTCTCGGGAATGCCTTGAAATCTTGTATATGGTCTGTTGCTATGTTATTGTGTGTTGAATTTTTTTTTTTTTTGTGTGTGTGTGTGTGTGTATTTTCACTCTAACACAAAAATCAATAAAGAGGCCAGGTTAAATGTCACAAGATGTGGATATTGAGTTTCCTTGAGAAACCATATATTTGGATGGTGATTTGGCACCAAGCTCTCTCACCAGACGCTGAGAACATCTCGTCCTCTCTTTCAGTCTCATTCCTTCTTTTCTCCTTCCAATAACTTTAACCACAAGAATACTCATCACGTTATACTTTTGTGGCTTCTCTCCTATTTTGCTTTTCTAGCCCTTGTAATGTTTGTAGCCAATTCCTTGTAAGATATTCCTTATCCTTGAAATACAATATGATATGCTAGAATAAGAAGTAAGGAGCTTTGGATAGAAATTTTGAATTTCCTAGTACTTTGTGGTCATTTTGGTTTTATTATTAATCTTCCTGAGTCCTAGTTGTATTAAGATGAAGGAATCTAAAGCTCAGTTTACCTGTTTCACAAGATTGTTGTGAGGACAAAATAAAATATTAGGTGTACAGATGCTTTTCAAATACTCTTATTATTTTTAAGTGTACTGTTTATCATTAAATGCACTTGTACAACATTTCATCTTGTTGCAAGAAAAATATTTAAGACAAATTTAAAGTTATATTTTCCTAGTGAAATATGTCCAAACTGACCCTGTTCTCCTTTTATTTTTTAAAGACGTTATTTTTTAGAACATTTTTAGGTTTACAAAAAAAATTAGCAGAAGGTACAGAACTTCTTGTACTTTTAATATTAAACTAAAATATGACAGATTTTTTTTTCGGATGTATTGATCTTTAAAAAAAGTTCTTTGTTAGCCTTAGGTTTTAATGGATTTTTTTTTTTTTTTTGGCTGTTTGCTTTGTGTAAGTGGAAAAGTAAATCCTGGCCTAAAGGCCTCTTACACTTCCCTCTCATTAATCTAGGTCCACTATTAAAGTGTGCTTAAGTATTATTTGCATAGCTGCTGCCCTGGCCTATTTTTAACCTCTACAACATGTTAGATGACCATGAGAAAATTTTATGATATTTATCATATGTTAGTGAGGCGCTGGTATACACATTTTTCAAGAAATGTGAATCTGTTCACTTGAAAGTAAAGGTCATATTGAAGGCTATTTGTCATTAGAATAAATAATTAGTAAGTGACTGGAGTACTTTTTATCCCTTTCTCCTAAACAGGGGTTTCTTCAGTAACATCCTGATATAAAGATCAATGAGATAGAGAATGATTTAAAAAGCCAAGAACGGTCACAATAACACTCTTTTTATGAGCCAGGGACTGTGCTAGTTGCTTTATTTGCTAACTCTTTTAAACATCATCAAAACCCTATTGGGTAGATCTTAAAAGTCCTGTTTTATTGATAAGGAAACTAAGTGGAGAGATTAAATAATTTCTTAACAAGAGCAAAGCATCCTGGTTGAACAACTAGTACTTCTCATATTTGTTTTTAGCTGGCCCTGAGAAAATCAAGTACATAGCCTCCTATTCTACTCATAGTATAATGAGATTATTTTAGTATTATACACACATATGGCTTATGCATTCTATCATGAATAGAGAATTTCTAGGTAATTCTCAATTATCATCATCATCATCATCATCTTATGTCTTGTACTAAATATTTCCTTCATCTTTTCACATTTAAGCTTCACAATAATCGACTGAGGTGGGATCATTAGCCTTACTTTAGAATCTTGAGTCCATTAGGTGAATTGCTTGCCCAATTCAAATAAACATGTTCTTCTGAATCCTTAGACTGTGACCTTCTCTCTGTATCATAGTGAGGGCAACCTACCTCTTCCTGGAAGTAGTTTCCTCAGAAATTTAAATCATCGGTGCCATGGGCAATATGTACCTCAGGCAGTATCCTTTTATCTCTAACTTTTCTACGATGGCGGTACTGTGGGAAGTTGAAAATCTGTGGCTGGAATGATGATCTTGTCTTTTGCCATGTTTGAGACCTTTTTCAAAGACTGTCAGGCCCATGTCTTTGGGATTCTTTCCTTCTAAAATATTGTCCTTGACTTCTGATTCATGCCACAGAAACAGAAAATTTTTAAATAAACAAGCAGAAAGTACGCTGGAATGACTTCATGCCCGGTTTCTGATTGCTCACACAGATGACATCCCGGCTCTGTCTCACCACACATTAGTTTTTGAATCTTTTTTCCTAACCCAAATATCTCTGGTAACCAAATTTGAATAACTTCCCCAAGGCAACCTGAGGTTTGGAAACCAAGTGGACAGTTCCAGATTCTTAATGGATGGTTTTAAGGCATGCAACCACAGAGCTAAGGTCAGACCTCATTAGAATGGGGGTAGGGAGAGAGGACAAATGGAGAAAGGTTCATGTCTTTCCATTGTACTGGAATTTAACTGGAATGAGTGAAGGCAATTTTATTTTAAAATCTTTCCCCCTGTCACCTCATTAACACCTCCAATGAAAGGCAGCTGTGAGACTAGTTAACTCTTTGCTTGCACAGTCTTGAAAGTGCTGTTGGCTAGGATCTCTTGTCCCTGTGAGAAGATACCCTGCTGTCACCAATCTGGGTATCTGTAGCATTGAAATGAGGGTTTTTCCAAGTTTCATATTTATACCCCAATAGTGTGCCATTCCATAGAGTGAGACATGCATTTCTGCCAGGTTTTGCATATTTTGAGCTACTATTCCATAAGCTGCAGTATGTTGGATTTTTTGGTACTTGGCTGCCTCACATTCTTTTTGGAAATAAAATTAGAGTGTGTGTGAACATTCATTAAGTTATTAACTCATTCATTGACTCACACTTTTAATAAATAACATTGGATGAACGCCTACGCCTACTATATGCCAGGCAACCTGTCAACATCAGGAGAATAAGACATTGTCCCTTCCCTCAAGGCGTTTCCTATTTAGTATGGATTTACATCATTCTTTCAATATAATGTGATAAAATGATTAAAAAAAAAGTTACTATGAGCATGAAAAAGGAGAGGCAGTAAAGCAAAGTAGACTAAGGGAGGTCAGGGAAGATAGGCGAGAAGGTCCTTGAGCTATTTTGAAGAATAAGTTTGAGTTAGCTATAATATATGGATAAAGGCCGAGATGGGAAAGCAACATGTACAAAGTCAGGAGAGAATAATTTTGGCATGATGTTAGAGACTGGAGCATGGAGTGGCGGACACACACTGGTGTAGAGGGTGCTATGGGATGCAGCCCAAACTCTCCTTTGGGATTGAAGCACACATTTTCCTAGCTGCTGGAAGTGTTGGTGCCTATCAGATCTTATTGGAAACCCCTTTTGGAATTGTCCTCAACTGAAAGGATCTGCCTTGTCTATGTCCATGCCGTTTCTCCCGGGACAGTATGCATCAAGACACAGCAGCATAAAGGCCAGCTCCCTTTATGTCAAGGTAGGCAATTCTGAGCATCCATCCTATTTCAAGATCTCCCAGTATAATCTCTTGAAGCCTCTGCTACAACTGTACCGCTGTCCACCTTCTCCCTTTGTCTAATCTTGCTCATCACCCCTCTCACAGCTGGTGTTCCATGGCATATGATATAAGAAGGGAACGAGGGGCAGCCAGTTAGCTCAGGTGGTTAGAGCACAGGCTTATAACACCAAGGTTGCTGGTTCAATTCCCACATGGGCCGCAGAGCTGCACCCTCCACCACTAGACTGAAAACAATCACTTGACTTGGAGTCAGGACAGCCAGTTAGCTCAGGTGATTTGTGTGCATGCTCATCACACCAAGGTTGCTGGTTTGATCTCCACATGGACCAAGGAGCTGCGCCCTCCACAACTGTATGGAAGACAACTACTTGACTTGGAGTTAATGGGTCCTGGAAAAACACACTGCTCCCCAATAAAATTTCTAAAAAAAAAAAAAAAAAGGATAAAAAAAACTCAGAGAAGTGAATATGCTCAAGTGGAAGTCCTCCGTGAGGCTAGTAGATCTGTCAGTTTAACATGTTCTGCAGGAGGGTCAGGTGGACACCCCATTTATGAAAGTGATCAAGAATATGCTGGTGGGACAGGCTCCAGCATCACTGAGAAACTCAGTGGTGGCTGATGGTAGGGGCTGCTGTTAGAAAGCTGGATTTACTGATAGCAGTGAAGATGATAGAATTCCAAGTGACAGAGGCTAGGTGGTGACACTTGAATAAATGATGAGATTTCTATAATGAGTGGCAAGATGAGAACATCAGCTTGGTAGGGAAGTTGTAGAGATGGTTAGTTAATAGAATACAGTGACCCTAGGGGCAAAATAGATGGAGGGCCAACAAGAGTATTGCTCAGTCTATGCAATCAAAAGAAATAAAGAATGGATGATCACAGGGCTGAGTGTAGCCAACCTCCTTGCCCTGTCTCTAGATCTGAGACAGATTTTGGACCTGGAGCCCCAAAACAACTGCCAGGTATACAACAGAAGCTGAAAGAGGAGGGAAAAAAAGATCAATCTTGATTCATGTATGGTTCAGCTCAAAATGGGGGTGCAAGTGAAAAATAGACTGTGGCTGAATTATAGTCCCATTCAGGAAGGACCTAATTGGGGCCATAGTGAGAAGAAACCAATGAGCAGGGTGCCTAATGGTGTACCTATTCATCTGTTTTGTGTGGCGATAGAAGTGGTCTAACATAATAAATATATACAAAGTCATGGGTAGTGGTGAATGGATTGGTTGGTTGATCAGGGGCCTGGAAAGAAAAATATTAGATGTGGCACAAAATGTTTGGGTGGTAAGGCATGTGTAATGGCTATGAAATGGAGTACAAAGAGTAACTTCCCTGTATCATATGTTCAACCCTCCAGAAAGTAGCCACCAATGAAGAAGCAGTAAAGAACTAAACAGACAAAAGGGCATCAGCCAGCTTGCTCATTAACACAATGGTTATGTGATAGAGTAGTAATACATGGACTTCTGCTCACCAAAGCTGACCCAGCTCCTACTGGCTAATATCCAGTGGATCTGAATTGGAGACCAATGCTCGGACACCATTTATCCTGACTAGAAATGTCACGTATTCAGGTGTGAGTTTGGCTTAGTTATCACTGCAGTGTTTGGTGCACCAACAAAGAATCCTATATAATACCATGTCAGATCAAGGGACACTTTTCAGCAAAGGGAGTCATGTGGTGGGATGTGGCCATGGAACCCACTGGTTCTGTCACTTACCATACCAAAGCTGCCAACCTGATAGACATACAGATTGGCCTAGTACAAAGGAAGCACTAGTTCAGAGATGACACCTGGTAAAAATACAGCACCATCCTCTAGGATGCACTATCTACTCTCATCAGTGATGATGAAATATTGTTTTGTTTGCAGCAGGAAGAACACATGAGTCAAGGAAGATATGAGTGGAAGAGGAAGTGGATTCCCTGGTTGTCACTCCCTGTGACCCATTTGGGAAATTCACACTTTTCCTCTGCACCACACAGGAATCTCTGTGTTTAGAATTCCTGGTTTTCAAGAGGGAACAATTCCAGCAAAGGACACCGCAAGAGTCCCATTAAACTTTAGGCTAAACTTCTGATGTAGGGCTCCTGGTGTCAAGCGACAGGCAAAAAAAGGAGTCACCAGCCTGCCAGGAATAATAGACTGTAATCATCAGGTGGAAGTAGGGATGTAAAGAATGCAGAAAATGTATGTTTTGTACCCACGTGATCCATGGAACATCTCTTGGTTCTCCCTTACCCAAGGGACAGGTGCTGCAGCGAAAGTCTGAGAAGAGTCCCTGGTTTCCAGGGACTCGGATGTTTTAGGGATGGAGTTCTGAGTCACCCTAGTGTGTGAGCTATCTAGACCAGTAGAGGTGCTAGCTAAAATGAGGGAAATTTAGAAAATATGAAAGAGGGGGTTACAATGAGAATCACTTCCAATGTTGAGGCCAGCTGTAGTGGTTGTGGCTGAAGTTTGTTCACTTTTTCTCGTAAGCTTCCTTAATGAGAGAGACCACCCAGAATCCAGGATTTGCTGCTCTAAGAACTCATTATATGAATTAAGTGGGTCTGAGTGATATGAGGGGTGGACTGAAATGGACGCATTACTGAGATTCACCTACAGGGCTGATGTGTACATCCCCACCTGCTGGACATGGTGGCTGTAGGATCTCAACTAAAACCCTACTTAGGTATTTTCCTTTTCCTCACTCATAGCCCCCTTTCTTCCTCAGGTGCATCCTGCATGTAATGTTTTGTCAGCATGGAGATACCTCAGTAAGAAAGGGCATTTCAGATTAAGAGCTCCCTCTAGAATAATCTGTGGCTCTGTTAGCACTGCATGTGGTTCAAATTCTTCTTTTGCCAAATCTTGCTGCCCTTATCCACCATATTATTGAGAGCCCTGCCAGTAAACCTCATATGTATGTATGTATGTGTGTATATATATATATATATATATATATCTCAGATTCTGATTCCTAGGAAATCCAACCTATGAGAAAAGGATATGTTTTAATTAGGATAAAGGCTAGGCTGTCTTATTAAGGAGACCTAAAACATAAAATGGCTTTAGTAAATACAATGTAACTTCTTTCTGATGTAATAATCTGGATGGTCTAGTAAGTGGGCAAGCAAGTCTGTTCCACGTGATTTATTCAAGGACCCAGGTTCCTTCTACTCCCTTGAGTGTTGCCTCATTTGATTGGCTGAAGCTGTTTACCCACTTTGTTCCATGTCATGCGAAGGGGAAAAGAGCATGGAAGAGTACATATCTGTTGATTTAAAGCACAGACCTGGCTGTGGCACGTTTTTTGCTCACATCTGGAGCTCTTAATCACATGTCATACCTAGCTACAGAGGATGCTGGGAAATGTAGTTTCTAACTTATGTGCCTCGTCTAAACTCTGTTATAGACGAAGAAGAGAACAGGGTTTGGTATATTTGTACATCAGGAACAGGTGAGGAGGCTAGGGTGGAAGCAGAAATCATTTGATATATAAATAGAGCGCTAAGCTAAGGTGTTAGAAGTTTCTACTGAAAATTTTAGGGAGCCATTGATTAGGGCAGGGATTTGATAATGAATAATTTTCAAGAGAGAATTTTACTGTTAAACAACTCTATTATTCTTCCTGTGAGAATGCTGTTTTGTCATGGCATCTTTTATAAATAGATGTCATCTTTTGTCTCAACGTAGTTGATGTTTCTGCTCCCTACCTACTCCTTAGCTGAGGAGAAAATGGATATTGTTCTCTCAGATTAACTACGAATGAGTTGTTCTTAGCATTTTTTGAATGAAGAGTGAACAGAGTGGTTTCTTCCGTCTTATTCCCCAAAAGTACAGAGGCAGGGTCTAAGGGTAAGACTTAGTGCAGAAAAAGAAAAACCTAGCATGTCATCTACTAAGAGATGGAGATGGCTGATATGGAAGAAAGAGTGCCCGAGTCTCTTGGTCTAATTAAGAGACCTGAGCTTGGCCTCACACCCTGGCTCTGTCTCTAGATTTATGACTTTTCCCAAATTGCTTGGCTTCTCTAGCATTCACCTCTAAATTAAGTTGTTTGACAAAATAAGCTAGAAGTTTCCCGTCAGCTTAAAAACTTACTTGAATTGGCATTGAAACAGAAGTTTGGAATCAGGTAGAGTTGGAGCTCAAGACATGTTTATGAAATTTAATTAAATTTTTGATTTTAGTTTTATACAAAGTAAATCAATGCTTGACCTTCAGCCCACACAGGAAGCCCACCCCCCTAACATCACAACAGCAGCAACAACAACAAACAACAAGCCCAGGGAGCACTCTATGATCTCTGCTAAACTGCCTGAGGAGGCGAGGTTTATTTTTATCTGCCTATTTCAGAAGCCAGTTCCATTGACTGATGAGTAAAGGGAGCATTCCAAGAGAGGCCTCTGGGCAGCCAGTGACCACCTGGAGTCTATCTCATACATCACAAATGTTTAGAGATAGAGAATACACAATCAATGGAACATCTAACGTGCTCTTTTCCTCATGGTGTTTTGATGTCTGTGGCAAAAGGATTATGGGAGATTGGCATTGAAACTTGGAGCAAACCAAGTATATGCCTGGGCTGGCATTCGGTTTGTGCAAGAGCGCACGTTCTCAGGTTCATGCAGCTGCCTTGGGACCTGGTTCCACTATTTGGGGCCTGGTTCAGAGAGGAAGAAAAGTCGTTACTGTCTGTGATTGGCATGGCTTAAGGAGCCAACAGGGGTGAGGACCGTGGTAGAATTCAAGTAAACTAAGCTGGGAATTCACCAGAACACTAGGGCTCTCATTTGCATAAAGAACCACATGACCTCCTCTGACCACTTGTGGCCCCGACACCTCAATTTCTTCCTCTTAAAAAATAAAGGAGCACCTGTTAGAGGTCCAGTCTTAAGTGAGTTTAGTCAACCCTAGCTGTTGGCTGAACGGCAATACATATATATATATATATATATATATATATATATATATATATATATATTTGTGATTAGAATCAATGGGCAGCAAGGTGTGCACAAACAGGCCATGCTTTGATGGCAAATCATTCCTTTTCAGATATTTGGGAAAGGCCGAGTTACTTATGAAGCTGTATCTCCCCCAGATTAGTGGTCCTATCAGCACTTAAAATGCTAGCAGGGAAAAAGAATCAGTCTCATGTTTGTCTTTAAAATGGGAGACGTAGGACACCTGGCCCTCTGTTAATACTGGGACACTGTACAAGAGTCAACTGGGGCACAATGCAGTTCTTATTCTGAATCGGAATCCATCTGTATGCTACAGTAGGAAGACAAAAGCGGATTGTTAGCACTTAAAGGCACCTTGACAGAGTCATACCGCTTGACTCTTTTATTAATTGCCCCATCTGCTAAGTGAGAGCTCTATGACACAGGTTGGTGCAGAACTCTTAAAGCCCTTAGTCTGCTTCCTATTGGTTCCACATGTGTTTGCATTTGTTCTCAGTAGGCAGGGATTCCAGAGAGAAAATGAACCGCTGCAGATCGATTGCAGTATCAGTCATGCAGAAGACATGGTGAAGCGTGCCATTTGATTTTGATCTAGTTTTAACCCTTGCTAGGGGTTGCCCTGGCTCCTTGGCTTTTACTTACCTCAATTTGTGTTTGAAGTCTCGGATACTAAAAGTGAGAGAAAAGGCAGCACTGTAATGCCCTCATTTTAAGAAATAACAGCATTTCCCCTTTAAGTCACTCGGTCCTCAAAACCTTTCAGTTTCTGTCTGGGACAGAGCAATAGAAAATTCAGAAAGCATTAGTGTGTGTGTGTGTGTGTGTGTGTGTGTGTGTGTGTGTGTATTTGCTGCTATGAAAAGATATGCCTTGTTTATGTAGACAATGATAATTTCCAACAAAACTACATTGACAGCGCTGGCAGAGCCTGGGCCTAAACTGACAAAAGACAGACCAACCAAACTCGATGGTTTAGTTAGGCAACCATTCTCCCCAGTATGATTTGTCTTTGTCCTTCCCTTTCTTATGTTGTTTTAAATTCAATGAGATTGAGTTAAGGATGTGGTGTCTATTTCAGCCTCAGCGTTGGAGTTTCTGCATTTAGCCTGGATTATGTTACAGCCATCATGATGCTGGGATATTTTTCTATGGACAACTTGGAGATAGAAGAGAGAAACAGGAAAGGCGTGGCGTCTCCTCTGAAAGTTTTTTATCGTGGGGTCTGGAAGTTGCATGGGTGTGTGTGTGTGTGTTTGTGTGTGTGTATAAGAGAGAGAGAGGGAGAGGAAGGAGGGAGGAAGGGAGGGAGAGAGAGAGAAAAAAAAAGAGAGAAAAGAGGGAAAAGAGAGAAAGTACTGCACAGCCAAACAAAGCTTTGGCCCTTTGATTATGCTCCTTATCTTCTCAGTAAGGATATTTGAGCTCCCTGCTGTTTCCTGAAACTCTAGGAACTAAAGATGGAGACCTTGGAGTTAGGAATGACTGTACAGTGGGGACCCTGAGGTTCAGGAATGACTTAGTACAGTTCTCTAGTCGGCCCCTGAAATCTCATTTTCTGCCTTATATGCCTTGTGATTCTTGGCCCTCCTCTGCGATTTAAGAAGGCCTGCTCCTCTCCTATCTTTTCTTCCTTGGGAGGGAGAGATATATCCCTTGGTACTTTTGCTGTCAGAAGCAACAGAAAACATAGTCCAAGTTGGCTTTCATTAAAAGGTGTTTTATAAGTTCACTGAAAAGTGTGGTATGGGGTAGGATTGGTTGGAGTTGGTCATGGCTGAATTGGGGGCCTCCAAAGTCCCCAGGAGCTGATCCATTTCCATTTTTGACTCATCTCTGCTTTTACTAAGTCTGGCTTCTTTCTCCGGCTCCATATGTTGGCATGATGACTGCATTAGTCCCTTCCAATTTCATGTCTGGGTGGAAGGAGAGAACCTGTCTTTTTCTTAGTAGCCCCAGAAAATGTCTTCCTGGGTCTGGCTTAGATTAGCACACATGGACAACCATGAACCAACCCTGTAGACGGGGAAGGCAGTTCTCCAGCCGAGACTGAAGTCATCATGCTCCTGAATCTGGAGAAGTCAGCCCGAAATTCATTTGGGGGAAGTTGTTTCTAAGAAAAAAATCAAGGTACTGTTATCAAAAGAAGAGGGAGAAGAGATGAGCTGTCCAAAGAGCAGGCTGAAAATTATCCATTGCAAGGATTATAGATGTGTAAAGGACAGATATGGTAATTTGGTCAACCACCTCCACAAAGTATTATAAGTAAGTAAGAAAGTAAGTATGTATGTATGTATGTACTGTGTGTGTGTGTGTGTGTGTGTGTGTGTGCGCGCGCGCATGTGTGCACGTGCTGGTAAGGATGCTGTTCAGACACACTAACTTCGGAATCAGATGTCCTGGATTCAAATCCTAATTCTAGCAGTAAGGAATTCTTTGACTTTTTGTCAAGTTACTTACACTTTTGGATTGCTTTAGATTTATGCTGCAAAGATTTGGGATTGAGTTAACTCAGCATGCTTTCTAAAGAATTAAGTACTTTACTAACAGCCTCATTTGTCTACCTCTGCCATAAATAAAAACAGTACTTCATGATAATTTAATAATTGCTTAAAAACATTTGCTGTACTCTTCACTAGGATTTTGAGAGTTGTCCAGAATTCCTCTTTTCCAAGTTACCCTCTGTTACAGAAGAAGAAACTGCTTTTCTATATTCTTCTCCACTGTCAAAGACCCTTCTTGGGAAAATAAGTTTTGCTTAAGTGTACTGAGAATGACTGTGTATTCATGAAGAATGAGATGATTTGTCTTTTCAGTGAAAACATCTTTAGCTGCATTAGCTTATGCCCTGCCCCAGGAATCTATTAGTCCACAAACTTTCACCTTCCCACAAATGTTTCAACAGCTGAGATGCAAAGTCCCATGCAGAGACAAATGTGCACACCACATTTATAGTCTGAAGTTCAACCTGCAAGCTTTGCTTGATGAGAATGAACATTATGATGCATTGTTAGTCTTTTCATTTCAATAGCAGCCAGTATATTTATACCACAATGCATTGCCCATCTCCAAACAACATTCACACAGGTTTAGGTTAATACCCTTTTAACCAGTTTACAGCTATATATTTACCAAACTCTGTAGGTGCCCAGGGCATGTGGCATACAAGTCTGGCGCGTGTGCGCGGGTGCATACACAAACACACACACACACACACACACACACACACACGGGAAGTCACACACATAGCTTTGTGACTGTTAGGAACACATTCTGATTCTATTCTGTAACAAGCACTTCAGGAGGTGTCCCTCTACCTCAGGTACCATTTCTGGGAAGTAATCAGCACAGAGCCTATCACCTGGTAAGGGAGCGCAATAATGTGAGCTACATAAAAAATGATTGTAGTTATTATATGGTTTTAATGATCAAACCAGTATCTTTGGTAATGTTAATTCTGTTGGGCCTTTTATTTTTCTACCATGGTAAATGTGGGTCTCCCACGTGTTTAGATCCACCACTCAAACTATCTCATTGACCCAAAGAGAGTGAATGCATTTATTATTATTATTTCTACAAATTAGTCTAGAATAAATACATGTCTTTGGTGGACATTTACAGACTTCTTCCCCTGAAAGTTTCATATACTCCAGCTAATGTGCCTCCTAGTGAGGTATGGCGGTCACTGACGGGACACCGCTCCCTGCCAGCCCTGCTGAGGACACTCGTGGTCCCCCCTGCTCTTTCTGTCCCTCTCTTTCAGGGGGTATGTCACTAACATACCATATCATTGACTTTACTCATCACATTTATGATTTTCTGTTCACCTCTGCTTGCCAGAATATAAGCTCCATTAAGACAGGATTCTTTGTCTCTTTTGTTGAGTGATGTATCCCAGGCATCTCAAACACTATTTCTTTCTTTCCTAAATGACATTTAAAAAAAAAAAAAATGAAACAGTAGATTCAGATTTATAGTGTTTCTGGGATAAGAGCAACTGTGTTTCAGGTAAGAGAGGGAATGAAATGTTGACGTTGGCCAACCCTCCTTCACGGACTCTCTATGACCTTTTTCCTACCTTCCTGTGATTGGGAATGGATGCCTGTGCTGACCTCGTCCTGCACAGACTGCAGAATGAGAAGACTGCACCAATTCCTGCGAGTTAAAAATCCCCTGGTGTGGTGGTTGTGTAGTGGGAACTGAACAGATAAAAGAAGAAAATGCTATCATGGCTTTAATCACCCAGACTCAAAACTTCTCTCATGTGAGGATATCATATTCATCTCCTCTTACTGGGCAGTTCCCAAGGTCCTCTCATGCCTCCTCCCCTGCCTCCTCCTGGAACCAGCTTATCAGTAGAGCAACTGTCTTGCATGTGACCAAACTCCAAAATAATGGCAGCTTAATCATATAGTAGTTCGCCTTTTCTGTCATGAAAATAATGCAGACATGGAGGGTTGTTGTGGGAGCACCATGGGTAATCCGGGGTGCAGGCCTCTGTCAGTTCTACTGTATCTGTGTGGTCCTCGGCTTCATGATCCAAGATGGTGGCTGAGGGTTAGTCTGCATATCTGGGCTCCGGCTGGAACGAATATGAAAAGGCAAGGAATAGAGGAGCAAAAGAAGGTCCTGTAAAAACAGTTTTGCTGCAACTTAATGGCCAGGATTTACTCTCATGGTCATAACTACAAGGGAGGTCTAGAAATATAGCTTTTATTGCGGATGGCCATATGATCAGAAAATTTTTGGGTTTCCTGTGACTAAGAAAGAAGGAAAAAATGGATACTGAGGTACGCAATTAGCATTCTCAGTTCAAACCACCTTTATAATACTTCCTGGAGCTTGGATTGTTATCATCACTTACTAATTGCTTCTACTTTAGTTTTCTAGAATGCCAATTTAACTGTTTTAAAGAATACTCTCTTCATATTACTCTATGGTTCAAAACTTTAAATATTTCCCATTTAACAACTGGATAAAGGCCAATCTCACCAGGTTAAATTTCGGGAAGTGGCACTGTATGATAGAAAGAATTAGGTGTAGAACCTCTCCCCCCCAAAAAAAAAAATCTCCCCAAAACAAAGCAAGAACGATTGCTTCTCATAATCCTGTGTTGGCTGGGTGGTTCCTCTGATGGTTTCACGTGGGCTCACTCATGGAGCTGCATTTAGCTGGAGGGATGGGTGGGCTGGAAAGGCCCAGATGTTCTCACTCATATCTTGCAGGATATGCTAGATATTGGCTTTGGTGCCTCTGTTCATCTGTGTGGGCTGTTATTCTTCAGGATGCTAGGATAGCTGCCTTATATTGTAGTCTTAGGGTAATGTTTCAATTGACAAAAACCCAAACTGCAAAGTATCTTAGGACCTAGCATTGGGAGTCATATAATATTTCTGCCACATGTCTGTCACAAGTCCCATCCTGATCCAAGAGATGGAGAAATAGACTGTACTTCTTTTTAAAAGGAGATGTAAAGACATTCTGAAAAGAGAAATTCTTTTCAGGACAGGTGGAATTTGTGGCTTTTTTTTTTTTTTTCAATTCACAGTAGTGACTATATGATCTTACACAAACCACTTAACATGGCTGAAACCTCAGTCTCCCCATCTGGAAAACAGGGATAATAACCACATCTAAGGTATTGAAAGAAGTAAGTGACATCAGGCTGATAAAGTACCTAGAGCGAAGACATCTAGTCAACATTAATTTTACCCTCACTTTAGAGTTCTCCGAAACCCTACCATACATCCCACTGATGTGAAAACTACACCCCTGCTTATCTCCTCATAGCTTCTGAATCCCCCACTGATGTTCCCACTCAGTGCTTCTGCAATTTCCTTTACCTGAACCATTTTTTCCCCCTTCACTTCCTATCTGGCAAAACTTTATCCGTATTTTACCCATTTTTCTTCTTCAAGCCTTGACTCCTCTGGCCATCTTGATTTCTTGGCTAATTAAATTCTAGCATACTTGGTGACTTATGCCACTATTTAGCCATTTGATTATATGTGTTCCTATGACTAGTGCATTGCTGTGTGGCGTTATATTAACACTCTTTACCCTTTTAAACTGCATGTCACCAACTGTATTATAAACACTTAAAGAATGAAGACTGTGGGGTCGAATGGTGAAATAGAAAAAGACTTGAAACATTAGTTACATGGCCCCAGTTTTAGTCTTTAATACTTACTAGCTTGAGTAGACAGGAGCAAGTCACTTAACTTTTCTGAACCTTAGTTTCAGAATCACTAAAATGATAATATTCTGGGCCTGCTTTAGCAATGTTGTTGTAAGGCTAAGATTACATGTAGGAACATTCTTTAAGCATTGTAAAGTATCACATAAATATTTGGTCCATTGTGTTATGTTTAATGAACATTACTAGAATAAATACTAAATAAATACGAAATATAGGAAACTGGATCTGTTGAGTTTATTTGTTCAGGGACATGGATGTTCTTTCAATTTATCTTTCAAAAGGAAACCACTATCCCATGATTTTGTCAACATCAGTTTGATGGGTTCCAGTTGAATTATTCCACCATGTAACATCAATTATAATTCCAATTTTCAATATAGTTCAGCAAGAGAAGACATGAGCGGAGCTCCCATATTATTCTAAAATGGTTTCTGCTACAAAGATTCTTTCGGAGGAAACATTTTGGAGGAGCCTAATTTTGGTCAGCTGTTGCATAAATGTGATATGAATGTGGTTACATTTGAGTTAACTTTTAAATACAGCAGAAGAAACTTTGTTTTGCGCTACAGGCAGATAGATTAAGTTGATCTCTGTGAGGTTGGAACTGAAAGATTGTAACTGGTCAGGCTCCATGCAAAACTGTTACATGCAGATCTCTAAAGAATTGACTATTTATACTTGTTTTAAGTTTTTCCAGGTATATATATATAGAGAGAGCTATGGACTTTCAGTATCTATCACATATATCTTCAAGAAGGTCATCTTGCTGTTGAACACCAAACTCTCACTGAAATGTGAGAGGTTTTTTTTTGGTCCTAAATGGGGATGGTGAACAGCTGGTCAGTGTCATCTTTATGACAATTTTCATACACTTGAAAATTAGTTGATAAGTTGTCCCTCTTATTTTCCTTCATCCCAGCTTTCTTAACCTTCCTACAGAGGTCCTGTTTTTCTTTCCAAAAATCATCTTTATTACTGTTTTCAGGCCTCAGAGAATTCAGGCCTCCACTGGACAGAAAGATCAAGTAACTCCTGGCAGTGCTGTTAATGACATTACTCCTTGTCTTTTTTGTGACACTGATTGTAATGTGTCCTGGCATCACATATCTTGTTGTTGATTCAAATTCATGTCACGAACTGTAACATATTTCTTGCTTTAAAAAAAATGGTTCTTCAGTGTTTTTCTTTACATATTTAAAAAGTAATGCACATTTATTAATTGATATTTGGAATATATAAATAAGCACACAAGATAAAAATAAAAAATTACAAACAATCCCTCTTCATGGATAGCCCCCCATTAAGGTTTTGACTTCACAGTCTTTAGGGCAGAAAAGATCTTCTCAATCCTCTGTGGCAGGGTTTCCCTCTTTCTGCCAAGGTCCTCTATCCCATAGGAGACTAGCCATGAGTTAGACAACCATGGCCCTTGGTAGTGGAAAAGGGGACTGATAAGAAATTGAGTATTATTACGATAAAAAACATATTAAACCAAATTCTGCACATCTTAGAAAATGAATATTAATATCAGAAGTATTAAAATGATATATACATGATGTGTTACAGAATTTTACACCATAAATCTACATAACTTTGCTAGCAATTGTCACCCCAATAAACTTTAATTTAAAAAAATGAATATATAACTATATACCTACATATATATCTATATATATTGCGCACACTTGTTAGAAGTGTGTCTGGAACATAGTAAGAGCTGAATAAATGTTAACTACTATAATTTTAGTTGCAATAGCTATTATTCTTATTGCTGCTGTCATAGTTTTTGTCATCACCATCATGAAATGAATGCTTCCTATAGGCTGCCTGGCCCCAGAGCCTGGGACTCTCTAGTAGATTGTTGCCCTCCAGGACCTCTTGGTTTGGTAGGACTGAGAAATATGTAATTTTGTAAATGTAGTCCCCCATAGATGTAAAACAGAACAAAACACACGCCAACCAACCAGCCAACCAACCACCCAACCAACCAACCTACCAACCAACCCTTACCTCTATGAGCTTCTTAGCTTCTCTAAAATACCTAGCTCCAGTTCAGCTAAAGAGAACACATAAAGTTCTTTTTTTTTTTTTTTTTTTTAAAGATTTTATTGGGGAATTGGTGGAGGGGAATAGCGTTGGGGAATCGGGGAAGGGGAACAGACAAGTTGCCGTCTTCTTGTTCTTCAGTTTAGTTGCAGAGGATGTTGCTTCACTGTTGGTATCGTCATTGAACTCTTCCCGGATGAGGCAGATCTGTCGCTGGCCTCTGGATGTCGCTCATCGCGGCTATTCGCAGCTCACGCTTGGCTGCCAGCCGCTCACGCTGGCTGGGGGCCACTCACTGTAGCCTATGGCAGCCCACAGCATCACCGGGGCTCGCACAGCCCAGCTCCAGGTGGAGCTGTTGTTAGCTGTAGAGGGCAGTGTCACTGGCCCTCATGTGGGATCCGAACCGGGGCCGCTGGCATCCCAAAACCAGCGCTTAACCAATGCGCCACTCGGCCGGCCCTAAAGTTCTTTTTTAATGAGCCTTTGGTCATCCTCTGCCCTCTTTCAATAATTTATCCACTTCATGTTTCATTATATCTAGCAATCATCAGTTTTTCCTCTGTGTCCCTAAGACTATTTCTGTTTACATTGCTGGTTTATTCAGTTCTTTAGATTCCACGTATAAGTGAGATCATATGATATTTGTCTTTCTCTGACTTATTTCACTTAGCATTATGTTCACTAGTTCCATCCATATCATTGCAAATGGTACAATTTTATTCTTCTTTATAGCTGCGTAATACTCCATTGCATAAATGTACCACAGTTTCTTAATCCAGACGTCTACTGCTGGGCATTTCGATTGTTTCCAAGTCTTGGCTATTGTAAATAGTGCTGCAATGAACATGGGGTGCATATATTTTTTTCAAATTAGTATCTTGGGTTTTTCAGGATAAATACCTAGGAGTGGAATTGCTGGGTCATAAAGTAGTTACATTTCCAGTTTCTTGAGATACCTCCTTACTGATTTCCACTGGCTGCACCAATCTGCAATCCCACCAACAGTGCAACAGGGTTCCCTTTTCCCCACAGCCTCGCCAGCACTTGTTGTTTGTTGATTTATTGATTGTCACTCCATTCTGACTGGAATAAGGTGGTGTCTCATTGAGGTTTTTATCTGCATTTCTCTAATGGTTAGTGAGGTTGAACATTTTTTCATATGCCTGTTGGCCATCTATATGACCTCTTTAGAGAAATATCTCTTCATATCTTCTGCCCATTTTTTAATTGGGTTGTTTGTTTTCTTGGTGTTGAGTTGAATGAGTGTTTTATGAATTTTAGATATTAACCCTTTATCAGATATGTAGTTGACAAATATCTTGTCCCATTCAGTCGGCTGCCTTTTTGTTTTATTGATGGTTTCCTTTGTTGTGAAAAAACTTTTAAGTTTGATGTAATCCCATATGTTCAGTTTTTCCTTTACTTCCCTTGTCTGTGGGAACATGTCAGTAAAAATATTGCTTAGGGTAATGTCTGCAAATTTACTCCCTATATTTTCTTGTAGGAGTTCTGTGGTTTCAGGTCTTACATTTACATCTTTAATCCATTTTGAATTTGTTTTTTTATATGGTGTAAGGAGGTGGTCCAATTTCATTTTTTTGCATGTGTCAGTCCAGTTTTCCCAGCACCATTTACTGAATAGACTATCTTTACCTCAATGTAAATTTTTGCTTCTGTTGTCATAGAGTAACTGTCCGTATATGCATGGATTTATTTCTGGGCTCTCTGTTCTGTTCCATTGATCAATGTGCCTGTTTTTATGCCAGTACCATGCTGTTTTGATTACTGTAGCCTTGTAATATGATTTGATGTCCGGTAGCTTGATACCCCCTACTTTGTTCTTATTTCTCAGGATTGTTGTGGATATGCAGGGTCTTTTATAGTTACATATAAATTTTAGGATTACATTTTCTATTTCTGTGAAAAATGCTCTTGCTAGTTTGATAGGAATTGCACTGAATCTATATAATTGCTTTAGGTAGTATGGACATTTTAACTATATTAATTCTCCCTATCCATGAGCATAGTATGTGTTTCCATTTATTTGTATCTTCTTTAATTTCTGTCTTCAGTGTCTTATAATTTTCTGAGTACAGGTCTTTTATTTCTTTGGTTGAATTTATTCCTAAGTATTTTATAGTTCCTGAAGCAACTATAAATGGGACTGTTTTCTTAATTTCTTCTTTTGATAGTTTGTTATTGATGTATACAAATGCAACTAATTTCTGAATATTGATTTTGTATCCTGCTACCTTACTGAATTCACTTATCAGTCCCAATAGTTTTTGGTGGAGTCTTTGGGGTTCTCTATGTATAGTATCATGTCATCTCCATATAATGACAATTTTACTTTCTCCTTACCAATTTGGATGCCTTTTATTTCTTTTTCATGTCTGATTGCTGTGGCTAGAACTTCCAGAGCTATGTTAATAAAAGTGGAGAAAGTGGACAGCCTTGTCTTGTTCCTGATCTTTAGGGGAATGGTTTTAGCTTTTCCACATTGAGTATGATGTTAGCTGTGGGTTTATTATATATGACCTTAATTATGTTGAGATATGATCCCTCTGTTCCCACTTTGCTAAGGGTTTTGTTTTTTTTGTTGTAAATGGCTGCTGGATTTTGTGAAATGCTTTTTCTGCATGTATTGATATGACCACATGATTTTTATTTTTCATTTCGTTGATGTGGTGTATCACATTAATTGATTTGTGGATAATGAACCAACTTTGCATACTGGGGATGAATCCCACCTCATCATGGGTGTATAATCTTCTTACTATATTTCTGAATTCTATTTGCTAATACTTTGCTGAAGATTTTTACATTTATGTTCATCAGGAATATTGGCCTGTAGTTGTCCTTTTTTTGTACTGTCTTTCTCTGGTTTTGAAATCAGGGTGATAGTAGCCTTATAGAACGAGTTTGGGAGCCTTCCCTCCTGGATTTTTTTAAATAGCTTGAGAAGAATGGGTGATAATTATTTTTTGAATGTTTGGTAGGATTCACTTGTGAAGCCATCTGGTCCAGGGCTTTTGTTTGTTGGGAACTTGTTCATTACTGATTCAGTTTCATTGGTACTAATCAGTCTATTCAGATTTTCCATTTCTTTTTGCTTTAGCTTGGAAGGTTGTATGCTTCTAGAAAATTATACATTTCTTCCAGATTGTCAAATTTGTTGGCATATAGTTGCTCATAGTGATTTCTTAAAATTTTTTGTATTTCTGTGGTGTCTGTTGTCACTTCATCTTTTTCATTCCCGATTTTACTAATTTGTGTCCCCTCTCTCTTTTTTTTTTTTTTCATGAGTCTGGCTAGAGGTTTGTCAATTTTATTTACCTTCTCAAAAAACCAGCTCTGGGTTTCATTAATCTTTTGTATTGTGTTTCTGGTCTCTATTTTGTTTATTTCCACTCTGGTCTTTATTATCTCCTTCCTTGTACACACTTTGGGCTTGTTTTGCTCTTCTTTTTCCAGTTTCCTGAGTTGCAAAGATAACCTGTTGATTTGAGATTTTTCTTGTTTCTTTAGGTAGGTCTGCACTGCTATGATTTTCCCTCTTAGGACTGCTTTTGCTGCATCTCAAACATTTGGGGTCGTGGTTGTTTTCATTTTCATTTGTCTTGAGATATCTTTTGATTTCTTCCTTGATCTCATTTTTGACCCATTCGCTATGTAGTAACATGTTATTCATCCTCCATGTATTTCTGTGTTTATTTCTTGTAGTTGATTTCTAATTTCATAGCACTGAGGTCAGAGAAGATGCTTGATATGATTTCAATTTTTTAAAATTTATTGAAACTTGTTTTGTGGCCTAATATGTGGTCTATCTTGGAAAATGTTCCATGTGCACTTGAGAAGAATGTGTATTCTGTAGCTTTGGGGTGAAATACTCTGAAAATATCAATTAAATCCAGCTGGTCTAATGTGTCATTTAAGGCTGTTGTTTCCACATTTGTTTCTTTTCTTTTCTTTTTTTTTTTTTTTTTTTTTTTGAGGGCAGTGTCACTGGCCCTCATATGTGGGACCTGAACCGGGGCCTCTGACTTCCCAAGCCAGCGCTTAACCACCACACCATTCGGCCGGCCCTCCACATTTGTTTTCTTTCTGGAGGATCTGTCCATTGGTGACAGCGGTGTGTTGAAGTCCCCTACTATTATAGTGTTACTGTTGATCTCCATCTTTATGTCTGCCAATATCTGTTTTATATATTTAGGAGTTCCTATGTTAGGTGCATAGATGTTTGCTAGGGTTATGTCCTCTTGTTGGATCGATCCCTTTTTTATTATGAAGTGCCCTTCTTTGTCCTTTATTACATTCTTCAATTTAAAGTCTATTTTATCTGATATAAGTATCACAACTCCAGCTTTTTTCTCAGTTCCATTTGCATGAAATATTTTACCCCATCCCTTTACTTTCAGCCTATATGTGTTTCTTTTGATCTGAGGTGAGTCTCTTGTATACAGCATATGTAAGGGTCTTGCTTCTTTTTCATTCAGCCACATTATGTCTTTTGAGTGGAGCATTTAATCCATTTACATTTAATGTGATTATTGATAGGTGTGTAGTTATTGCCATTTAGTTATTTGTGTTTCTGGTCTTCATTAGTTAAGTTTTTCTTTTTTCCTTTCTTCTGCTTAACGAAGCACTATTAACATTTCCCGCAATCCTGACTTTGTGGTAATGAATTCCTTTAGTTTATTCGTTTCTGTGAAGCTCTTTATCTCTCCTTCAATTTTAAATGATAGCCTTGCTGGATAAGTCAGTCTAGGTTGTAGGTCTTTGTTTTTCATCACTTTGAAAACCTCTTACAATTCCCCTCTGGCCTGCAGAGTTTCTGTAGAAAAGTTGGCTGGTATTCTTATGGGGGTGCCCTTGTAAGTAACTTGCTGCCTGTCCCTTGCTGCTTTTAGGATTCTGTCTTTGTCTTTAACCCTTGCCATTTTCACTATAATGTGTCTTGGTAGGGCCTGTTTGGGATCATCTTGGTTGGAACTCTCTGAATTTCCTGGGCTTGTATTTCAATGTCCTTTGCCAGGTTAGGGAAGTTCAGTCATTATTACTTCAAATATGCTCTCGATCCCTTGCTCCCTGTCTTCTCCTTCTGGTATTCCTGTGATATGTTTGTTGTTGTGCTTGATGTTTGTTGTTGTGCTTGATGTTATCGCCCAGCTCTCTTACACTATTTTCAATGTTTTTTATTCTTTTTTCTTTTTGTTGTTCCACTTGGATAATCTCTGCTATCTTGTTTTCTAAGTCACTGATTCTATCCAATCTGCTGGTAATTCCTTCGAGTTTGTTATTTATTTCAGTAATTGTGTTCTTTAGTTCTAGCTGGTTATTTTTCATGATTTCTCTATCCCTTATATTCTCACTAATTTCCTTGAACATTCTAATCATCAGTGTTCTGCACTCTGTCTTCAATAGGTTGGTTGCCTCTATTTCCTCTAGTTCCACTGATTCAGGAGGTTTCTTTTGTTCTTTTATTTGGGATGTGTTTCTTTGTTTCCCCATTCTGGCTTACTCTTTGTGCTTGCTTTGTTGTATTAGGTACCTCCCCTATGTCTCTCAGTCTTTTCTGGGTGGACTTATGTGGTATGTGTCCTTTATATTTAATTGCTCAGTCTTCCTATTCTGTGCTGTGTGCCAGAGGTGTTTCTTGTGTTGTGTGTCTTCTCCTGTTGAAGTTGAGCTTTGATTCTTTTGGGTTGTCAGTAGGTGGGATAGACTCCCCGGCTGATTAGCTGTGAGGATTAGCTGTGTCCAGAGTTTATGAACTGCTGTGTGAGGGTTGACCCTTCTGATGAAGCTTGGCCCCTATGGACTCTTGTGCCTGTAGCGATTTCCCTTTGGGTGTGACTCTTGTGGGTCAAACCCGGTAATGCTCTAGTTTGGTCTAAAGTTGACCTTCTGGGTGTGATGATTCTTGAGACTCTTTGGCTGGGCCCTACTGCAGAGCAATTTTAGAGCAAAACAGATCAACAAGCATGACCATAACAGCCACCAAAAGAAACCAGATACTCTCACATGTAAAAAACAACCAACAACCAACACTAAACATGAACTGAAATGTCAAACATACAAAAAAAAATTGCAGAAAAATGGAAAGGAGGAAAAGTAGAGCCTTGAATAGAAAGAAGAAAAGAAGGGTGAGAGAGAGGGGAGACAAGAAAGAAGAAAGAGAGGAGGAAAAAAAAAAAAAAATATATATATATATATATATATATATATATATATATATATATACACACACATGC
This sequence comes from Aselliscus stoliczkanus, assembly GCA_033961575.1. Classification (NCBI taxonomy): domain Eukaryota; kingdom Metazoa; phylum Chordata; class Mammalia; order Chiroptera; family Hipposideridae; genus Aselliscus; species Aselliscus stoliczkanus. Next base: position 174,849,082 of record CM066728.1, on the reverse strand, counting down.
CCATATATATGGACATACATATACACCTATATATACACAGACACTATATATATACCTATATAAAAAACTAAAAATAATAATGATATAGAAAAAACAAAAAACCCCAAAACATACAAACAAAACCTCCCAAAACCCCCCAAAAAACCCAAACAAACAAAAAGAAAAAAAAACACACCAAAGAAAACCCCCCCAAAAAAACCCAGTGTCAGTCTTGGCTAACATCCACCAAAGTATCTCCAGGTTGTCCTCTGCTGTACAAAAGCTCCTCTGCGTCTTTTGGGCAGAGCCAGCCACCTGGCGCCTAGAGTGACCCTGGCAATACAGGTCTAGATGAATGGGGTTATGAGGTGTGACTAGTAGTTTTTACAAAGTCAATGCCATTTCCGATCTCACCTGCCCAGAGGCACACTGAGAACTGCTCAGCCAGAAGGCTCCATGTGTGTCTTTGGGCACTCTTGCCCTGGAGGCTGTGGGGGATATGAGATTTCTAAGCCACTAAAAGCCACCTGCTGGGGGTCCTTCTGGTGACTCAGCAGCGGAAGTTTCCCTGCCTCCCAAGTTGCACAGGAGAGGTGGGGGCCGGGTAGGTAGGCCTGCACTTTGCAACCTCTTTCTGGCCGAGTTCCTCAACCCCCTGGGAATAGGAGCACCTCTGTAATCTGACACTACTACTCCATTCAGAGGTCAGTTTAAGACTCTGGGATGGCGGGGGCCGAGGTTTCTGAGGGAGGGTTGGGGTGGGTTCTTATCTGTGCAGTTGTTTTTTGCTTTCTGTCTGAGAAAAGAAATAAGAGAAAGAGAAAACAAAAAAAAACCCCAAGAAAAACCCTCCCGCTGCCATGTTTTGAGCTGAGGCTTCTGCTTCAGATGCTCCAGCTGTGCTCCTGGCTTGGGATTGTGGGGGTGCAAGGATTGAGCCCGCCAGTGGCGCTGCAATGCTCTCCGATGTGCCCCTTGGGGTCCCTCTTCTTGGCACCAGCTGACCGTGCCTCTGCAGGCACTTCTCTCTTCCCCCACTCACCCGGCTGGAGGCTTCTTCTGCCTTCGACTCTGTAAACTGTCATGCTCCCGCTGCATGCTCTGGTCCACGGGACTGCGAGGCACAGGGAGCAAGCCGCGGGGACAATCTCCAATCTGCCTCCTGGGGCCCCGAGTGTCAGCAGCTGCGGGTGTGGGCTGTGCCTTCACGTGTCTCGCCTCCCTCTTCCCCCACTCGCCCGGTCTGCCCACCTTCAAGCAATCGCCATGGGAACCTTTCAGCTGTTCCGTGCGATTAGTGTTTCTTTGATGAGTTAAAACTGCCCAAAATGTGGCGATTTCCAAGGAAGAACTCAGGGAGCCCTCCTCATAGCCACCATTTTTGCCCTGTCTCCCTGGCGCTTGTTTTTAATGTCATCTGTCATCAACTTCTTCACTCGCTCATTCAAGAAGGAAGTTCTTCCTTTGTTTATCCACTTCTGGTGGCTATAATGAATAAATGGTCCATGACTCATGGCATTTGCAATCTAGCATTTATTATTTTTTTCATGACATCAAAACCAAGATTGAAACTTGTCAAAGCAGTAAAAATATTAATCAAGCTGGTTTTCAATTTTGAAGACAATTTGCATTGTTGTCTTTGAGTTGGCATCCTCCAGGTTTCCTCCTTGTGACGTGGTCCAAGATCTCTTTTGAGAATTTTCATCTTTCTAAATCATTTCTATTCTTATGGACATTTGAAAATGTACCCAGACTGACCAAAATGCGGCATGGTCTACACTCTATCCTTTCAATTCAATTGTCAGCAATCACAGTACAAATTAGGAAATTTCATGAATGGAGGAAAGGTCTTGATCTTCAGGGAAGCAGTTAAAGAAGTAAAATGAATTTGCATTTACATGATGGTAAACTCTTTTCTCTCATTCTCCCTCCCTTGGGAAGGTGTCTTTGTGAGTATGTTTTTCAAGAGTGTCTGGGATAGGGACTGCAGTGGGGGGAGGGGGGAAATGAGTGACCAGAGCATATATGAGAACTAAAATGTAATTCACTTTATACATAGAGTTAGTTATGTATATACACATACATTGTTCTGTGTGATTTCTACCAATTTATAGGAGACAGTATCTGGATTCCCTCCCCACTTTGCAAATGAGAAAACTTAGATGGAAGAGGATGATTAACTTGCCAAGATCACAAAGCTACTGAGTGGAAGAATCAAAGTCAAAACCACATTTGTCTGAACTCCTAAGCATGTGTTCTCTTTACTGCAGTAGCCCCCTTCTCCAGGAAGCAAAGCTCACACCTTATGAGGGTCCCCTCTCTTGCATTTTCTAGTGTGGTGGCTTGTGCCTAGAAGATGCTAAGAAAATGTGTGTGATATAGCTGTGGAGAAAAACTAAGGGAAAAAAAAGTGTTTTAAAAGATAGCCATTGATGAGGCTTTCTGGGAATTGAGAAATCCAGTACTGTGAGTGGGGAAGTACAAAGCATTTACATCTGTGAGTGTTAAAAGTATCTGTGCTAGGCCAGCTAAGTGGCACGGTGGTTAAGCACTGGCTTGGGTAGCCAGCGGCCCCGGTTCAGTTCGCACATATGAGGGCCAGTGACACTGCCCTAAAAAAAAAAAAAAATGTGTCCTGTGCTTTCTTTCTCTGCCGAAGGAGAAGGTTGTTTACAATATGGGAGATTGTTCCAGCCTGTACCACAGAGCTTGTTCAGGGTGATAGACAGGTTTGTTGCACAAATGTGTACTCCAAATTAGATGAATGGTGAAATTATGAAGCAATCAAATGGCAAAGCTTTTAGCAGACTACAGTGCCTTGCCCTTACTGCTACCCCTAGGCCTGTTAGCATAAAAGAGACTACAAAGATAAGTGCACAATATTATTCAAGTCTCCAAGCTCAACAAACATGGGCCACCAGAAATTTATGGCAAGTGCCCTCGCAATGGCTCAAAGCCACTTCGTCTCCCCCACATGCTCAGAGAACCCCACTTCTTTTTCTCCTTGCCAGGACAATATTTGGGGGACTAGTGCGAGTTCTAAAGAGGAGAGAGAACCACCTATCTCATTTTGAACTTCCCTCCTTCTCCCTTTTTTCACAGCCCTCAGGGAAGGACGGGCAGGCAGGAAAAACTTCAGGGTGGCGTGGAGGAGTGAGTGACAGGAAAAGATTTTTCAAGGTGCTCAGGTCAGAGAGGCGTGTTATCCTGAGAGAAGCTGGAGCTTCCAATATGAACAAGGAAGAGGTGGGGTGGTTTGTGTCTACCTCAAATGCCTTCACCAGGAAGGAGAATGGCTTCTCTCTGTCTCCATGGGGAAGGAAAAGTGCTTGTTCTCATTGGGGGGTGGGGAGCGAAGCTGGGCATTATGGCGCAGAGATGAGGTTGTTAGCACTAACAAATGTGAGGGGTTGGTGATCCAAACCTCTCACTTTAGAGATGAGGTGCAGCGTTGGTGAGTGACCTGCCTGAGGCTGCCTAGACCTTTATATTCAGGTCTGTGCTCTTCTTGCCACAAGAATTTTGGGTGGGGCTGGAGGATGATATCTATATCTCTTCTTCAAAGGGATGTAACTCAGAAGCACAATATGTAAACGAGAAAGATGCAAAGCTTCTCCGGCTGAAGAGAGCAGTGCGTGTGCAGCAAGGAGGCCCTGGAATCCAGTCTTTTCAGCCTCTCTTTGCCCCTTTGGTCTTGGAAGACTGGCTTAGGAAACACTAGGTCTCTGGAGAAAACTCAGCACCAGAATATTGGAAATATATATTTTTTCTATTTTTGGCAATCCATTGAATGTCATTCACCCCCTTCTCCTCTCCCCCTCCCCTGCCCCGTCCCTCTAATCTTCTCATCTCACCGGATTCAAACACTTTTCTTCTTATTAATGCTGCAGGGGGCTGGTGCCCCACATCCTCATCCTGAGCTGAGAGCTGCAGAAGCAGAGAGGTTCAGTGACAGCTGGGATGTGACAGACCTGGGATCTGACGTGAGACCTGTCTGTTCCAGAACCCACGCCCTTTTCTTAACCGTGATACTCTGCTACCAGAAAGGAGGCTGGTCTGCAGTTTGGAAAGGTGTCTGCTCTCCATCCTTGGATGTTTTCCCCAGGAGGGGTAATGATGAGATTGGTCAAAATGAGGTCTAAGGCCTCTCCCACTGGTGTGCTGGAGTTCAATATAGTTTATGGTTTATGCTAATAGTTCACCTAGAAAGAAGGGAGCTAGAACGAAGGGAGCTTGCTAATAGTTCACCTAGAAATAAGTATGGTTTAGACGTGGGAGTCTTGAGGCCATGGCCCATGATGAGGAATTTTTGCATGATCCTTCTTTTTGCACATCCCTTACAATACAAAACCATGTAGTGGGTCTTTTGTTTTTATCTGTTCGTATCTCCCCGGTGCCTAACCCCTTTGGAAATTTGGTCTGTGGCTATTTGGGGTCTGTTTTATAGGGTTCATGAGAAATAACAGCCACACACCTCTCCCTGGTGCCAAATCTCGCTCATGTCCGAGGCCTGCCAATTTGCAGTAGCCCGTTAACAACGCGGTATGGTCCGTGCGGCACCATCACAGCCACCTCGCCTGCCCAGGAGGGACAGGCAGTTTCTGACACAGGACATTCCCAGGACAAAGTAGACAATCCAGTCCATCATACCGATGTTTGGCTCGTGGAACGACACACTCCAGGATAGTTAGTAACATCTGTTTTTTTACAAAGTCCCCTCCTCCCATCCCATTGTCTCTATTTCATAAATCTACATTTAGAACAGGCTTTGGAATTTGATAGGCCCAGTGGAAGTGTGGGAGATGATGGAGTTGAGGGCCGAGGAACCTCCCCCAACCCACCATGGATGGAGGAAAGGAATGCTGATTACTGTTGAACTTTGCTGTTTGCTCCCAAGAAACCATGATTCATTTATAAAACTGTGTGATTTCTCCTGCAGAAAAAAGACAAAACCAAACCCAACTGCTATTTTTAGAGACATTTTTTAAAAATGAAAGGGCTCTGAAAGTAAACCTACCCAGCCAGGAAGACTATCCGTGAGCTTTCCAAATCTATCCACTAAAGTAGGAATTTGAAAGCCCCACCACAGGCTGCTTTTCACTTCAACCAGGATGCTTATTATGATCCCCTGGCTCCACTCTGCTCTCCTATTACTTACACATGAATTTAGTTACCCTGTATTTTAATTACATGTGTACAGCGAGTTTTATGTTCTCTTCTCTGACTACTCATAAACTTCACAGAGATCACCAAAAACCATATTGTTCTTAAAATAGCCTTTGCCTCCTCTCCTTGCAGTGATACCAAAGGACACTCTCTCGGCTCAGTCCTGGCTTGTATAAAGTCCAGTAGGATCCAGGCAGGCACGCTCTTCCACATTACAGGGTAGTTTCGGTTAAGCTTGTCCTTGGTCATGGAGCTCTCTGCCGAAAACACACCACCAGAGACACATGATCAGCAACAGACCCAAGTTGAATTTCAGTGGAATCCGTCAAACCCACAGGTTACAAGAATTTGATTCAAAACCCTGGGCATCGGGGTGGTGTTCATTTTGCTTATTAGCTATGATGAAAAAAAAAAAATCACATGCTCCCATCCCCAGATACCTTATCCCATCCATTCTGTGCCATCATTTTGTAGTTTGAAATTCACACAGGATGCCCCTTTTGTAATTATGTGAGAATTGTGATTCTGGCTGACTTGAAAGACCAGTCACAATATTAAACGTCACAGAGAGCTTCACATTGAGGAAACTATATAAGGAAACACTATGTTTTACAGTGAGGTTGTACTGTTATAATTACCCTTTCCCCCCTTTTTGCTCAAGATTATTTGTCTGTGATGGGAAGCAATATAATAAAAAAATATAAATCAGTCTCTGGCTACATAATAGCCACGCAAGTAAGCCTTCCTCCTGTTTGCCTGAGCATACAGAAAAAGAATATCATCCCTCTAGCAGATTGTTGGTAAGTCAGACACTAAAGGTAATAATATTTCAGGTGACATGGCCGTAAAATATGAGTCCTAAATGGTTTCCTTCCTGAAATTTCACTAATTGTAACATAATTCACCAACACAATGTTTTTTTTAAATTCACATAAACAGACCAGCTCAAAAGGCTGTTTCAATAAAGGAGTAATAACATGTTCCTGTATTTTTCAAGAAAGCAAGTATTATTGACCCAGCTGAGTGTCGTTGGTGGGTAAAGGGCTAGAGCTGTGCACTCCAGGGTTCTGAGATGTTTCTCTAAATCACTGTGGCTCCCTGGGGGATGAACATAATAAACACATATCTCAGACAACTCAGGAGTAATAATGAAATAATTTTAAACTGGTGATAAATCTTGGAATTTATCCTCATGTCACTACGCAATTAGATGGGAAGAGATAAGTCCATTGGGTCCTTTTTACATTTGGTGTTCCTAAGGCCAGATCCCCAGTATGACTGGTTTGCAACCTCTCCTCCTTCACCCCCAAATCCATGACTTTGACAGCTTGTTTGGTTTTTGTATATGAGTTTGTGAATATTTTCAAATTCCTGGGTCTGCAATGGTAATTCTTACTGATGAAATATCTTTGGGAAGAAGGAATTCAGAATGAAAACAGATGTTTTAAAATTCATGTGTTTGACAATAATTTTTCTTTAAAATAACAATAAAGTCCATAGCTCAATGTCAGAGAAGCTCATAGCAGAGGTTTTGATGAAAAACACTTGGGTATTTCTCTTATGGTGTATCATGGCAGCAGAGCTGTTGATGACACCCTAAGATGAGTTGAGTTATGGCCCTTAGTTAAGTAACTGGTTATCTAGTTTTCTTTTCCTCTGAGATTTGTTGAAAAGTCTCAGTTAAATGAGCATGAAGGTTTCCAGGTATGCATGTGAGGTATGTGGAGATTGCCCACTGTTTGGAGAGGCACAGACTGGAGACCATATGTGCAGTAAAGCACGAGCTCCTGCAATATCCTTGGCTGGAAATTCTGGGTCAGGGCCTAGAGTTGTTCTAGGGCCTCTGCCTTTTGTGGTTGCTTGGTTTCCAGTTTGGGTTTCTAATTGTACCAACCATATTACCACACGACCACAGCTTTAAGGTGGCACTTGCACAAAAAGAAATACGTCTGTCAGATAGCTCCCCTTCCTGTTAGATTCAGTGACTACATTATATAATAACCATAGATTTTGAACTTGCAAAATAATTTATATGCCCTGTATCTTATTTCCCCCTGATTCCCCTCCATACTGCTTATTAACCAAAACACCTACATTTTATGGACGAGTAAACAATACAAAGAATCAAGGTAAAGGAAGTAGTTTTTGCTTTTATTTTTCATATTTTGCAGGAAGAAGAAGGGTCCAGTTTGGTTCATACCAAGAAGGATCGAGAACTAGAAAGTTCATATAATTTCATATAATTTCTCAGTAATTTCTAGGTAGAAAGAACCTAGAAACTATGTGAGAGTTCTCCTAATGCTAAGGTTCTGTGGTTTTTCGGTTGGATCCTGAGAAAACCAAACTGAATTTGGGAAGAGTAGGAAAAAAATAAAAAAATGCGAGCAAGAGGGCATAACTCTCTTGAAGTAAGACATCTTAATGGATGAAAATGAAGAGAGACCTGGAAATGAAGCTGAGCTTCATTTCCTGAGTTGAGCTTTTTAAAAAGTAATGACTCTCAGGAGAAGTAGGTTTGATTCTTTTCCTTATAAAATGGTGGAGGGAGTTATAAAGATATTTCAGGAAAGAATTGAAGACATGGGATACAAATAAAATCAAACAATGGAGATTAAGAAAGTATATTTTTTAGATCTTAAGTTGAAGTGTAGATAGAACTTTGCTAGGGTGAAATTTTATTTTGTTTAATATCTTCTCAGGATTTCTATTTAAAAACACTGAGAGTGTAAGATGATAGATAGCCTAATTCAGATATAGTAGGTGACTAGAAGGGCACTTCTTGGAGTTACTATTTGAATGATGATGAAACGTTTGATCCTTGAGAATAAATTGCTAAAGTTGTTTATAAAACTTATGAAATGAATTATGTATAGATTATTTTTCATGCTGGCCAGCTTAAGGTCAGAGTATATAAGAAAATAGATGCCTCACATCCCTCCCCTCCACAGTTTAGTCATATTCTATGGCTCTGTGTACACGATGGAACCAATAAAATCAGCGACTAAAGTAAAACAGGGAGGACTGGTACTAACCACAGTGATTAATAGAAAGTTCAAATTGTGACAAAATCCAAATACATGGTTGCCTTTACTCATGAGAGAGATTTGCCTAAATCAATTTATTCTCCCTACCCCTGCTCTTTAAATGTCTGACCTAACATTTTGATATAAGCTTGGAATGGGCTGACATATATAACATTTATTTCTTGTTTTTTTGGCATTACTTTTGACCACTATGTACTTTTTTTTTACTTTTTTTGTTTTGTATAACATTTCATATCTCACCCCATACAAATCTCACTCTGATAGTTTTGTGTGAATGAAGATGTTGATCATCTGTCATGTATAATCTCTATACTCCGAGGAGTTTTACTTATGTTAATTTCTTTACTATTCACAACAATTTGTTGTAGAGTTATCCTTTTCCTTTTGTTGATGAAGAAACTGAGGCTCAGAGAGTTAATATAATTTGTTCAAGGTTATTGAGTCATTAGGGTTTGAATGGAAAATATGTATGACTCCAAAATATTTAGACTTTCCAAGTTACTATTCATTGGAGCTCAGTAAATTCAGGAAATATTGTGATTCTGCTATCAGCCATGTTCAAGGTGTTGAAGACATTTCCAAGTAAAACATTGACTTGCTTCTGAAGCCATTTTTTAGAAAGCTGTTTATAGTTGGGCACCCAAGAAACTTTTTTTTTTTTCCTACTGAAATTATTTCTTCAGTGGCCTTATATCAACAAAACCATACAAATGAATATGACCTTATTCTCCTAGGCCAATCCTCTGAAATCTTTTGACTCCATCAATTATTGTATATGTGGCTGTAAAAAACTTTAGACGAATAAACAATTAGATGTCATAAGTTACTTTCTTAACCTGTTTCTTAATCAGCAACATCACCATAACAAAACCTCTTAAAACTGCTGTGAGTATAATCAGAAGAATAGTCTTCAACTTTTGTGTATACTCTTTTTGTTTTAAATAAGGAACAAGGTATTAAACATCCAGTGCCTGTAAATCATGTACTTTACTGCTGAGGTTTTTTTTCTTTCCCCAAAGCTGACAAGGAGGGATCTGAGGAAATAATAGATTGAGAGGTGCTGAAATGTGAGTTATCTTCAAAGGCATTCTGTTGTATGTTAGGAGCCTATGCCTTTGCTGAGATAGCTCCTCCGGTTGCTGATAAACTTGGGAAAGAGGAAGAAACATACATACTGTCTCACACTGTCTCTTCACAGCCTGACTTAGAACCATAAGCAGTTATAGCTGGAATTCTCCCAGTCACCTCCCTCATTTTAGAGATAAGGCCTGGAGAGAGAAAGCAGCCTTCCCAAAACAATACAGCTAGTTCATGGAAGAGCTGAGACTAGAAGCCAGAACTAATGGAGGCTCTTTTTAGTGTTCATTTAGATTAGCATGGTGGTAGGGATTCAAGGTTGAGAAAGCTTCGGGAGGAATGCGAGTAGGCTATGATTTGAAGGCCGATCTAAAACAGATGCTACTGAACTAACAAGTGTATAACAAGTTTCAGTGCTACTAAATTAGAAGGGGCTAAGTCATTAACCTTGCAAATAGTAATTGACTAAACTTGATCTTAAGCCAATCACATCTTTCCATTTCCCAGCGTCCCAAGAACATGCTGGCATATGTAGGTGCTCATGCACACAAAGTGCCACTTCAGACTTCTCTCTGTGAAATGAGTTACAGATACATTGCAGGAAGAGCTGATGATAAGATTTCCTGATAAACCCTGTGTTTTTTAAAATAAAAAATAATTTGGCATAATCACTCATTTTGTAGAAAAAGTAATCTTAAATGATGCATACATAAGAGGGCTTTGCCTGCAAACTAAAACTGTGTCACAGGTTAATTGTGTCCTGTAGCTTGGCAATACAAACCCGCAATACAAACCCTCTATTTTCTCAGAAGGTAGTGAGGAAGATATTAATGCAGCTTCCTGATGCTTTCACTGCTCTTCCCTTCTTGGGCACATTTACAGATTGACTGTCTACTCTCTGAAGTTAGTCTGGGCCGTCCTAGAATTTGTCTTGGACAATGACATGAAAGACAAAATGGTATGTATCATTCCTGGGCCACGCAAGAGGAGGTATGTGAGTTTCTATCATCCCCTCTTCCTGCTGCATGGACCAGTGGCTTCTTCATTAGTCCAGGACCCATCAAATTGATATGACACAGAGCAGATCCCCAGTCTATCTGGGCTGTGAGAGAGAAATACTGCTTTTTGGTTTCAAGCCACAGAGATTTGGGGATTGTTCATTACCATGGCACAGTTTAGTCAGTCCTGGCTAGTGGTGCATTGTTGATAGGCTCACTCTTTTCCATAATAATGACATATTTTCTGTAAATATCTAATGACTAATGGAAGTTGGCACATATCTGTTGAAAGAATGGGAGAGGTCAAGAGTTTGTTTTTCTCAGTGTGCCCAAGAAAACTTGCATAATCAAAATATCTTCAATTTGGATGGTACTTTAATTTTTAAAGCCCCTTCTCAGAAATAAGTCTGTATCACACATCCATAAGATAGATAGGTTGGGTGATACACCATTTTTTTTTTTTTTAGATGAGGAAACTTAGAGAGTTTCAATAACACTTAAGACTGGGAAAGTGCAAGAGATCTGTGACCCATTCACTATAATATTATGCCTCTGGTCCTCAAATAGATTGAGAAAAGTTTTCCAGTTAATTCTCTTGAGGGGTGGTGGAGATTTGGGGTAGGTAGCCAATAGCAAATATATGGTACCTTGGGGAAAGCAGCAGAATTTTATATAACTCTATCTGCAGTGTGCTTACCATATTGATTAGTATATGGCAGGACTCAATAAATATGGCTACGGTTTCACTTTTATTGGGAGACATATCCTTTCCCTCCCCGTTCTCATTTTGTTCCCTATTTTACCATCTAACTTCTGCCCCAAGTCAAATATGCTTGAAATTCTTCATCAAGTAGACAGAGACTGGTATCCCAAATTAAAATGAATATCCTCTGTTGTGTTGTCTGAACGTTTGTCACAACCCCCCCCCCCAAATTCATATATTGAAATCCTAATGTCTCATGTGATGGTATTAGGAGGCGAGCCCTTTTGGGAGGTGACTGATGAATGAGATGAATGCCCTTTGAAATCAGACCTGATTTCCTCCTGTCATGTGAGTATACAGTGAGAAGTCTGGAACCCAAAGAAGCCTCTCAGCCAACTCTACTGGCACCCTGATCATGAACATCCAGACTTCAGAACTGTGAGAGATAAATCTCTGTTGTTTACAAGCTACCCAGTCTGTAGTCTTTTGGTACAGCAGCCCAAAAGGACTAAGACACCCTAATTAACATCTGAAGTTCATACCAGTGAGTAAAGGATAGCTGTGGCAGACAGTCTCTAAGATGGCCTCCAATGGTGCTTGTCTCCTGATAGTCACGCCCTTGTACACCTTTGAGTGTAATTTGTTGGCCTGACTCTAACACATAGAAAGTGGCGAAGTGATGGAATGTTATTTTCAAGAATACTTATCAAACAACTGTGGCTTCTGTCTTGGGCAGTCTCTGTTTCTCTCCTCTCGGACCACCAGCTGCCATGTCGTGAGGACACTCAGACAGCTTACGGAGAGGTCCACGTAGAAAGAAACTGAGGCCTGGCAACAGCCAGATGAATGAGCTTGGAAGCGGATCCTTCAGCCTCAATGGAGCCTGACATGACTGCAGACCTAGCCAACAGCTTGATTGCAACCGTGTGACAGACCCTGAGCCAGAGACACTCAGCTAAATTGTACTCAGGTTCTTGACCCACTCAAACTGGGAGACTCAAGTGTTTGTTGTTATAAGCCTCCAAGTTTTGGGGTAATTTGTTATGCAGCAGTTGATAACTAATATAAAACCTATGTCAAGGGCAGGGTTTTATGGACAAGGACCTCAGGCAGGCCAGGACAAGCTAAAGAAAGGAAGCTGCCTGGAAAGGGGTAGAGGTGCACACAGGACAATGTTTGCTTGTCTGTCACTTACATCATATGTTTTTCATCTTCGTTTTTCAGGTTATACAAACATGAAAGCTATATTTGAACATAGAGACAGTGAGAGGTGAAGGAGCTTACTAGTCTGGCTCTTGCACTTGACAAAAATAAAAAACCAAGCCCTGGAGGGTATGTCTTAATGTGTTCCATGTCACAAAATACACAAAATAACCCAGTTGTGGGGCTTGGATTGAAACTCAAGCTTGCCAACAGCTAGTCCAGTATTCTTTCATTTGTGCCACGTTACTTCTCTTTTCAAAGTTAAAGGAAAAAAGGAAAGAAGTTTAGGATTAACCATAGCAATTCTACAAAGCATTTTTTTTTTTTTTAAGCTGAGCCATCTTGCCACCTGTTGGCAGCTCAATGGCAACTCAGCTCGGGCTGGCATCGAACTGCCGTTGCTCAGAGCTCAGCTCGCACTCCTGAGCAAGCTCTTAACCAACTGAGCCACTCGGCCGGCCCTACAAAGCATTCTTAAATGCTGACTATGTTTCTCATTTTAATAAATATAAAACATTGACTTTCAAAAACTTTTTCAACAGTTTGTATAGAATACAGTCATTCATTCATTCATTCATTCATCCAACCAACTTTTTATTGAGCATCTACTATGTGTCAGGCACTGTGCTAGACACTGGGGTGGCTATAATGGTAAAAACCTTTGTTGGAGATACCAAAGAAAGCAGCGTATAAAGGCCTATCTCTTTTATCAGTGATGTTTTCTTCTGTCATCATCAATAAATACATTTGTTCCCATAGACAGAAATCATTTCAAAGCACAATTATTCAATGTTAATATTGATCCAAAGCTTTTAATGCTCCTTTAGAGTTGATTGCAATTCCAGACATAACATGGGCAAGCAGGGCTATTGACAGTGGTTCCAGACAAGGCAATCTCCACATTTCCACGTGCTCTCCCTGAAGCGGGAGAATGCCCTGGGCTACTGAGCCCCACATATTTAGAAATAAAAAATCCCCTCTGCATAACTGCTATGGATTCACTTGAATATTAAGTACCAAGTAAATTCTTAAAAAGAAAAAGTGAGACATTCTGTGATAAATTTTCAGAGCCACAATGTGCTGGAAGTGAAATAGCATGGGGTTTTGGAGTCCAAAATCCTGCAGTGTTGGTTTGATGCTCTTTAGTTAAGTGACATTGGGCAAGACACTTAATATTGAACCTCCTATTATTCGTGTGCAAAATGATGAAGTTAATAATAGATACACCACTTGCCTGTGGGAAGTGCTTTGTAAGCTAATAAACAATCTTCAACAGTTCCCTTATTCCCTGATTATAAGAGCCTTGAAAGCAAAGAAGAGATGGTAATCCATTTGTTAATCTTTCCTAGTCTCTAGAGCTCTGCCTAACTCTTAGTAGGTACTCACTAATTACCCGTTGAAAACTACTAAATAATTGTGATACTCTCTTAGTATGTACCGTGTGCCAGACAATGTCCTAAACTCTACACCTGTATGGACTTCTGATTTCTCACAGTGAGTCCATAAGTAATACTATTCTACAGGTGAGGAAACAGAGGCACAGAGCAATTGAATAATTTGCACAGTCACACAGTAAGTGGCAAAGGTAGAATTTAAACTTATACAGACTGGCTAACTGCCAAGATTTACTGTCTCTCTCTATAGGAACTGTGTTTCTATTTATTTTTTTTCATTAGAAGAAATATAGGCAGAAAGAAAAAAAAATAGTTCCCTTATGTTGACTTAATGGGTACTTGTATTAAATGAGTTTTTATCCAATATTCCCTCCAGAATCCACAAAAGCACCCCCCCCAAAGAATCCCAAATCACATCAATCCAGATCAAATCATATTGAATCCTCTTCAGTTTAGTCTTTCTCCCAGTTGTATGAGCCCTTGACAATTGGCCATCTAGGATGTTCGGATAAAGCTAAGGGTTGCCATAAAGGCAAAAAGAAGCAGGCTGTGAGTTGTTAGCTGTGCTTTAAAATTATTTATGCAAACCAATGGGTCTTGGTTGAATCTCTGGACTGTAGCCCTCCTATCTTCTGTCGCAGTGACTGTATACTGACAATATCTGAATAAATTAAAGGACTAGAAAAGACCTACAAAACTGGCAAATTGTGGATCCTTTCTGAAAAGTCCAGAAGAGTGGGAAAAGGGAGGTAAAGAAGAAACTAGCATTTCTTGAATTCAACTTATGCTAGTTCTATAGTCTTATTTTATCTTCATCCGAGTGAGATGGGTGATGCTTAACACATCTTGCATATAAGAAATCGGAGGTTCAGAGGTTTATGATGGCCACCAAGAAGCACTCTTAGCCTGGATTCAAAACCAGTCTTTCCCTACTTATTAAAGCTCGTGGACTTTCCTTTCTGCTGCTAGTATATTTTTTCTACCTCTGCTATGGTAGCCTTGACTGTTTTTACTAACAGCAGAGTTAGTTATAAGGAGCTACTGGTGAGCCAGAAGACTACTACAAGATGACCAAGAAAATATTGCTATTGTATTGGGAGGAGAGAGGAACAAAGGGACTGAAAGAAAGTGGAAAAGACCAATTGAAATCACAAAAGAATGAGTCAAAGAAAAAGCCTTTAATCTTTTGACAAAGTGTAGAAAGAATAAAATGGTACTCCCAAGGTGTGAATTTTCCAGAGCATAGTTTTCTCATTCTAATAATCTTATTAAAAGCAGAGGAAAGCTCCAGGAAATCCTAGGTGCCCTTTTTTCCTCCAAAGATGGCTACTTGCTTTTTGTGTTTTGTCACTCCCCCACAAGTCCCTTTCTTTTGGTCAGGGTCAATGATTTGGGACCTTTCTGCTGTCTCGGAACCAGAAATTAGTCTGACTTTTTGCCCCATTCTTTAAGAAGTAGTCTTGCCAAGATCAAATTATCAAAATTCGTCAGCGGTCACCAAATAATGATCCCAAGATCAGACAGGTACCATGATGAGGTTATCAGTGCTCTGTGGTGGAGTCAGAAAAACTGGACTAGCCCAGTGAGCTTTTTATAATGCCAAATGCATTCGATACTGACTGTCTTTCATTTTGAGATTATATTCTTCTTACTTGTTTGATGTTTCAGTGTTTCTTGTTTTATGAAATAATGATGAGAGTAAATGATTCCCCTTAAATACTTCAAAGTCTAAATGGTCTGTGAAATCCTTTCCCAGTCAATTTCAGGCATCAGCTTGAGAGACATGCCTAGTCTATTGGAAAGATGCTGATTAAGACTCAGAAAACTATTTCAGTGGGGCCGCTATTGATACATTTGCTAGAAGAGTTCATAGGCTGTTTTAAACATTAAATTAGATCATGTAGGTAAAGTTCCTACTGCAGCATCAGATGTCTTGTCAGTACTTAAATAACACGTGGTTCTTCTCCCTTGATCTCTCTTCTTTGGCACAGGCCTGTGAATCACAGGACTTTTAACCTTCTTGGGACTGGCCTACTAAATAAATGCTGGTAGTAATCCTGTTTTAGTTTTGATGACAAAAAGACCCCCACACTGTTACCAACCTTCCCAATGGGGTGGTATCATCATCTAAATGAGAATTACTGAAGGCCAGTTGGGATTCCATAGAGCATCTTATAATGACCTATTACTCTTCCATACTCCCACCAGAGATACACAAACACATGTGGAGGCAAATGATACTGCCCAGTTTAAGTCATCAGGTGTTCACTACAGCACTAAACCTTAACCAGGTAGTACCCATGACACGCTTAAAATAAGAATGAACGTGTGAATTGGGTAGTGCCTTTTTTCCCCTCATAAAATGGTTAGAAATGAATGCAAGCTTTGTTACCTTTAATTTTATGACTAGTTTGTGGCCTTTTTTTTAGGACGTGCTTCTGCTATGAGTCCTACCTTGAAAGAATCAACCGTTTTCTGTCTTCTGCACTGTAAAGCCATATTACATACTGGAATGTGTGAAAGGATGTGAAACACCTGGTATAGTGCCTGGCTCACAGTAGTTGCCCAATACATGTTATTGGAAAACTAGATGAATGGCTACTGCCAAGTGTGTGCAAAACAGTTCAGTCTCATTTACATATCATGCAGCCATAAATCCCCCCACACAACTCCAATACCAAGAAGGTGGGTCTTCCTCTTCTCCACAGAATGTTGTATCTTTGTTTGACCTTATTTTCCCTTGCTCTACTCAGACTGATTCTACTTTGAACCTATTTTGCCTCTGCCTTGTCTTTTGTTGGAAGAAGAAAGCATGTATTAGTTTCCTATTCCCTGAACCCCATAATAGCTGATCTTTCTATTCTTGAGCCTAAATCCCTTTTATCTGCTTCCTTTTCTGAGGGCAGGGGTATGAGCATTGAGGAGGAATAATTTCTGAGGACCTGCCACTTTCTCCTCAGAGTCCCCGCATACGTTCATGAGTTTGCCTCAAAGGTCTTAGACCATGTAGGGACACACAGAATGGACATGAAATGGTCCATTTTGAGCACGGTCACGAGACCAGCTGCACAGTAGCTCAGCAATCTGGGTCAGTAGGAAGGGAATCAAAACTTATTGTGCTAGGCTCTGTGCTAAGTACTTTTAAGCACATTGTCTCATTCTCCAAAGAACTCTGGGGTAGTATAATGGGAAAGTAGAAGAGACGGAAACCGAAGACTGGTCTTTTTGAATACAACACAACTAGCCCTTGTGGTCAAGCATCTTTCTAAATGCTTTTATATAACTTCACAAGTCTCTGAGGTGACTATGTGATTCTGATTGTATAGACATGGAAACGAAAACTCAGAAGGGTTAAATCACTCGTGTAAGTAAGATTCCCTAGTGAGAAACAGAGAAGGCCAGATTTTGAACCCATTTGCTGGCTTGTGCACTTCTTTTGTGTTTTTTGCATGTTTATGTCGTGTTCAATTTTTGAGGAAATAATGTTCTTTATTTTGCGTTAAATGGTGTCCTTATATTTTATATTCCTTTAGTCTCCATATACAGATCTATTAGGCCACTAAGTATTTGGCCACTAAGAAAATGGCTCCTTTAATGCCATTTTGGATACATCCTATCAATTTCTATCACTTTGTCACTAGAGAAATCTCATTCCAACCTTTGAGGCTCAGTTCTGTTCACTTTTAAACTTCAGCTTCAAACTTGCACTGAAGCTCTCTCCTCTTCCCCCAGGCTAGGGAAAGCCTATTTATAATGAACTGAATGGAATTGTAGCAAGGATGGTAGGAGACAGGGGGAGGTGAGAGTTTCTCTTTATATGCACTCCCCCCCCACAAGGTGATCATACATCTCAGTTTCTCAGGGATAGTTCAGTTGGTACAGTATTAATAGCAATTCCATTCATTCTCAGACTGTCCTGGTTTACACAGCACATTATAAATTAGATCACCTTAACTCTTCCTCTTCTCTCTCTTACCCATCTGTTGTCAGAGTGTGGAGATGGGGTAAGGAGACAGGCATCTCCTTGGTGAGGCTGGTTAATCATGGCATGCATTGATGCCCCGTGTTGCAGACATCCAAATGTTCCTGCTCTGCCTCTTCAGAGGACCCTGCAGAAGCTTCCCACTTCACGAGTCGTTGCTTGGGAGCTCCAAGGTTTACCAATAGGTAATCCTCCTCCATACCATTTCAGCTTTTGCCCTCAGCAATGAACTGTATGGTAGCTTCCTGCATGGGGTACCTCTTCCACTAGGAAGAAGCACTGTACAACCCTTGTGTAATGAAGAGCGGAAGAATTAACGTGTGTTCATCAATGAGATACAGTTCCTCTTATAACTCAGTCTTTTAATAGGGACTGGAGTAGAAGGTGGGGTCGGGGGAAGAGGTGGGGGGAGAAAGAGAGAGAGAGAGAGCAAGAGAGAGAGAGAGTTTTCCAAGGTCTGACTCTGCCCTAGTTCCTCTTAGTAAGTTCTAGGGAAGTGGCTGGCCCATACAATACCCCACATTCCAGTTTTAAAGCCTTGAAACTGGAATGTGGGGTATTGTACTATCAGGTGCTCAGATTGGGCCATGCTTAAAACCCCAGGACAACAGGTAAAGTTCTCTCATGTTACATATTGATAACAAATACCAGCTTCCACACACAAGGCATTATCTATCAGCCATATTGTTAACACCAGCCATATGGTCACAGTGAAGATCAATAGGAGCTAGTATTCTTCCAGTTTTATTTTTAACTCACCTTTAAAAATTGTGCTTTCCTCCATTTAAAGATTTTTAGTTACAATTTAGAAATGAAATAAGCTCCTTCCTTTTTAATTATCTTGTCAACAAAAAAAAACACATTTTATTCTTGACAAGCCACTTGAACCAATCAACAATATTTCTCAAGAAAATAGAAAGAAAGAAGACAAATGTAAGAACTTCTTATTCTTTAATACCATCAGTCAACATGGCCAGCTTTCTTTTCCCTGCTACTTTTCTAAAACTAGATTAAAAGTTCCTCAAAGGACTGGAGCCATGTCTTATCTGTCTTTACATTTCTGGTAGCTGACACGATGTCTGACACCTTAGAGTTGTTCAAAAATAATTTGTTCCATGATTGTATTTCTTTTTGTACTGTTCACAGTGGCTTGCACGATGTTATACATGTAATTGCTGAGCAGTTTTTATTATTGTTGAAATACCGTATAGTTCCTTTGCCTCATTTTTCAGGTTGCTTTAAGAAAGAAAGAGTTCATTTAGAGAATGTGCCATTTAGTTTGAACCACATTTCTCAAAACTTTGCTTTCTTTGCACTAATGCCAGAACATTATCATGGGAAGAGTCTTGACTGGGGCTCAGAAAATGATCTTCACACCTCACTCCCTTTTAAAGACCCCTCAGATGCCAGTGTTTCTGTCTAGGCAGCCATTGGAACATTTGTTTTTATTAACTTTTCTGCGCATGTTCCTTCCTTTGTTGAGGGCGCTTCTCCCTGCCCCCCTACCCTCAGCCTTGCTGCACTCCCAGGTGGGTGACTGCCTGGTTAGGAGTCAGGCTCGGGGCTTTAGCTCAACTCATAAATGTGGAAATAACAAAATGTGTTCCCTGAAGCTTTGCAGCATTGTCAGGAAATGGGCTGCTTGCATGCTGCACTTCCACGGATCTGGAAATTCTGCCGAGCTTGGGTTGACTCCAGAAAAAAAAGTTTAAAAGTGTTCAGGGAAGGGAGGAATTAAAGCGGACCATTAGTTGGAGACACCAGCGCTCCTGCTGAGTCTGTGTCTTGGCTGGCTACTTGGCAGGGAGCAGCGCTGGAGCGGGTGCTGTGTACTGTGGCGGCAAAGTTTGCTTTTCTAAGGATCAGGGCTTTGCAGCAACTTTCCTTCCCACATTTTTCATATCTCAGAAATCCGTGTGGCACCCTTGGGAAGGAGCGTAGGGGACTAGTTATTGTTTTCGGCTGGAAGAAAACAAGGCACAGAGAGGTCTAAGCTCAGAATGCCTCAAGGATGAATATCCTTATGGTATCCATCTTAGCATCCAGCCTGGCCTAGGCCCGCAACACATCTGTGTGGAATAAGGGAATAGGTAAAAGTGATTTCTGGAATGATTCATGTGTCAGAGGCAGGGCCTGAGCGCCACCTTAGGCCTCATTGTGTACCCTAAGCTATGCAAATAATCCCAGGAGACACGGATGATGGATCTCAGCACCAGTTTTCTTTGGTTGTATTGCTGACATAATACCTTCCTCATTATTCTAAACTCAGGAAGGAGTTTTCTGGTATTTGAAAAGGTCTAAATTGAGTTTTCAGGTCATACAATGGAGCTGTCATACGAGGGAGATGGAGTTTTGGTTGGAGGAACATACAATTCTTAGTTTTTTCCTTCATTGTGGCTTTCTGTCTGTGCTCCTGGGCCACCAGAGCTGTAAGATCCAGAAGGTAAGAGTCTGAGGACAGCGGCCAGGAGAAAGGGTGGCCTCTAGTCCTTGCCCTAATTTAGGACCTAAGATTACAAGGTAAAAAAGGCGGACTAGCCACCTGGAAGAAGCGTAACTGATTCTGGGCAACTGGTTTTGTTTGTGCCACAGCTTCTCAGGAACCTCTCCGGGAGACTAAAAAGGAATTTGATCACCAATCAAGTGAAATGAGATGTAAGTAGGGATTTGGGCTTATTTTAAATGTATTTCAGTGTTTTTGTTCCATGATGCAGTTTGGGGAGGGTTTTTGGAGATCCTTTCCCCGCTGCCCCATGAGGCTTCCATTGTAACAGTCTCTTGATCTGTATTGCTTGAGTTCCAATATTGGCTCTGCCACTCACATACTGTGTGATTTTGGGAAAGTTCTTGCCCTCTCTGACTCCTAGCTTCCTCAAGTAGGGACAATAATAGTACTTAAGTCACAGCTTTGTTATGAGGCTTTAATGAATTATGACATGTACAGCTCTCAAAATAGTGCATATGTGCTAGCTAAGATTGTTGTCATTTTGCTTAAGCACCACCAATCAGATAATTTGACAAAGGGGCCAAAATAGAAATTTTTCAAAATATATAGACCCCTGTCTGGAATCTGGAGAATGACCTAGTTGAATTCTCAAGTTTTTTTTGTTTGTTTGTTTTTACGAATAATAGGCTCCTGTGAAATTTCTGATTTTAATCTTTACTACCTTCACAACTAGTGATTGAACTGTTCTTGGCTCTAATTCCCTGAAGTCCTTTTTAGAGCATAGTGTACTAGTTCCCCATATGAATCTTAGGGGAATTTCAGTGTGTTGGTTAATGCTTTTGAAATCTTAAAATGAAAGGCTCTAAATGTCTTTTCAAGAGCATACCTCTGTGCACCTCTTCTGTTTTGAGCACCAGTTCTGAAATTGAAGCTGAAATTAAACTATAAAATGTCAGCGAATGGTTTGGCGTCTTCTGGAGTCAGTTCATGCAATGTAAGCACTTCGTTGTCTCTAAATTATTAAAAAAAAAAAAAAAAGTGGGAGGGAGCTGGCTCAGATCACCTAGGCAAAGCCATTTTCCACGAACACTGCTATCCCAATGCACAACAGGAAACTTATTGAAAACCTAGCAGGTTAGAGAAAAACAGTAGCTAGCTCAACAAAGATTGTCAGGAGATACTAGGGTAAGAATGAAGAGGGCATAAAATTACCCAAACAGTACTGAACAGAGATCTCTGTAAGGAGAGCTTCCAGAAAAGTCATGCTTGGGAGTGTCTATAACAACCTATGAGGGACTTCATGTGTATACACACACATACATGCATACACCCACACCCATACACACACACATCTGGCATTTGAATTGCAGATAACCTAACCCGACACTAACCTTGGCATAGCAACAAAAGTCATATTTTTACCAGGATGAACTGTTGAACAATTTCTCCTATGCATTAGTCATGCTTTAACTTTAGATGTACAGGTTTTCTTTCTTTTTAACTCATTTTAATGTACACAGCTTTCTGATTTGATCTAGGAAAGAAGAATATTATCATTTCTGAATGCCAGAGTTATTCACACACTCATATAATATAAAAGCAATCAAGTACCATCTGTATCAAGGGACTATGTTTAGTACAATAGGGGGACTTACCTTTTATGAGTTCCCATTGAAACCCCAGAATTGGGAAATCACAAAATTACCTATAGAAACAGAAATAGAAAACAATGGTGAAGTCAGTATATTGCTTTGGGCAGGTAATAACTTATTCTGCCAAATCTATGTTTTACTGACGATAATAGGAATTAAAGTATCTGATATTACTATTTTATCCTTACTTTTATTAGAATTCCTTTTGAAGACCTGTAAGTAACTTTGTGTCTGCGGATGGGATTTCAAAAATAATGAAATAATGATGACTTTTTGAGAGCCTATTGTACCAGGCATTGTATTTGGTGGTTAAGCTACAATGTTAAAGAAGTAGTTCTCAAAGTGGGTGCCTTGAATGCATCAGCATCACCTGGGAACTAGTTAGAAATTCCAGTTCTCAGGCCTCTGAAGATGGGATCTAGTAATCTGCATTTTGATAAGCCCACCAGGTGATTCTGATCTTTGTTCAAGTTTGAGAATTAGTAAGTTAGGGTAACTAATGACTGAGTAGTAGTTAACTACTCCAACTACCGACTTAGGGTAAGGTCAGTCTGCTATAACAAAGAGATTTAGCAAGTACATCTTGTTTAAATCTTGCCGAAACCAATGAAAAGGGATCATTGCATCCATTTTATAGCTGAGAATACTGAGACTTAAATAGATGAGATGCACATAGTTGGGATTCCATTATAAGGCAAGCTATCTTCAGAGCCTGTAGTTTTTCCACTAATCTATGGTACCGACAGCTGCAGCCCTTCTATGCAGACAAATTTATTTTTAAATAGTTTCCATTGAGTTTTAGATGTTGATTAAACATCAAGAAAGAAATACACTCTTTGCCTTCAGCCCAGAGTGTCTGTTTTTTTCATTAATTTGCCTTATGAACTCAGCAAATAATTTGGAATCTTCTATCATTTGAAATAGGATAATAATGGTGCATTTCATTGTATGTCTGATGAGAACCAAGGATATGGCATCCAGGGGTCTTGGAACTCCTCAGATAGTATCATGTTATTTAGTTTACTAAGTACAGAACAACCTGAAGAGTTCTATACAAATAAAACTTCTTCAACGAGGCATACTTTGAATATACCAGATAAATCTCAATATAAAATTTTACCACCCCTAATTGGAGTAAAAATAACATTTTTGTGGTGCAGACAGTATCCTCCAATACAGTATGTTTTGCCAAGGAACAATAGGAGAAGTCCCTGGAAGTCATGCATTATAGAATAGTTGCTTCAGTGGGAAAAGATGGGATTGGGGATTATACATTTCAGACGCACAATTACTAAGTTACTAGTATTATTTTTGGTCCAGGAATATCAATAGTAAAGGTGTTTTATAAGTGTGTAGCTGTAACACCTTAGCATCACTGATTATATCAAACATTTCATTATATTGAGTTTTCCCTAATAATAATAGCCTTCATTTTCCAACATAGCCAGCACCATTGTTAATACAGTCTTTCTTTTACAAATTTTAAATCAACTTTTTTTTAATTACCTTTTGTGGCATACAAAAAAGCACATAGCTCTTCAAACTAAACACTAAGGTATATGCGCAATGTTTTTTTCCACCCTGATGTTAGTCCCCCAAAGAGAATAATTTTAAACAAATTTGTTACCTTTGTATTCAATTGGATTAAAATCATTAGGTAGATGAAAACTCATATTGCATGAAAGAAATTCATAAGTATTTTTATGATTAGAAACTGTTAAAATGCCTGACATCTGAATTTTAAGGCTTATAGTTATAGCTAGAGATACCTTTTTGGGGTTTTAGAAGAATGGAAAGTGAAAATGGGGACTCAGATTTCCGGAAGTTCTCTGATTAAAGCAGTTTAGCTTTTAGTTAAGTTCAAAGAGGAGGTGGTTTCAGAAGGCACAGAGGAGGAAAGCATTGAAGGACAGAAGCTGCAAAACCAAATGTCAGTAGAGGCTAGGAAGTTAGTTGTGTGATGTAGGCTGTTTGAGTAGAGTGGAGCCTGCGGCAAATCCAAGAGAGCTTATGCCCCAGCCACGGGGACTTTGCATCTCAGCTCCAGCTGGTTGTTACCATGTGGAATTCCAGCCAAGTGTTGCCAGATTTTTTTTCTTTTTCCAAGAAGAGCTGGAAATGTGATTTTCTATTTGGAATTTTTTAATTTTCAAATGTTAATGCAAAGACATTTATAACTGTGATTTCGAACACACAAACCAAACAAATCTCATCCATGGGCTGGCTTTGGCTGATGTGCTTCCAATTTATATCTGAGAAATAGAAGTGATGGTGTGTGTGTGTGTGTGTGTGTGTGTGTGTGTGTATAGGCAAGATAGAGTAGCAATAGTGATGAGGTTATATTTACTGAATGGATTAAGTATGTTTGTGCATAGCTTTAAGTAACTGGAAGCAAATATGATATGACCTTGAGCACCACCATTATTTGAGAAAGAGTGGGCACGTTTAAATTCTCGCCAAACACTCATGATATATTCTCATGGAGTCATGAAAGAGGTGAATTAGGCCATTCTTCATTATTTTGGCGGACTAATTAGGGTCATATTGGCTGCCAGCATATAACCACAAATGTATCCCCCAAAGCTTAACTGAAGTTTAATACTTGTAAATTGGTTTCAAGTCATGTTGGTAACATGAGCAACTGTAGATGCAACCACAACTTTGTATTTGTAATTGAATTGTCCAGCAGAACATCCTTAGGGCATGACTTCAGCAGGGGAAGTGAATGTAGGGACAGAATTCCCTTTTAATTTTCCCCCGCTGGGGAGACCTACATAATTCAGTCGTGGCAGTGTGCTGCTATTTGTGGTTGGTGTGGTTCCTTTTGCTCATAAAAATAAAAACCATCTCACATCATCTCTCTTCGATTGTCTTATAAATGTAAATCAAAGAGGGGAAAAAGCTATAAAACAAACACAGATGCCCACTAGATAGGCTAAGAAATAACGGTCTGGGATTATTCCTTAACATGCTTGAGTACAGTGCTTTGCATAAAAGATATACCTCTCTTTAGTCAATAGATGGGTTTCTGAAAAGTTACTTGTAAATCAATTTTGCAAAACAAAATCATATTTTAAATGCATTAGATGAGCACGCTATTTAAAGGAAAGCTAGCATGAATCTTTTTGGAAAGGAAAAATATTCTTTTTTTAAAAATGAAATCTCAGTTCCAATATATCTTTGCTCCAAGTTCATGCAGCCATTGAGTACTTTTGTTTCACCTGTGGTCCTCATCTTGTTTAAATTACAGCTGAAAACCTTAAAAACCTTTGCAAGCCATGATTGTGAAGTGTTTCTTTTACATTCAACATAGATTTACATATCCACAAAGATGTGAATCAAATCTACACATGCATAAAATGTTTGCAAATCAAATATATATAAATTTACAGGCAGAAGAGAGGCTTTATCTGAGGCAAGATTCTTGCAGTTGACCAGGCAATGCAGGTTCCATGTTAAAAATGGGATTTATAGTCCTTTGAGTTCTAAGAAGGTTTGATTTCTATGTAGAAATCAAATAGCTACACCAAGAGATGATACTTATCCATATGTCTGGGCTCCTGTTCCCTCGATAACATATGATTTTTAACAAAATTCACATGCAAACAAAGCATACATAGGTGCAAAAGATAGGAAGGTGGGGTGTAGACAAAAGAGTGTTTGCATGAAGAATCATAGACATCACAATGCTTAAAATGGGCTAACAGTTCCACCAGCAGGGAATTTTCAATGTGCTCTGTGAAGTCTTTCAGCCTTCAGCCATCTTAATAGCTGTTTTTCTTCTTACCTCTGCTTGTTTCTTCTCTGTATCCCCTCTCTTTCTGAAGGGAAGGAAAAAACAAAAAAAAGAAAAGAACACTGCTCATGCTGAGGATTGAAGCATTCTACTTTGTTGCCTTAGCACCATGTCCTAGGATCTTACTTTCTGATCCAAGCAGTTCATCACGGTATTTTCCAAAACAAAGAAAATTTCCTCTTTTGAAATTTTCAAAATGTAAAACTCACCTCCATTTCAAAGGAAGCAACAGTATCCTCCCTCAAATGAACTTAAGTTGAATTAATAAAACCTTAGAAATAATTATTAGATCAGATGGGAATCTCGCAGAACGTAAAGGTAGGAAGAAGAGTGGTTGGCCCCAAAGGAGTGGAGCAGGGACTGGAATACAGGGAAGACTGAGTCAGCTGACCTCTGGTCTTCTCTTGCTCCCTCTGAGACCACATACCTGTTGTGGCATATTCTCTATTCACACTTCCTCATTTCTCTCAGTACACAGGTGATTTGTACATTTTATACACATGGCTGCCCCATAGCCAAAGCTCACCTAAGCCAATTCCGACACCATTTCAGACTTTTCAGCACCCTAAATTCCCCTCCAAATTTCCTGGTAAGAGAATCTGATTGTCAGCCTGGGATCTGATACCCAGTAGCCGTGGGGTATGGAGGATGAGAGAGGAAAATGGGGTGGGGGTGGGGGTGAGGATCCCATAGGAAAAACAGACTGCTGTGAGCCGACCTCTGAGGGTGGAGACGGGACAATTTTTTAAGATAAGAGGGTTGATTCTCAAAATAGGAGTCAATTGCAGATTAAAATCCTAAATACTTACAATGTATTTGAGCTGCAAATATAATTAAAATATGGCCTTTAGTAAAGTCTAGACCATGAATGTATGATAGGGGATCCTGACAGTATAAGAAGGCAAAATGGGACAAAAATAACCTTGATTCCTACCACTAGGCCATGTTAAGATAGAGCGTTGTTAAAGAAAATAAATTGAAAATAAGCCCAAAAGGCAATTTGTTTTAGAACAAAATGGAATTGGGATGCAGACATGAATTGATTGAATTTTAACTGTGAGACACTGAGAGTATAACTTCTCCTTCATGTACCAAGTGTCCTAGGAGAGCATGGTTCAAGGGGGAACAGAACAGTGTCAGAAGCATGAAAAATCATGGTGGTGAGGGGGCGGGTTAGGTAGAGGCAAAGGCTCAAGGAAGCCTCATGGTGGTGAGCTTTTAGCCTTTGTCTACTACCTCTGTGTGTGCACAACTCGAAGAGGAGATAAGTGCTGGCTGGAGATAAACGTTTTTGATAGTATTTAATAAATTAGCAAAATAACCAGGAATTATGGGTATCTCACCTCTTTAAAGATGGGAGAGATTCTCCTTTTTCTGGGTAAGCAGAAGCCAGAAAAGGCTAGGACTGCTTCATGAACTCTTACACAGACTCCATCCCTACCGTCCACCGTCTAGTAGTTGGCATTAAATCCCTCTTTTCATAATTAGAGTCATACATCTCAAATTTTGGAGATGGAAATTCATAAGTGTCCCTCCTAGAGTGCTCCTGTGGTTGACTATGTTTTTAGTAATGCTTAAAAGTTCCCAACAAAGCACATTTAATTCTTATGGTCAGTAGACTGGTAAACACTAAGAAAATAATGTAGTCTTTATTTTATTCTACCAGGATCTCTGTTTGGCCTATTTGAACTTGAAGATTCTCTGGGCTCAGATCACATGAAGACATTATCATCTTCTCGTCATTCAGAGCATCTGGCTATGGAACCTGGAGTGTGAACAATTGTTGAATGACAAATGCCATAAGCTCTGGCCTGCTTTGCCTAATTATACATCTTTCATGGTACACCGGACAATTTTTCTTTCCAGTGTCTCCTCCCCTCTGCCCAGCTTTAAACCACATAATAAAGAGAAGAATCCACAGAGCTCTGCATCAGGGTTTTTAGAACAACCACAATGCAATCAAAGTATCAGGCTGCAGGAGTGGCAGAAACCATTTCTAGAGTGAGGTTGACCCATGCGTTGCACTTGGGCTATCATATGGGCCAGATGAGGGTGTTGCCCTTTGGGGCCACATGTGAAAATGGTGATGACTCAGGCTCCCTTGCTCGCTTAGTCTCATGTCTCAGTTCTTTAGTTCTCGCTTAGTCCTCTGGCTCTTTAGGTTGGCAGAAAGGAGACTGCGAATCTGAAAGGTCCATCACAGAGCTGAGGTGGTGGTGGTGGTGGGTGGTGTTCACCTATGATTTTCAAACTCAAGCCCTGTGATCTCTGGGATGTTGTTGGGATCAGTAAGGAAGTAGATACTATGACAAGAATGCAAAGAAGTGTATAGAAATCAAGGGAAGGGGAGAGTACTTAGAGATCAATTTAAACCTATGTTGTGAAGCTTTATCATTTGCTCTCATTGGGGACTGTTGTAAACATCTTATGAATCTAAGAGTATGATCATATTAAGAAAAGTCTCCACAACTGTGGGCAGCATTAAAAGGCCACTGCAGATAGCTTATGCTATGAGATTGAAGTTTATCTGTGTCTATGGACTCTGGTCAAAAATGACCAAAGGTTAGTAAACAGACTTTACATTTCGTATACTTTCTCCATGTCCACTGAACTATATAATATATTGGTTCACATCTGGCTGTTGTCACTCATCTCAGAGATTTGATGGTAGAAAATAAGTGTGGTGATAATATTTGCCTCATGACATTGGTTTTTAAAGTATTCTACAGATGACCCAGTTTTAAGATCCAGAATAGCATAAAGCATGTATTCTATTTCCTATATTTTGTTACTCTCCATTATTATATTTTGCATACAATAGAAACTTCATAAACACTTGATAACTAGTACATGGCTATATATTTGATTAGTCATGGAGTCAACAGATATATAAAATACATAATACATAATATATATGTATATATAAATTACATGTATACACATACATACATATATACATAGATATGATTTCCATTTAGTAAACTGTTCATTTAGTATAAATTTACTAGACTTCTACTTGTGCCAGGATTTTTGCTCAGGCCTGGGGGTTATTAAGTTGTAAGAAATTATTCCAATATTGAGATCAAGTTTGACAGAAATTATGTAATATACTAATTTCAATACATATTGAGCAAACTATGATTGCTTATTCAGATGTTAACACTTATTTAGAGGTTACTGTTTTGTTCTTGCCTGAATACACCCAAGTTCAATTATGGAATGACACTGAAAATGGAAGCTTAGTTTTCTTGCAGAAACAACATGTTTTCCAACCTTTTTCTTTTCTCCTTCTCTTTATATTATATGATTTTACCCCATGGTTTAATCTCATGGTAGATTAAAGCTTGTGAATCCCAGAGGGTCATATACTTCTTTTTTTTCCTTTTTTTTCCCTCCTTTTAAAAATAACTTTTTGTAGACTACATTTAGTTTCCTTAGAACTACTATTTTTCATTTCATCTCTAAGGAATTTTGATGACTCCAGTATTCTCAGCTTCACTGGTAGCTCAGTGAAGCCATATGGCTAAACTCAGGCCAACAAGATATAATCAGAATTGGGTGCTAAAGAACAGCCTTTTCACACAGTTCCTTGCTCCTTCCTCCACTTTCCTGCCTGGAACACAGATTTGATGTGTGGAGTCCTGGCAGCTATTTTGGATCATGAGTGCAAGCAAACACTGCTTTCCAGGGATGGGAGAGCCATGAGATGAAAAGAGCCACCGTATCAGCTCCAGATGCCTCTCTCCTGACTTCTTCATGAGAGGGAAGAATAAACTTTTATCTTGTGTAAGTAACCTTGTTTTGGGTTTTCTGTAATATGCAATTGAACCTCATTCTAACAAACACTTAACATCTCTTGATTTTTGCTGACATTAATATATACATATATGTAATATATACATTACATATAATATATATAATATATATTGTACATATATATATGGAAAAGATTGAGAAAATTTTTTTTAATTCGTGAAAAAAAATGTTCTTCAGCTTTGACAGCTGGGGAATAGAGCTGTTCAAATGACAGAATTTCTACTGGCTTCAATGGAGGTCACCCCAAGGTTTGGAATACTATCTGCAAAGGAGTTTTGTGGCGTTGAGAGAACAAGGGGAAGAAATCTGGGACATTATGGACGACTGTAGAACTTGGAGAGGCTGTGCTGGGGATGGAGAAGGGTGCGGCAAAAACAGCACTTGGAGCCCCTTTCCCCACCGACTGTCAGGAAAATTGAGGTGAGAGTTTGGGATGGCTGGATGACCTGAGCAGAAGCCTCCAGAAGCCGTGGCAGTGACTCTGGAAAAATCATTTTTTAAGGTTAAAATGATCTTAATTGATGCAGCAGGGAGCTGCAAGGAGAAAACTGACCTGTGGATTTGTGGAGGTGGGAAGTTACTTCAGAACACCAGCTTGTGTAATGGCGGTAGTTACAGAGGATCGGCTTCCTGTGAGGGCACTTTCTTCCCTGGTGTGGCGGGGTGCCGGGCCTGGGAAGTTTGGGGCACCGGAAGCAGAAGGCTGACAAAGACTGTAATGGAACCAGTCAGGGAGATGGCTCCTGCTGCTGGTAGGAATCTGTCTCACAGCTGGTCTATCCTCGAAGTAGCAGCGACACTAGGAATGAAGACAAAACCCTTTGTGTTGAGACGCGCTATGCCCAGCATTTCCAGACGTCATCTCTGCTCCTACATTCTTCAAGCCCAGCACCTGGGAATCTGAAGTGTCACTTGACTGCAAGCCAAGAATTGCCCACCTTATTTCTAAGGGAATATGGGTCCTTAATAGGCTTTTTATTATTTCAGTGTGAAAAACAAGGGGGAAAAAAAGGATCCTATGAATAATTATGAACCATAAAGAAATGAGCGTATAGTTAAATAATCTAAAGAAAGAACACATTCGGAATGTGTTCCTTTCAGCTTTCCTTTATTGTAAACCTAAATTTTTATCAAAGTAATATATTTCGTAGTAGTTTTCAAAATCAGCTGAAAGACTTAGAGTGCCAGTCACCCTTACCTCATTGCCAATTCTCACTCCTGTAGGGCGATCATTTATAACTCTTAGTAGCTATCCCAAATTTAAGTAACACAATTAGGCTGTTAATTTTTTAGGTTTCAATATTATTTCCTATTATAGGAAATAAGTCCTTTCTCCCACATATCAACACTTTATTAACCAGTATTTCCATTATTATGCTTATGTAAATGTTCTACTTTTGTGCCATTTCCTTTGTGTCATTTCCTTTCTTATACCTCTTTTTGTTTGGCTGGAGTTAACAATTTCCTTCTTTCTGTTTGTTTGCTTGCTTTCTATGTATCTATAACTAATTTATTGCTAAATTCTCTGAATCAGAAATACATCTGCTCGTTAGAGTAAATGATTTAGGCATAGAGCTCCTGGCACTCCAGTCTCCTTCCTTTATCTAGGCTTCCTTCACAGTTGTCAGCCTGGAATCTCCCTTTACACCTTTCTAGATTTCTCTTAGTCTTTAACTGTATGGGGCCTCCCGTTTCCTGATTTCTGTGTTTTTCTTCTCTGTGATTTATTCCTTTGTTTCAATGGAGCCCATCCACAAATGGCGTCCTGCAAAAAAGGAGCATTAGAGGAACATTTTTTGAGACCTTGGCTGCCTGAAAATATCCTTATTCTGCTTTGACATTTGATTTATAATTTGACTTTAACCAGGATGCTGACTTGGAAATAACTGGAAGATCTTACTCCTTTATCATTTAACTTCCCATATTGCTAAGTCAAATGCAATTCTCATTCTCCGTTCTTCTGAAGTGACCTGTTATTTCTCTTGAGGGACCTTTAGGCTCTTCTTTTTACTCCTAATATTTTGAAATTTCACAAAGATATACCTTGTAGTGGGTCTATTCATTATGCTGGATACTTGGACCTTGGTAATCTGGAAACCCATTTTCTTTAGATATGGTAAATTTTATTGTATTATTTCTTGGATAATTTCTTGTTCTTCATTATCATTATTTTAAAAAAAATTTCATTCTTCTGGAATACCTGTTATTTTGATGTTGTAACTTTGGGACCCCTTCATTAATTCTATTAATTTATTTCCCTACGATTTTCTATTTTTTCTTGTTTGCTTTACTTTCTGGAGGTTTCCTCCATTACCTTCCCTTCTTTTTATAACATTTTTATTTAATTCTTCTCTGAAAGTTACTTTTGAAAAATGCCAGCGTGTTATTATTTCATGATGAAAAAAATATTCTCTGATTACTTTGAAACTATTAATACAACTTTTTTTTTTAATTTTTAAAACTTTTTCTGCTTGCTGCATTGTCTTTGTTTCCTCCAAGTGTATTTTGTTTATTTTGGCTTGTCTTTCCTGTTAGAGAATTTTCTCAAATGTGTGGTGAACTTTGACCTTATGTTCATATTTAAAGTGAAGATTGGAATTCCTATGTACACAGGAGCAGGGCTGTCAACTGGTGGCCTCTGAGTGTCATTATCTGAAGATCTTTTGGGGGAAACCATTTCTAAAGAGAAAGTCTCTAGTCTCTTATCTGGGTATTGGGGGATCTCAAACCTGAATATGTATTGTTTGCCTGGATCCCTAATCCCATTTTCAGAATGATATATTGCCTTCACTCTTAGCTGTGCCTGAGGACCCTGACTCTGGATTCTTACTGGTTTTGTCTCTTCAGGGAGATAATCTCCTTAAAAAGGGTCCTTTAGGGTAGGACTCTCTAGGTTCTTGGCTAAATAAAAGGAGTGAAAGAAGAAATCCTTTAGCAATACCCAGACAAGAGATTAGAAATCCTTGCTAAAGGATTTCAACCATTTCTCCTCTTTTTAGACTTACCTTTCAATAATGCTTTTAGAAATACTTGTAAGTCAGTTTATGGTATTTTCTAGGGTTGTATGTTATAAATTATCTTGATGGTTCATTTTGTTCTTTTCCTCCAGCCTTAGGTTTCAGCTTTTATTTATTTATTTATTTTTTAATTTTTTTGAGGGCAGTGTCACTGGCCCTCATAGATGGAACTGAACTGGGGCTGCTGGCTTCCCAAGCCAGCGCTTAACAACTGTGCGACTCGGCCGGCCCAGGTTTCAACTTTTTGAATACACACACACACACACACACACACACACCCCTATTCACACACAACTAAGATCATACTATTTATACAGAAAATCATATTTTAAAAAAATTTTGAGGAAACGGAAATATATTTTATAAGCTATTTTGTGGTCTTGCAAATATTGGAAAAACATGAGTTCTAAAATCTGTAAGATGAGATGATAATATAATAAACAGATTTGAAATTAGAACTGGTTTGAGAAGCAGGCAGAAATTTAAAATGAGTTATAAGAAAAAAGAAGTATTTTAAAGTAAACACTTAAGAGTAAAAATGTAATAGGAGTAGAAATAACATTATTGTAAATCAAATCAAGGGTATAGAATATATGCTTGATAAAAATTTCCCAGAATCCAGAGGTAAATCACAAAGAAATAAGGACAATCAGAGATGAGGTAAGTAATTTGGAGGGTGTATTACTGAGATCCTGCTTATAGAAAGTGAGTGTTACTGAACGAGATGTCAAAATAAGTAGAGGGGAAGCAATATTTGAAAAAAATTTAAATAACACTTGGCTGGGCCAGTGAATAAAGTTCTAGCTTTATGAACTGAATAAGCTCTACAAGTTCCAGAAAATATTAATTAAAATAACTCAACAAATAGATATATTCTGATGCAAGTCTTAAACTTTAAAAGGGAAAAAAACCAATCTGACATGCTTCTAGGCAAGAAAGACTGGTCAATTACAAAAGAAAAAAACCAAAACATCGAGCATCAGTTTTTTTCCTTTGTAATAAAAAAACACCAGAAGACTATCAAGTGTTTTCCTGAGTTTTAAAGGTGAAAAAAGATTGTAACTGAATATTTCTGTACTATAGCTAGGTTTTATTCATATACAAAAGTAACAAAATCACTTTATTGGATATACAAGGACTCACAAAACATAAATTACATTTGCTTTTAAAAATATACATAAAGGGCCGTCCGAGTGGTGCGTTGGTTAGGAGCTGGCTTGGGATGTCAGCGGCCCTGGTTCAGATCCCACATATGAGGGCCAATGACACTGCCCTCTACAGCTAACAACAGCTCCACCTGGAGCTGGGCTGCTGTGAGTCCCCAGGGACGGCATAGCTGTAACACCTGCTGCAGTGGGCTACCATAGGCTACAGTAAGTGGCCGGCAGCCGGTGTGAGCTGCCAAGAGCCGCTGTGAGCTGCCGTCCAGAGACCAGTGACTGATCTGCCTCACCCGGGAAGAGCACAATGACAATACCAACATGGGCCAGTGAAGCAATGTTCTCCACAACTAGACTGAAGAACAAAAGGACAGCTACTTGTCTTTCCCCTTCCCGGGTTCCACAACACTGTTACCCTCCCCCAATTCCCCAATAAAAAAATCTTTAAATAAATAAATAAATGTAAAAATATACATAAAGTTTTCCTACCAACTAAGAGATGTGTGCACGCGCGCGCGCGCACACACAGTGTCAAGAATAAGAAACTAATGAAATATAGAAAGATAATGGTTAGTATCATAAAAAATATAAATCTTAATATAAGTTAAAGAATCTACAATGTTAGTAATTCTAAAATACATGTATATTTTAAAAGAAAAATGATCAAAGCAAGAATCTAGACCTCAAATGTTGGAATATCACAAAAACTGATAGAACAAAGTGAAAATTGTCATTTTCTCATCTAAGGAATATATTTGTATCTAAAGTTAATAATTAGAGGAAAATAAAATTTTAAACACAGTTGAAAAATATAGCAACATGTGAGGGGTTAATTTCTTATGAACAACCAGAGGAGAGAGAAGTGTAACTTGAATAAAATAGACAAAAACAAAACATCAAGGAAAGAAAAAAGAAAAAAAAAATCAGAGAGCATCAAAGTGACAGAAGAAAACTGTAGGGAAATGTATGTTTTCATGGAAAACCTTGTCTTCAGACAGCACTACCTTCTAGTTTATCTAATTCTAGCCTCTTGTTTTCTCTGGTTTATTTTATAACTGTACTTTGTAGGTTCACTGATTCAATGCAAATTAATTTTTGTCAACAAACATACAAATTCTGTCCTGACCTGGTCAGTTGAACTATTTCCCCAGTCTCCCCCACAACCATTTTGTCTTTATTTACACAGTCCCATCAATATTCCTGATCTATAAATGTGCCTGTTCTTTAGATTCTCGTTTGAACTGGTTATGACAGCTGTCTGATTCCCTCATGAGTTAAATAACATCTTTAACACATGTTCATTTATTTCTATATTTGTATGAGAGTAATAGTTGAACTTTTGGAAAACTTTTCTGTTAGCAAAACTGATCAGTTCTGATTAGTATAAATGGGTTAAAACCTGAGCAGAACAAAAACAAAGCTATCAGAGAGAATTAAAGCCTCATAATAGTTGTTGTTGTATTAAAGGAACTAAAAACGGTACAGAAGTAAAAGTTTGGGCAACAATATCTTGGACAAATTCAGACACAGACCATGGTTAGCAATGTTAGTCCATGATTGAGTAGAATTTATGTCAAGTAATAATAAGGACAAAGAAGATCAATGTAAGTATTTGAAATTTCAATAGGCAATGAATTTATAGTACTAAATATATCATTAAAGTAGATAATGCAGAAAAGGTCAGAAAACAAGGAGAAATAGTTAGAACCAATACTGGTATGAATCTCTGTTAGGCTTTTCCTTTCTACTTGACACATGGAACAGGGAAAAGAAATACATAAATAAGGGTTGAAGTGATATAATTGACAGCATTGATTTATTAGTCATATACTGAACTTTGTACTCTTTAAGTAGGTAGATGACATAACCATGAAGCTTTCCCTCTTGCAGAATAAGTTTGCAGTGCTAGAAAATTTGATGTGGCCAGAAGAACAGATCATTAGTTTCATAGAAAAAGAAAAATATACTCAAAAGGCATCCTCATCATATATTTGAATCTTACTCTGTTCTGGACTTGTATCTTTAACTCCCTCAACTTGATCCCATTGAAGCTTGCCTAAATGATTGATAGATTGATAAATAAATCCAAGAGGTGTTACTTTGAAAAAAATAAAACAGAAAATAAACCCCTAGATAATCCACTGAAAGTAAAAACAAAATAAAATGACTATGCATATGTTTATTTCTTGTTTATTTAAAAATCAAGAAAATGATATGTTCAATGACTTATGCAAACGAAGCTATGTTAGAGCACAGCGTGGGTTATAAATTGTAAAACTGAAATAATCTAAATGTTCAAGAACAGGCTATTGCATTATATTTTATATTTAATCAAATCCTATGCTGCTATTAAGAACAATATTGTGGAGAAATACTTAGCAACATGGAAAATGTTCACAGTATGTTATTAAGTGGAAAAAAATGCAGACAAAATGCAGAGTATAATTTGATATCTGTAAGAAATGTAAATATATGTATAAAATGTATGAAAAAATATATGTTACAATATTACAAATCAATTTTTTTTTCTGAGTGGAGAATAGAGATTAAGAAAAGTTATGTTCTTTTCATATGCTCAGCTCTATGTTCTAACCTTAGACTATAAAGATATGTGATGAAAAAGGTAAAAATTTTCATAGCCGCACTAGGAATGTCCTCCATTTTTTCCCTGCCCACCTCCTTTCCATAGGTGTTTGCCCAGGCCGTTAGCGAATGAATGATTGGCCAACCATAGCTTCTGCGTAGACAACAGCAGATAAGGCAAGAGATATATACACGTGCCCCAAGCTGGGCTCATTAGTTCTACTTTCCTAGAATTTCAAATTGGGATTTAGAATCACTGGTCAGTCAACTGTGAGGATAAGAATCCTACAAGCAGACAAACCTGAGGAGCTGAGAGCTGTCATTTGAGTGTGGCCATTCAGAAGTCATTTGTATCGAACGAACAGTAGAGCGGTTTTGCGAAAAGATTTATCAATAACAGCAACAATGTGTTTTTATGTGTTCATGATGTCACTGACCTTCTAAGCACTCTACTTGAATGAACTTATTCATAGGCACATGGAACCTTTAAGGCAGATACTATCAGTGTCCCCATTTTTTATGTGAGGAAAGCAAGGCACAGAGAGACGAGATGAATTGAAGAACAGTGCTGAGGGCAGAGAGGTGAATGACCACTCACTCTCAAAGAGCCAGAGAAGAGTGGCTCCCTTAGGCCTCGGGGCTTTTCAGGGTCTAGTTCTAGTCCCTTGTGGGGCCTGGTTGTACTTCCTGCCTTCTGTTTCCAAGAGATGTCTCTGGCTCCTCAAACTAAACTCCTTGTTCTTCACAAGCTTGAGCAGATACGAGTTTCTTGCAGTCCACCAGTCCATGGCTAAGAAGGAATAAATGCTGTGGGTGACTACATAGCAAGCATCTTTGATGTCCTTGAATTTTTTTCATGTTATCTTTGAATCTCATCCAACAAGAGGAATGAAATAGCGCTGGAATTCATCATATACAACTCCATACAATAAGTGGCATGTGTTCTCACACCTCACAGATAATTTCAGAAAGTATTAAAAATGTGCCCGTTAAGTAGATGCTCATTAAAAGACAGCTCTTGAGAGACTGAGGACATCTCTACACACACTTCCTCCTCCCCACAACATGCATATGTATGTAAATGTTTGTAAACAATTTCAGGGAGAGATCACATATTTTTATGTGGCGACCAAGTTCTGGGTTAGAGGCTGTTGTTTTAAAAAAAATAATTGCATTTTCTTTAGTTTACATATTGCTACAGTTCTGAGTTAACTTCACCCAACCAGACTGTTGAATGTTTTCATGTACCCACATCCTAGACTAGCTTTGTCAGTCTCTGGATGCAAGATAATTGGAGAGGGGCAAAAGAGCATTCTTGGGAAAGCAGTCCCGAGACAGAAGCCTCAAAAAGGACTTAGTGGCAAAAAACAAAAACCAAACTGAAAACCTTTTGTAAGGTATGGAAACTGGGTAAGAAACTTACTTCTCTGTTCCAATACTTGAACTCTTTGCTTCCTAGATTTTAGGAATACTGCCTTGTGAAATGTTTTTTGTTTTTCTAATGAAAGAATTTCCTTCTAGAGATAATTTTTATTTCAGAGTGGTAAAATTATTGGGAAATTATTATAAATTATTGAAAAACTATAAATATTTGCCTTGGAGCTATAGGATGTATTTCTTATTTTGGTGTAGTAATGGATGTATAGACCAGCTAGATGGGTATTTTTACCTAGAAGGCCCAAAGAAAATTCAGTGGCCAAATACCCTGATGAAAAGAGAAGCATTCAGTTAATTATCTGGATGTTTTGTCTACATGAAGGAAAATCTGTGATGTTTCCAAATATTTGAAAAAAAATATTTGGGAGCATCCAGATGTTTGGCCTTACACAGCTCAAACATCCAGATGTTGAACCAAATCCCTCCCATTTCCAACAGGATGTTTCAGCATCAAGTAGACCCAACCATGGTTATAGTAATTCCAAATTGTTAACTAGTGTTCCAGAAAATTATTTAGGGGCAAAACATGGCATACCAAAGTGTGAAGGTTATAGATGATCATAAACATTAAGAGTGGGGTAAAAAGAAGGAGGGGATTACACTACTGGCCAATCGGGTTGAGTCATTACTAATATAAATTGTCAGCAGTAATGTTCTCCTGCAGAGTCTAATAATTAGGAATAATAAACATAAGCTGGTGGCCCTTACTGATTAAAAGGAAGCCAGTAGCACTAGCAGTGTTTATAAAACTTGAAAGATGTAGAAAGGGACATCCTCTTATTTGAAATGAGTCAAAAATTCTAAGGTTCAGGGAAGGGGGTTAGGAGAGTTCATTTTCCTCCTCTTATTTTATTGGGCTCATCTAATGTGACCCTGAAGCATCTCTGATTACACTGTTCTTAAACTTGTGGGAATCAGCCTAATAAAAATACTGTAAAGAAATACAGCTCATCCTGCAGCTGTGTGCCGGCTGTGTGGATTACCATGGTGCAGGAGTATGAGCCGGCCTCCAGAAAGCAGATCGCATTTTCGACATGGCAGTAACATGAACTTGAATGGAGGCGTTAAATGAGAAGACAATGTTTTGATTCTGATTAAGATTCTAAAATCTGATTTTTAGCCAACTTGTTGTTGGCGAAGAACAGCAGTACCATAAATAAAATAGCCACAGATGGGTCTGGATATCTGTTATGAACAACCATCAAGCAAATGCTTTTATTTTAATTGATTGATACTGAACAAAAGTAGTATTCAGCCAAAACCTTATTGCTGGTTCCATTGTAATAATTATTTTTTTAACCAGTTCACCACTGCATTCCAGAGTGTCGAGACCTCCTACAGAGGTCCTGGTACAATGTCTGCACCTGATAGGTGTTTGGCTTTGCATACCATGCCTGAAATCATTCAAGAAATTCATCTCTTTTTTACTTGCAGAAGCATAGCTTGTTGGAAAGTAGGTTTGGTCTGCGTTTCTTTTTTAAAGTTAATTGTCAGAGAACCTGGGGTTGGTTTGAAGTTGGGAATAATATGGGCTATCATTGTAGGATGGGAATGATTGTTTCAAAGCCAAAGATGACTTTCCAAGGAATTCATCCAGAGAATAGAGGAAGAAGATGTAAACCTTAAACTCTAAAGAAGCATTTCATATTTTTAATTGGTTTCTGAAGAATTAAACTCTGGCTTAATTTGAGAAAGCATCTCAGGAATTCTTCACACTAGAGAGAAAGTTACCCAAGCATGATTCAATTAAAAGATATGTATATATTCATATATATATATACATATTCATATTTATATGAATATGTGATAATACTCAGCATTGTTTAATTTTGATAGAAACCGGAAACATGACTGGTTCTGAAAATGCATTCACTGGGGGTGGAGAAGGAAATATAATTACAGTACTACAGAAATTGTGTAGAACCAAGTGAGGAACTAACCATCATTTCTTCCCCTGATGAGAGAGACTTTACATCTTTACATGTCAGCTAACTGGAAAACATTTCCTACAGTGGTATGTTGAGAAGTGTTATAGGAGAATTGGAAATGATCAGTGGCAACTAGAGAGACCAAGGGCCTCACAGCGAATCTGTATTATGGTGAATAAGAGCAAACTAGAGACAGGTGGCCTGGGGAGAATCAGAGCTCCCTCTCTTCTAGCTGTCTGACCTCATGCAAGATTCATAACCTCTCTATGCCTCAGTTCCCTCATCTGCAAAATGGAGATGATAATGGTAGTCCTATTGCCTAGGTTTGTATCCAGGATTAAATAAGGGAATATATGTAAGGCTCTTAGATCAATGCCTCCTATGTAATTAACCTTAGAAGTCAAAATGCATGATCCAAAGAGCATTTAATCAAAAGGTATAGGAAGATCTAAGTTGGGAATGGGAACTGAAGCCATACAGTAAGATGCTGTGATCAGAAATAAACTGAGACATGTTTTGACACTTAATGACATTTTAAAAGATTGGGCAACAGCAAGATGTACACATGTGTCTGCAGAAAATGTGATGAAGGGGTGGGGGTTTGGGAAAGGGAGATCAATCTCAGCTTTCAATTAGGATCCTGTGGGTGGAGAAGAAGACTGGAGTTCGGAAAAAAAGGAACTGGCTGATATTATTATTATTTTTTTTGATGCAGCATTCCAGAAAACATAATCAATGGCACCCGTCCAGTTCCCATTTAGTAACCAAAGAACTAGCTGCAGCTGTTTTTTATGCCTGGTGGTGCCAGTTTGATAGTGTATAATCATATTTGCATAAAGATAAAAAGGAAGGTGTTATAGAACACAGTTAAGCCTATGGTTTCCCCATGAATTAAAGGTAATTTCAGACTAATTAGGTGTAATTTGTTAAGGAATTCTTCCCCGCAATGATGACTCTGATTTTGTAATTACAGGACAATGCTTACTGTGGCTTTCAAGGCAGGAGAAAGCACACCCGAGGGGGTCGTGTCCCACGCTAGGCAGATCTAATGGTGCCACAAAAGACAGGTGTTTTGTCAGATTTCAGCCACACACTTTCACACCTGCAACGCATTAACTGCAGCAGCAATGTTAATGAAGACCAGGTGCCTGTTCTCCAACTTCAATGAGGAACTGGCATGAGGTTTGCTGTTTCCTACCTGACTGACGTCTTCCTCTATATCTCTGAGAGCCCACCTCCGGTTGACTGGGAAGCTGAGCCGGGTGAGTCGGCTTTGGGGTGGCTTCGCCCCAGTCCTTCTGAGTAGGAGGGTGGAGGTATTGAAATGTTGACCTTCGCGTTTTGGTAGTTACCTCTATACCCACTGGCTGAATCTCACATTCGTCCTCACCCTAAAATAGGGGGAGTCGGGCAGGGGGTGGGGATGCTTTCCTAGCACAAAGTCTCTAGGCTTTCTGGGTTTCCACCCCTTCTATGCAGAGTTCAGACTCCCAGAGATCTAAAAAGAGCTGAGCTGCATAATCCACAAAATGGATTTCTGGAAACTGCTGTGTTATCAGCTGCTACCAGGGAAAGTTTGATTGTAGCTACTTGAGTCTTTGCAAACTTGAAGTTTTGCCATCCGATCCGGAAATGAGTAATGGAGGCCTTGAGCAAGCATTTTCATTTTAATAAAACACAAGGTTTTCATTGTGCGGGGCTACATCGTTTTAATGGTCTCTGTTATGAAATACAAAATCTTTTTCTCCCTACCTCCCCCAGGCAAAAAAACACAAAACACCAAACCTCAGCAATGGCACATTCCCGTCTCCTTTTTTCTTCTTTTCCTTTGTTTCGCTCCTTTGAGCTGCAGTTGTCTGCTCCCTGCAATTTCCAGCAGCTAAGTGAAAAGTTAATATTGTCTCAAACAAAACGAAACAAAACCACACACCGGAATTGAAAGTGGGGAAAAGAATGGGCAGGTCTGGGTTCTCAGCAGCAGGAGCATAATTATCAGACTCATTACCAGTGACTTTAGGCACATGAGCTTCCCCTAAAAAAACAGCCACTTTACTCAGCGAGATAGAAGGGTAGACAAATATCAAAATGTTTGACACTGTATTCAAACTCCCAGCCCTAATTAAGTTAGAAAAGAATAAAATCACAGACGTTTGGAGTAACAGATGTAAATCTTGGAGTGGAAAGGACCTCTCAAATCTTGTTCTTTAACTCTTTAAGTCTCTGAAGCAAAAGCATTGGCACCCCAAGCATAACCTTCAGAAACTGACCGTTGACGTGACCTGCTACTCACACCGATCCAAATTATTTATTCCATGTAATGTTCAATGTACATTCATACTGAGTTTGAGAGAGTTTTGCAAAAGGCACCCAGAGGAACCAAGATGGCTGGGTGGGGAGGTCCTTCCAGAAAGGCAGGACTTTGGCGTTCCCTCTCACATTCCCCTACCCACAATGAAAAAAATGTTATTTTTCAATTTATTGATTTGTAAGATTTATTTCTTAGAGCAGCTTTAAGTTTGCATCAAGAGGGGTGGTACAGATTTCCCATGGACTGGCTGTCCCCACACATGCACAACCCCTCCCACCAGAGTGGTACATTTGTTACATTGATAAATCTCCTTTAACACACGTTATTGTCTAAAGACCCGAGTTTACCCGAGTTTAGGGTTCAAGTGTGGTGTTGTGCATTCTATAGGTTTGGACAAATGTATAATGATATGTATCCACAATTATATATCATGCAGAGTATTTTCTCTGCCCTAAAAATCCTCTGTGTTCCACCTAGTCATCCCTCCACCTCCAGTGGGCCGTGGAAACCACTTTACTTTTTACTGTCTCCATAGTTTTGCTTTTTCTAGAATGCCATATAGTTCGAATCATACAATGTGTAGTCTTTTCAGATTGGCTTCTTTCACCTAGTAATATGTATTTAAAGTTCCTATGTCTTCTTATGAGTTGATAGCTCATTTCTTTTTTAGCACTGAATATACCACAGTTGATCCACTCACCTACTAAGGGACATCTTGGTTGCCTTCAAGTTTTGTTGGCAATTATGAATAAAACTGCTATAAACATCAGTGTGCAGATTTTTTGTTTATACATAAGTTTTCAACTCTTTTGGGTAAATACCAAGGAGCATAATTGCTGGATCATATGGTAAGAGTATGCTTAGTTTTGTAAGAAACTTCCAAACTGTCTTCTAAATTTTATTCCCTCTTCTTTTTCCTCCTTTTCTTTGTTTTACCACTTTTACCTGTAGTTGTTTGTTCCATGAAATTTCCAGAAGTTACATAAATAAGTTGGTATTTTCTTAAAAACAAAACAAAAACAGGACATTGCAAACTCAAGATATAGTAAACAGATTGGTGGTTGTCAGAGACAGGGGTGGTGCTCTGGTGGGGGTGGTATATTGATGAAGGTGGTTAAAGAAAAACAAAAAAAACATGGCTATACCATTTTGCATTCTCACCAGCAGTGAATGAGTTCCTGTTGTTTATCATCCTCACCAGCATTTGGTGTTTATTTCCCTTTCTTGTCTTGTTGTATTAGCTAGCACTTTCAGTACAATGTTTAGATGGAGTGGTGAGAGAGGATATCCTTACCTTATTCTTTTCCACTTATTTTATTAATTTGGTATCCATCAAAGATGTAAGATGACGAATGGTTGTAGCTGCCAAAGAATAGTTTGAAAATCCTATCTTAGAACAGACAACCTTTGGCCCTCTACTGAGTACTCAAATAGTCGAGCAAATTCAAATATTTCTTGTGGAAAATGTTGGCTGTGTGTGCAGATTGCCTTGAAGACATTTCTGTGCAAAGGTGCTGAGGCTATCCCATTGGGCAAGAAAGGAAATGATGTTTTTGGTGTTCTAGCAAGACTAATGTCTAAAGCAAATGAATCACTTTTCAATTAATGCTACTAAGTGTTTGGACTACAGGTACTCACCAGAGAGCTCAACTTCAAATTAACTGCTTTTCAATCTTATTGACAGTCCAATTGAGGGCCAGCCGATTGGCACGGTGGTTAAGTGCTGGCTTGGGAAGCCGGCAGACCCGGTTCGGGTCCCACATATGAGGGCCAGTGACACTGCCCTCAAAAAAAAACCAAAAACGAAAATCCAATTGACACAACTGATGCTTGAGAGATTGTTTCAGGCCTTCAGGCCTCCCTATTCAATGTGTGGCTGATGGACCAGTAGCAATGACCAAATTTGGGAGTGTGTTAGAAATGCCAAATCTCAGGCCCCAACGCAAATGTTTTCTTTTTTTTTTTTTTTTTAAATTGGGGAATTGGGGGAGGGGAACAGACAGGTTGTTGTCCTTTTGTTCTTCAGTCTAGGTGTGGAGGACGTTGCTTCACTGGCCCATGTTGGTATTGTCATTGCACTCTTCCCAGGTGAGGCAGATCGGCTGTTGGCCTCTCACACTGGCGCCAGCCACTCACTGCAGCCTATGCCATCAC
Source organism: Aselliscus stoliczkanus (assembly GCA_033961575.1). Taxonomy (NCBI): domain Eukaryota; kingdom Metazoa; phylum Chordata; class Mammalia; order Chiroptera; family Hipposideridae; genus Aselliscus; species Aselliscus stoliczkanus. The sequence continues at coordinate 174,805,239 of CM066728.1, read as the reverse complement.
TGGCGACTCACAGCAGCCCAGCTCCAGGTCTAGCTGTTGTTCACCATCTTAGCTTTAGAGGGCGCAGTGTCACTGGCCCTCTATGTGGGATCTCAACCGGGGCCTTGAGGCTCAGAGCTGGCATCCCAAGCCATCTCTTAACCAACGTGCCACGCGGCCGGCCCCCAACACAGACTTCTTGAACCAGAATCTGCATTCTTAACAAGTTTATCTGTTGTTGAGCCAAACCATTGCCTCATTTGTGTATTACATTTGGACCAGCATTGGGCTAGGAGACATGGTAACCACATATTTCTCTGGATTAGAAAATCTTAATTTAGGATCCTTTGGATCCACAAACCTGCCTCATTTGTAAACTCTGCAGTTGCAAGCAAAAGTGAATCTGTGCGAGGACATATGTGTTTGTGTTTGCAACCAGAGATTCACTTTTTGATTAAGAGGGTTTATCATTTTTCAGCTTTTAAAAATATTGCAATCTGTACAAATAATTGCTGTTTTAGATTGGCAAGCCCTACTCTTATGCTGGGTCAGAACTCCAGACTTAGAAATGGTAACCTTAAAATTATAATTGAATTTTCTCAGCTAGGTAAAATGAAATCACTTTTTGCATCTTCTGCAGATGGCTTTTCAGTTTGCCAAAGTGTGGTTGAATATCACTTATTAGTTTTAGGTCAATAAAAATGTTCCTGAGTAAATACAATAGTTCTTTTCATCAGACAATGGGTGTTATACAATTCACTGCCCCACCCCTGCCCCTCTTTTAAAATTTTTGTTTTTTAATGTTGCAGGTTGGAAGGAAAGTCAGAACTAAATGTGGCACTCACTTATAAAACACTCCAAATGCAAAATGTCTGGGGCAGATCTGTGAAATAGCTAATGAGCACTGCCCAGAGGTGGTAACAATTAAACTGTGCTTGAAGAATAGGAACGGTCATCAGGGATGGGAAAGGAGAAGGAGGATATGTAACCCAGAGTCCTGAGAATTACTGCAAACCTAATGAGGGTTGGGTTCTCTACATCGCTCTGGCTACTCTTTGTCCAACATCAAGTATAGTGCGTAGCTCTCCGTGCTTAGTAAGTTATCTTATGACAAACAGACATATCAACTTAAATACTTAATGCCAACTGTGTGGTAATATGAAATTGTAATTAAGAAAAGAGTTGAATTCTTAAGGGCTCTGATTCCACCTCTGCCACTCAAAGCTATAGGACCTTGGATAAATTTCTTACCTGCCCTGTGCCTAGGTATTTTTCAAGTATAAAATATGGATAAAATGGCACCTAACCCACAGGGCTGTTATGAGGGTTACTTTAATTAATGCATAGAAGTTCTTAAAATAGTGCCTAGTATGTAGTAAGCACTCAATGAATAGTGACTATTACTAAGTATCCAACACTTTTCTAGGCCCTGAGGAAATGGTGATAAGAAAAACACCATCCCAGCTCTAATAAGACTTTAAGCAGGAGAAAATAGACATTCAATAGTAAATTTTATAATTTGTTATTTAAAATTGGGATACATGCTATAAATGGAGGAGTACAAGTTGCATTTCAGAGGACCTGACCAGGGTCAAGAAGGCTTCCCTGTGGAAGTGGATTAAGGTGAAGGGGAGTGAGGGTGGTGGAGGTGAAGGGGGGGAAATGAAGCTGATGATGTAGGCAGAACCTGGATCATGCAGTGCCTTGTGAAGGGGTTTGGCCTTCAATCTAAGAACCATGAGGTGTTGGAAACGGGTTTTAATCGGGGGTGTGAGATGAGTGGATTTTAATATTTAATGTATCACCACAACAGGCATGTGGAGAGTGGGTTGAAAGTGAAATAGTGTTGAGAGACCAGTCAGAAAGCATTTATAGAATTAATTGAAAGAATTAATTGTAACTTTGTGTTACATGGAGCCTTTCCATTGTGATCCAAAAATACAGTGAGTGCTGCTGCTGAGTGTCATCCTACAGAAAGGCAGGCATCTTCAATATGGGAAGCAGCAACTTGTTCAGTGCACTCAGTCAGGTGTGAGCTACGGTTGAGAGAAGGTGTGTTTTAAAGTGTGCCATAAATCATCCTCCATCATGACAACACTCTGTGTCACATATTGCTTCTGGTACAGCAATTTCTGTCAAATAAAAAACATCACTGTAGGCCTCATCCACCTTATTTACTGGATCTGGCACAGTGTGACTTCTGGCTCTTCCCCAAAGTCAAAATGACCATGAAAGGTAAACGTTTTTAATTGATTCAGTACATCGAGGCAGCCACGATAGCGCAACTAAAGACATTCATGAAAGAGGACTTCCAGAACTGCTTCAGAAAGTGACAAGAATGATGGGATGAGTGTGTTCGAAGAGAGGGGGAGTATTTTGAGGGGGATTAATGGCAATGTGTCTTTTACCGTAATACATTTTTTAAATTTAAACATTCACTGTATTTTATGATCACATCTCATACTGTGCTTTTCCTTTTCTTTTTTCCCCTCAAGATAAGATAAACTAAAAATTGACTTTATTACTAGATTTTCCCTTCAACCTATAGACACAGAGCCATCTATTCTCACAGGCTTTCTTTTGCCTTGTATGTGACCCTATAGGTATTCTTATAGACTCTTATACAATTCATATTGTGTATACTTTCCCCTTGTAAAGCTACTGTTTATTTCAGAAGGAAATTCATTTATGCTTATAAGACAAAGGTTCTTTTCTTCTCTGTTGACAGTTTTAAAAAGCTTTTGAAGTTCTTTGAGGTGTCTGGGGTGGAGCTGGATAAATTCTTACCTTTGCTTTCCTTAGTCAGAAGGAATACAACATGCCATATATTCTGATGGCTGTGATATACAAACTTCCTGGTCTCCCCTAACTTAAACCCCTTAAACTTTAGTAGGTGCTGATGGAGAATAACTATCACCATGTGTGTAAAACCTTTGCTCTTGATTTCCTCCGGGGATGATTTCCTCTGGATTCTAGGTATCCAGAATCCCTAGTTTCTTGCTTTCTACAAAGATTTTGGCATATTTAATCTTAATTCTAGCCTTCCTCTTCTTTACCTCACTCTGAAGGGGATGGCATGATAATTATTTACCCACCCCCCCATAGAAAATAATGATAGTTTCAGTTACAAGAGGAACTCAAACTTATCAAGTAGGTTGTTATAGTAAGAGTAACATAATGGTAATTATAAATGCTTGTTAGAAAGGCTGCCATTTATTGACCACCTACTAGGTGCCTGCAACCACCTTCAGAGAATTATTATTCCCAGTTTCCTAAGAAACCAAGGCAATATATTGTTTATGTTTGCTCTGACTTTAGGCTCTGATTTTAAAGCAGCGCCCCCCCTCCTGCCTTTGCAGGGTACTCCTGGCTCTGTTCCACTGTGTCCCCCAGAATCCAATGCCTCTTGTGTTTCTGCCTAGAACTGTCTGTCCTTAAATACTGTCTCCACTCTTTCTTCTCCAGACCACTCTCTCCAGCCCTTTATCCTATTCCCTAGGCCCCTTCTCTTTAAGGTTATGGCCCAGAATTCAGAGGAAGGAATGAGGCAATAGGTGTGACTATCTCTTTTCTGTTGCCTAGGGTAACCCTCTAACAGGCAGACAGTCCAGTACCTTGGGAAGCGCAGGAGGGCAATGATGTTTTACAAATCCTTTAGATGAGGCCCTGTGGATGGTACAACTGGTTAATATGGAGTATTGCCCATGTCTCAACAATCTTTTTTTTTTTTAATGTAAATAAGTTATGGGGATTTAGGCTCCTGGCCCTCTCCCAGACCAGGTTTGCATACCCCAGAAGTCTGAGCCAAGTTCTGCCATCTCTCCAGCAACACTTAATTGTTTTTAATTATCCCTCCACTGAAGCTGAACCATCCCTCACCCAGGTCACAGCACAGAACATGGCTCATAAGTTTTACGAGCCACCTTGTGTATCCCATCCATGCGTGCAGCCACCTTTTCTGACCGTGAGCAATCCATCAGGCAGATACCCCTGCCCCTGACAGGGTCTGGATGTTCAGAGCAGGGATGGTCTATCCTTGTACCAGGAAGCCGGTCACATGGCTGGAGATTTGAATTTCAAGTCTCAAGGATGCATGCGGATTGAACTTTTAAAGGGTCTCCCCACCCTCCACCCCCACCATCAATGAAGGTCCTCAGACTTGATAAAACTGAAGAGGTTTGGGAATACTTATGCCCAGTTCTTGTTCTGCTAAGCTGTGAGTTCTCGATCTGAATTTCTATTTAAGATCTCAGGCATTAGCCTGAGTCCTCATTTGAACTGTAAATATTTGCAGAATAAATCAAGAGCCCAATATTTATGGGCAGATTGCATAGCGAGGGTCCTTATAAGTGGATTTGGCAGAAACCTGTAATATTCAAAATGAATTTCCCACTGGCCCTGCTCAGCATCCAAGATATATTAATTCAATAATTCCTCAGTCTTGAAGAGTAAAGCTTGAAGAAGAGAGGTGGAGAGATACCAGTCACAGGGACTAAATAGCTTAATTCTGTGATTTTGACTCTTCTCTGGATTGACCACGAAGGCATCCAGGGAAGCATACCAGAAAAAGACACACTGGTGGACATATCTTACCAGGGATTGATTGATTAGATTAGCTAGTTGGCTCACGTAGGCCCAGATAAGGATAACGCTTCCCAAAGAGGGGTTCAGTATCATAGATGTTAAGCAAGAAAGCTTTGGGAGGTCCCTGAATGAAGGCGTTTTTTATTGTTCAAATCTATTTGCTTAAACATTCTATTGTTTGCAAATGATATGGTTTTCATTTAGTAGTGATGTAAGGTTTCCATTAAAAATGCATGTATTTAAGTTAAGAAAAAATAAATCAGGGAAAGAAAAATGTTAAGTGAATAATGGCATCAGTGGTAACTGAAAATGTCAAAAGTCGTAAAGGGTGGTATATAAATGATGGTGTTTTGGGAAACAGACAAAGGGGAACTTTGGATAAGAAGGCAACCCTGAGGAGCTGTAGGTGGCAGGGCTCCCTATGGAAGGTGTGAGGTGGCGATGAGGAGAATTAGAAAGGTATCTATACCTGCCAGCAAAAGTGCACCGAAGGGGGTCCCCAGGGGACCTATGTGTGCTAGCATGTGCCCCCTCTCGTGGAGCAGTATTGATGTCCAAGGGGAATGGAGCCAGATGAGGCAGTCCTGGTGTGATGAGAGAAATCCCCACTCGCCTAAGACGCACTGCTCCGCAGAGAATGTCTGTACTAGTCCTGACAGCATAGGGCCCCAGGGTTTTTCGGGCTGGCTCTTTCCCCGCCCCATGTCCACCAGAGGAAGAGATTCTTCAAGGCTTGAGTACTTCAGCTAAAATGATTTTGACACCGAAATTGTTCTTTGCTCCGCAGCAAATGTCCTGTAAGGCTGACTCGCACTTGTCCCTTTTGTCCTTCCAAATGTCACTCCAAGCGGGAGGCGACTTGGCAGCAGCTGCATTTGGTTTTGGCAGCAGCATCCAAACGCTGTGGTTCCTCTGACTGTGCACCCCATGGGAGCTTCCTCTGTCTCAGAGTCCACATGCATCTGAGGGAGTGAGGGTGTGGTATGGTATGGTTGTGGGTGAATGTTTGTGTAAAGAGTGAATAAGAATCTTTGAAGGAGTAAAGAAAGGAATGCAACAGGGATCAGTTAGACAACCAAACGGAGGAGGGAGTGAGGGGAAGGGAACTCTGCAGCAGACTCCCTTCCAGATCAGTAAATGCAAACTGCAGCAGGAGGCTGACCTTGCACTGTAACTGATGTCAGCTGCAAGTGGTAACCTCATGCCATTAATTATAATGCAGCATACCTCAGGGCTCTCCTGTCGGCCTTGGCCTTCCTCTTCCTCCCTGCTCACCACTTTCTCCTCATCCTCACTCCAGGGAAAGGCTCAGGTTGCAGGCTGCACTAGGAAAAGAAATGCTTTATAAAATAATGGGCCTTCGAAAGCCAAAGCCCATTCTATGCATTCGAATATTTTGCAAAAGGAATTTTCTTGTGTTGGAACCTAAGATAGTCTGAGAAGGCCCTTTTTTTTTCCCCCCCAAATATAGCAGAAACTTAAATGGACAGGATCCATAAAAAATAAAACATTCATCAACCGAGACTGGAATGTAATAAAGCATCCGTCATTCTCCTTTTGGAAAAAGTTTTCAGTGTTTGGTTGCATGATTGGGAACCTAGAAACAAATAATTTAAAAGTAGGCTTGATAAACTAATCTAACCCAGAGCATTCTGTGCACAGGACAGGAAAGACACTTGGATATTAGGTTTGAAAACTATTTTAAAATGCTTGGCTGGGGCTGGCCGAGTGGCGTGGTGGTTAAGAGCTGGCTTGGGAAGCCAGCGGCCCCGGTTCGGGTCCCACATGTGAGGGCCAGTGACATTGCCCTCAAAAAAAACAAAAAATGCTTGGCCCTTCTTTCTGTTCCATTTCTTATGAGAGTGTATCAGGAAATTAGTATTCACTTTGTGTGAGCATCTTTGATTTTTAACTCAGTGGAAAAAATGAAAAACTACAGATAACTTATGCAGATAGCCCTGGCTTCATGAGCCTGTACCATGTGCAGTAACACAGCACCTTATGCTTAGAGGAATCTTGCACTTGGTTTTTTTTAAAATTAATTTATTATTAATTTTCAGGTGTACAAAACAACGGAATAGTTAGACATTTACACCCCTCACAAAGTGATAACCCCGCTCTCCCAATCCATTGCTCCTCTGACATCGTATATACCTATTACAATTCCATTGATTCTGTTCCTTATACTATACTCCATATCCCATGAATATATATATATATATATATATATATATAAAAAAAATTATAGTTGACATACAATATTATTCAACTTCAGCTTCAGGTGTACAGTGCAGTGGTCAGGCATCTACCCCATCCATGAAGTGGTTTCCCTAACAAGACATGTTGCACTTGGTTTAATGGTCTGCCGTCACTGCCCTGAGGCTCTTAATTTTAAACAAAGACACGCCACATTTTCATTTTGCACATTATACAGCCATTGCTGTATAATAGAGGGGTGTTGGAAAGTAAAGAATATAAATGGTAGGGGGAGTTAATACCAAATTTTGAAGAGGTTGGTGTCTCCTGGGCCAATAGCATTTCTGGAAATAGTCATAATTTTGAATAAAATGAATATATACTGAGGCTTGTCTTCCCCTGAAAATCTAAAGTTGCACAGTTATCTCAGCCATTTTGATATTCTGAATAATTAACTTTGCCCATAGTGAACCAGATTTTTCCGTTTGGTTTGTGTGCTTGGCCCAAAGGCTTTTAATATTTTTCTATTTTAGTTTGTCAATTCATTCATTACACAAACATTTAATATGATCAGGGTGCTGTTTTAACATTCCATGAAAATAACAGAGACTAAAACATAGCCACACCCTCAAGAAGGTTTCTCTCTTTGGAGAATGAAACATTAAAAAACAAATAAAAAACACTTATAGCAATAGCTTGAAAGAAAAAAAATGCATTAGTTGAGATACAACAAAGCGTTTTAGGAGAGCAGAGGAAGGAATAATAACTCTGATGGGGAGGATGAGAGAAGGTCTAATTTTAACTTGGAGGAAAAAACCGCAAAAGATATTCTAGAAGGAAGGGAGGGAAACAATTGATAGGTTCAAGCCACAACTTCTACAGCAAAGTGACTGGTGCTTGAGATACAGACAGGAAGGAGATGATGTTGGAAAGATGTCTGAAGCCAGCTGTGGTGTGGGTAGTTTGTTTAAGTGGCAAGGGCTAATGGATCAGAGGGAATGAATGCTCATATAGGTCAACTAGTTTTGTACAGAAAAAAAAAATGTTATAAAATCTGTAACTCCAGACTTATCGGGTAATGGAGATTATGAGCCAAGGGCGACCAAGCAGAGAATGTGGAAGTCCTGCTTCAGAGTTATGATTTCTTCCCCAGTGGTGGGAATCAGTCCTCAGGGTGGTCTTACTGGGAAGAGGGGAAGGAGGAAGGAAATCATGATTGTAGTTTCAATACTGGCATTCAGTTAGCATTTTCCCACAGGTGAACAAAACTTGAGAAATGTCCTTAAATATCTCCACCACTGGTCAGCTGTTTTTCTGTGTCCTGGAAATAATGTTCCACCTTCCATTTGAGTGGTAATGAGAGGAATCTGAAAGAAAAAAAAAAGAAAGGAAAAAGAAAAAAGAAACAAAAGCAAAAAAGAAAGAAAATGCTTATAGTTGCAAAAACAGCAATGTACAAACTGTATGTACAATGAGCTTATTTTGTATCTAAAAATAGATGGCTAGAGAGATGGCTGGGTTTCTGTTGGTATGAAACATACCAGAATTTTAACAGTGACATATTTGCAGGATGAGATTATGGGTGTTTTCTTTCTTTCCTTTCTTTGTTTTCCTTTCTTTCCTTCCTCCCTCCCTTCATCCCTCCCTCCCTTCTTTTCTTTCTCTTTCCTCCCTCCCTCCCTTTTTTCTTTTGCATTTTCTTTTTTACTTTCTTTGAAATTTGTAGGAAAAGAATGCATCACTGCTGTGGTTAGATTAAAATTCTATTTTCTCCATGGATGTCTGTAGTATTAAGCTCATGCTCAAAATGAATTATTTCAGAAAGAACTTTTTGATGCTTCAGCGGCTCCATCTTGAGTCTTCAGTGCCAAGTGGTGCAGCGGGTGGGGGTCGTGTTTATTAGGAGACCCCCAGGTACAGTGCTGAGTCAACCTGATGTTGATTGACTAGCTTAGGAACATGCACCAAGTGATTTTATTTTGCGGAGAGGGACATTATTTGTTCTGCCTTTAGATTCATGAAAATAATTCACAGGGTACACTTTGACAGTGGGATTTCAGGTTGTAAAAAGCTCCTTTCAAATTTTGGATATGGAATTTACTGTTGCTCCAGGATTACTTAGAAAAGAATTTGAAGAGTTCTGTTTTTCTTATGAAACATATTCAAGGAGATGAATTACTTTTCCATGCCATGAGCTCAAGTAAAAAGTGAGATGCAATATCAGCAACGACGTGACTGCTCATTTGGGGATGTCCCACTCGACAGACTCAGATAATTTCCTGTGTTGTGTCTTGGGCCAAAAAACTATTGAAAGGATATGATTTCAAGAATGCAATATCTTCTATGAGAATGTCAACGATTGACAATATATTCAACATGCTTATATATTGATTTAAATTTTGCCCAGGTTCAGATACTGAGATGTTGATACTTCTAATTGTATTCCTTTAATAGGTTGTTTCTAGTTCCTAATTTGAGGTTAATAATTATATTGATAGACATGTACATATGGACTGAGCCACATGATACTGTGTGTTTAAAGAAGTTAAAAAACTTCTTTGTAACTTCTTTTGACATAATCATGAATTATTTATATTCTGCCCCATTTGCTTTATCATTTTCTCTATACATTTACGTATTTCATGAATTATTTAAGAGTCAGTTGGGGACATGGTGCCTTCTTACCTCTAAATACTATAGTTTGTATTTCTTAGGAACAAGGACATTCACTTACATAACCACAGTACATTATAAAATCAGAAAATTTAATATTGATACAATGCTATTTAACTCACAGTCCAAATTCATATGTTGTCAATTATCTCAAAAATATCCTTTATAACAATTTTTTTCCTGGTCTAGGATCCAACCCAGATTCATACTCTATTTATATCTCTGCAGACTACTTTAATTTCAAATGGTTATTTAGCCTTGCTTTGTCTCTCTTGACCTTGTCACATTTTAAAAGTTCAGGCCAGTTGTTTTGAAGAATGATTTTCAATTTGGGTGTGTCTGATGTTTCCTATGATTAGATTCAGGTTATGCTTTTTATAATGTCACAAGTGATGTTTTGTTCTTTTCAGTGTCTTCTATCAATGGGCAGGTTATGTTAGTCTTGGTGTTGGTGATTTTAGCTTTCTTCACTCGTGAAGGTGGTGTCTAAGTTTCTAAGTTTCTCCACTCTCAAGTTACCATTTTACCCTTTATAATCCATGAGGAATTTGTGGAGAGAAACTGTGAGATTATATAAATATCTTCGTCCTTGTCTTCACCTATCCTTTGATGATTTTCTAACCCTATCATTCTGCATTCCTTTTATTTATTAGCATTGTACTATAAGGAAGAGGGTTTTCCTTCTCTTTCACATATTTATTTATGGTATTTGATAAGCTTAGATATTTAAAATGACGATTTTATGTGGTTCAGTCTGATGCTTCTGTGCTATGCTTTTACAGTTGGAGGCAATACCATGCATGTATCTTCACATCCAATTATATTTGCAGTAATTCATATAGTACCTGTATATATGGTCCTCATTGATAAGTTTAAAATTACTGCACTTTTTCTCTGGCCTGGTGTCTCTTTCAGTCTCAGACAACAATTTTGCTTATCAATGTAGCGTTCTCTACCCATCCGCTTACCCACAGTAGTGCATTTCACTAAGGCTATGGTGAAATGGTTGCAAGATGGACCCTTAGTTTAATCTAGTCTGAATGGAAGGCATTATGAGTTGTGGATATATAAATATGAACACCTTTACTGCTTATTCAAATATTTTGTTTTCATAAAGTCTCTATTCAGTTTTTAAAGCTTCAAGTCATTAACCAAGACATTAGGGAGGTTAGAAATAATTTGAACTCATCTGGTGATGAATGCAAAATACAAAGTTCTCCTTCAGTCAGTTTACCTACGTTTATGGTAGTTTTCATTTTTTATGAATGTAACTGGAAAAAAACCAGACTATTATATACATAATCATTCAGTTAAGTTTTCACCAAGTGTAATTAATTTGCTTTAAATTCCATTTACTTTTTGTTATTTCTAGATTCTAAGTCATTTAAAATTTTAGAGGTATATATAAAATACTTTTTGAAGATCTGCATGGGGTCTTTAAAGAGATTACTCCAGAGTTACATCTCGTTGATAGTAGGTTTTATGTATTTAAAGTAAGAAAATAGAGTGAAGGCCGTTTGACATGTATTTGCTAATAAATAGGCCTGTTTCATGATTTCTTAGCTAACACACCTTTGAAAGGTGGGATGTGAACAAAGGTATCAGTTTCCTATGAAAGAATGTCTAAGGTAGTCAAGCCAGAAGAGATTAGCAGACGAGGGAGCATATGGTGAGTTTCTTGAGTGGAAAAATGAAGGGAAAATGGTGGGTTAGAGAACAAGGAGAGATGATAGAATGAGGAGCAGGGTGTCCTCGTGGATAGCAAGAGGTGGTTTTTGACTGACTCTGCTTGTGGAAACCTTGCCCTATACTGCCATGCTATGGAAGTCTTTTATAATTTCCAATGGTGCACTAGCTCCATTTAAAGAGACTGGTGATAATCTATGACAATGGAAGCAAGAATTTACACTGGGGTAAAGACAGTCTATTGAATAAATGGTGCTGGGAAAATTGAACTGACACATGCAAAAAAATGAAACCGGACCATCTCCTTACGCCATATACAAGAACAAATTCAATATGGATTAAAGACTTAAATCTAAGACCTGAAACCATAAAACTCCTAGAAGAAAATATAGGGAGTAAATTTGCAGACATTACCCTGAGCAATATTTTTACTGCAGGCAAGGGAAGTAAAAGAATAAATGAACATATGGGATTACATCAAACTTAGAAGTTTTTTCACAACAAAGGAAACCATCAATAAAACACAAAGGCAGCCTACAGAATGGGACAAGATATTTGTCAACTGTATATCTAATAAGGGGTTAATATCCAAAATGTATAAAACACTCATGAAACTCAGGACCAAGAAAACAAACAACCCAATTAAAAAATGGGCAGAGGTTATGAAGAGGCATTTTTCTAAAGAGAACATACAGATGGTCAACAGGCATATGAAAAAATGTTTAACCTCACTGGTCATTAGGGAAATGCAAATAAAAACCACAATAAGATACCACCTCACTCCGGTCAGAATGGCTATCATCAATAAATCAACAAACAACAAGTGCTGGCGAGAGTGTGGAGAAAAGTTGGTGCACTGTTGGTGGGATTGAAGATTGGTGTAGCCATTATGGAAATCAGTACGGAGGTATCTCAAAAAACTGGAAATGGAACTTCCTTTTGACCCAGCAATTCCACTCCTAGGTATTTATTTTCTAAAAAACCCAAGATGCTAATTCGAAAAAATATATTTATCCCTATGTTCACTGCAGCACTATTTACAATAGCCAAGACTTGGAAACAATTGAAATGCCCATCGGTAGATGACTGGATTAAGAAACTGTGGTACATTTACACAATGGAGTATTACGCAGCTATAAAGAAGAAAGAGATCGTACCATTTGCAACGATATGGATGGACCTAGAGAACATTATGTTAAGTGAAATAAGTCAGTCAGAGAAAGACAAATACCATATGATCTCACTTATATGTGGAATCTAAAGAACTGAATAAACGAGCAATGTAAACAGAGACACAAAGGAAAAACTGATGAGGGCTAGATGGATGGGGGTGGGCATGAGGAAGAAGGGGAAGGGACGAGGCAACATCAATACTACCGCAGAGACAGAAGAGATAGTTTGGGGAATATAATCAATAATGTTGTAAATATTTTTTTAAGGGACCAGATGGACTCATGTCTTATTAGGGAGACCACTTCATGGACGGCGTAGTGGTCTGATCACTGCACTGTGCATCTGAAGCTGCCGCTGATTAATATTAGATGTTGACTATAATTTAACACATATATAGTCATGGGATGTGGAGTATAGTGTGGGGATGTAGTCAATGGAATTGTAATAGGTATGTATGATATCGGCGGTGACGGGACGGGAGGGGGCAGGAGGTAGTCACTTTGTAAGAGGTGAAAAAGATAACAATTGCATAGTTTTGTACATCTGTAACTAATAATAATAAAATAAATTTTAAAGAATAAAGAGACTGGCAAGGGGCGGCTGGTTGGCTCAGGTGGTTAGAGCACAGTCTCATAACACCAAGGTTGCGGGTTCAATTCCCACATGGGCCAAGGAGCTGCACCCTCCACAATTAGGCTGAAGACAACCACTTGACTTGGAGCTGATGGGCCCTGGAAAAACAGTGTTCCACAATAAAACTTCTAAAAAAAGAAAACAAAAAATCTGGCCAAAATTGGACACTCTAGGACCTCTGATCTTCAGTTTCCACACCTGTAATGGAGGCAGTATCTATTGGGTTGTCGGAAAAGTCACGACGCATTTTTGCAGTGAAAAACAGAAAAAAATATGTCATGATTTTTTCCGACAACCCAATATTTACAGAATTGTTGTCAAGACTATGTACCTGGCACCTATAAGACACTCAGAAACATTCCTTTCAGCCACCCACTATAAGTCAATAACCTTTACGGGTTTTCTGACTCACTGTATTTCCTGACATGATGTCTTCACTCTACAAAGAGACACATGTTTAGGTTTGTTTGTTGGTCCAGTTGTTGCTTTCCCTGGCTGGAGGTGGTTGACATGGGAAGCAGTGGCTTGTGTCCAGGGAAGAAATTGTGAAGGGACAACAGGGGCATTAGGCGGGAACCTGGATGGGCAGCATGTGGAATTTGGCAGTGGTTTGGCAGCCACCCCACAAATGAGGAAAATTCCATTGTTGGACAGGTCCTTGGAAGATTCTTCATAAGCTTGTTTACAACAGGACAATGGGAAGAAAAGATAAGGAGAGTGTTGTATGAGAGAGGAAACGTCTTAGAACTGCTGGAGGTAATTACTGGAGGAAAAAAAAACCTAATAGACAGAATTGAGGGAGAGGAATAGAGATGGAAACCTGTCTAAGAAGAAAGCTTTAATGCCAGAAAGTAATATAATCCAATTTAACTGCTCAAACCAGCTGTTATTGAATTCTTGTTAACAGCAGATATTTTAGGGTTAAGAGGCATTTTATTTAAATATCCACATTTTCTAAATATCCAAGTTTTCAATGTAAGGTGGAAAACTTGTCTGAACTTGACACATGAAGCGAGATCACACCTATCAGATTAGAATTTTTTTGTTAACCTTTTCTATGGCATGGAATGTGTTTTACAAAAAACCGTTTTGTTTTTTTTTGCGTCTGATTTTTGTCAGATTTTCTATTAAATCAATATTTAAAGAATTTTCCTATAGTGAAAACATATTGTCCAACTTGTAAGACTTTTTGATCCTTGTTTTTTTTTTTTTTTAAATGTGAAGATATTTGGGGGACCGATTTTAGTCCTTGGGTTGTTACTAACTAGGTGTGAAATTATGAATGGTCTCTCCTTTGTAAAATAAGGTCTCTCCTTTGATGACTACTATGTTGAAAACCCTTTCAGATTTGATAGTGGAAGATGCCGTGTCTGTGCCCACCTAGTGAAGCTCCACAGGCAATGTGAATATCATGCTAATGTTGGAATTTAGCCAGCTCGAGTGCTCTGTTCTCTCTGATAGCTCCTGATCAACATGAACATTCAATTTTTTTTTAAAATAATCTTTGGAGTAAAACAGGTCTTCCGTAGGTAACTTATTTTCCTTTCAAGTGAATTTATAATGATAATAGGCATTATCAAGCATCTGAAGAATACATAGTGCAGAGTTTCAAGGTAACATACACAATCACAGATTATTGGTTCACTCATACCCTTTCTCTATACTCTATTTAAATGCCTTAGGGAAATTGGGCAATTTCATTGGAATGAGTTAGAAATGGGTCTCTACTAATTTACACTTGCTCTAAAGCAGAGGTTTTAAAGCAGACTCTTTGTTTTGATTGTTTATTAACAATAAATGGGTTACTAAATGTAAAAATCAGAATCCAAGACAGTAAAGATTTCATTATGTCTTCCTTTCCAATTGATTTTTAAACAAAAGATATAAAATATCAGTATTGAAAAACAGTGAATCCTTAAATGGCCTATGTTTATAGGTTATCATTTATAGTTATACATTCAAGCATTATGCCATTTCTCCTTTGTGGCACTACTTTTTACAACTATCTATTTTGCATTAAATAGAGTTAGCATTAGAATTTCAAAATAAAGCAACTACTAAATAAAGCAACTAAATAAAACAAGTAAATAAAGCAACCACATTCTTCCCCTTTTGCATTTGAACAGGATTTTTATTTTCCCAATCTTAATCTTTGTTCCTTCTGTGAAGTTATTTAAATAATACCGTGTAATGTGAATGAACTAACGAAGAGATTCAAAGAGTTGGGCTTTCTTTGGACTGTATCTTTAAGCAAATCATATAAACTCTGTCAGGTTTTTTATCTCCAAAATGGTGTGATGGAATAAGATACTATATATGGTTTCTCCTTCTCTGACATCCTGTGATTTTATTAGTTTTTGACTATGAACAATCTGAGCAGAGTTTCCTACTCAATAAGGCATTTTGATTGATATGAAAGGCAATCTGGATAATTTATTTCCACGTTGCCTTTATTTATTTATTTATTTTTTTTGAGGGCAGTGTCACTAGCCCTCATATGTGGGACCTGAACCGGGGCCGGTAGGCTTCCCAAGCCAACGCTTAACCACCGCGCCACTCGGCCCGCCCCACATTGCCTTTATTTTTAATAGCATGGTAGAAATTCTTTCTTTTTGGTTTAGCCAGATGATTTCTTGAGTTCTATCCAGGACCATTTTGCTGCAGAATTTCAACTTTCAGCTTCCATGTTATCTCATTGTTATTTGGCTCCATTGACTGCTAATCCTGGTCTGAGGTCTTCTTTCTTGATGAGTCTAACAGTATTCTGAAACAACAAACTCATATGAAATTGGCAACAGCCTTAAAAATGAATGCGCCCACTTCATGGTGAGAGTAGGTTTGATTCTGGTGCCTGTTTTTATTTCACTTTAAATGTGTGCACTGATTCTGTTCATGGGACTCATGTGAAGGATTCTATGATTGCTTTTAAACCAGCTAATTATTTTCCTTCATTAAATTTTAAAACCATGGGGGGATTGTTTGGAACATCAAATTTATTTCCTGGCAATTAATGGCAAGGGGCAACATTGAAATAGAGTGTGTGTTCAATTTTCCCAGATGAGAAAAATAAAAATAAATAATAAGAAAACTTTGATACTGCTGTGAATAATTTTGTCATTGTGGTAAAATATACATAACATAAATCTATCATTTTAACCATTTTTAGGTGTACAGTCTATGGCATTATGTATATTCATGTTGTATAACCATTATTGCCATCCATCTCCTAAACCTTTTCATCTTCCCAAACTAAACTTTGTACCATTTAAACATGACTTCCCATCCTTCCCTTCTCTCAATCCCTGGCAACCACTATTCTTTTTTCTGTCTCTATGAATTTGATTACTCTAGATACCTCGTGTAAGTGGAATCATACAGTATTTGTCCTTTTGTGAGTGACTTATTTCACTTAGTGTAATATCTTCAAGGTTTAGTCATGTTTTAGCATGTCTGAATTTCATTTTTTAAAGTATGAATAATATTCCATTGTATAGCTATTTCACATTTTGTTTATCCATTTATTTGTTCATAGACACTCAGGTTTGTTTCCATCTTTTGGCTATTGTGAATAATGCTGCTGTGAACATTGGTGTACAAATATCTGTTTGAGTCCCTAATTTCAAATCTTTGGGGTATATATTCAGAAATGAAATTGCTGGATCATATGGTAATTATATGAGTTAAATTTTTGATGAACTGCCATGCCATTTCCCACAAGGGCTGTACCATTTTACATTCTCACCAGCAATACACAAGGGTGTGATTATTTCAATTGTTCTTTCTTCTTTTCCACTTCCTTTCTTCCTCCTCTATCTCTCCCCCTCCCCAACTCTACCACCCTTCCGCCCCCCTTTCTCAGCCAAATCTTACTAACTGCTTACCACTGACTTTAGGAAATTGAGTTATTTTTTGGCAGAGCACAATGATAAGTTACTTGTGAAGATAGTCAGGAAGGTAAAGTGAACCCTGATTTTGAGAAGACACTAGAATCAATCTGTGCCCACGATTATTTTCATGTGCCCAGGCACTTAGCTAGATCTCAGACTGCATCAATCATGCAGACTCAGGGTGAGGGAGAACAGTTTATAAAGAACGTTATTAAAGCTATAATATAGTTTGTTTTACAGCCTAAGTCTTCAAGTGAGAATTATGTCTCAAATGCCTTTCAAAATCAGGTATCAATACAATTTGGAATATCAGTTGTTCTCTGCATACTATCACTTTGTTCTCTCAACAGAGCATGGGAATTAACTATATAAGGAAAGTAAGACCTCAGGAAGTGAGGGCTCATGGAAAGCGTTCATGATCTGTAACTTCTTAAAAATCATTCATCTCATCAGAAGTCTTAAATGATCTCAGGATGTTTGACTTAGAGTGGATTTCAGAGACATCTAGTTCAAACCACTCATTTTAAAGTGTAGAAATTGAGACCGAGAATGCTACTGATAAGAGCTCAGGCTTAAGACTATACAGTAATTCCATCAGTTGATTTTTTTTTCCTGCCAAAATATATTGGGTTGTCAGAAAAGTCATGATGCATTTTTGCAATGAAAAGCATAGAAAAAATACGTCATGACTTTTCTGACAACCCAATACAAGTTGCGTTCTTAAAAATTCTGACATCAATTATCCTTCTCTGAATAATATCAATACATGACACCTGAAATGGATAGTTCAATGAAAACTCCAGTGTCCTCCCCTTTATAAAGGTGTAAATGGAGAAGTCAAAATGGAATATTACAGCTAGTACCAACACATGCAAAAATATAAGTTATATCAGTGTTAATCTGTATCAGCTGTATTACGCTGATGAAGTTGTATCATGGGAACTTTTCTCCTAGAACACTTCAAGGACAAATGTAGTGAGGAGTCCGAACTTTTGTTTGCATGGGAATTGGAGTGGGTGCCAGCCTACAGACACAAGCTGGGTCAAAGGGTCAGATTTTCAGAAGATTTTCGGAAAGTTACAGGGGTATGAGGATAAGAATAGTTTTAGAATGAGTGGGGTAATTAAGTTAATGAGAGTTACTAGGTTAAATAATTGCTTTAAATGTGATCAATTCCAAGGGTTCAACAAGCCAGCAATAATCAGCTTTTGCCTATGCATTGTGTCTTTAATTTTTGCTTATTTGGGAGAATAGTCATTGATAACTTTATTCAGTGACTACATTGAATTAGCAATAGCTGGAGCAAGTGGAGATAGAAATGCTTATCTAATTAAAAATTTAAAATGATAGTGAAATAAAGTGAAAATATCGACAGCTTAATTTAAAAGCCTGAAAGTTATTATAAAAAATCTAATAATTTTCCATTCAAATTTAGCCACCTCAAGACGTAGACATTTCCAGTATTTGTTCAGCAATACAAAAGGACTCATGGAAACCCAGAATGAATGCCTGGTGTCTCTAATGATGCTAGCTTCAGATACTATCTAGATTTGGTCTTAGATGAAGAATATTTTAAATAAAAAGATATACAGGGTATATGCCTGATAACCACCAATAAAAAAGGTAAATCAAACAACTTTATAGAATCATTTAATAAAAAATACTGCCTCAATACTGAAATCAATGTTTGTTTGTTTGTTTTAGACCTAGGTGATTCTCAGAGCAATCTCCATATGCAAATTCTTACAAAGGATAGAGCAGATTGACAATATTAACAAATATTTTTCTCATGAGAATAATGTCTGAGTGAATAAACTTAAATTCCTTTGAATGTTGTAATAAAAGATGCTAAAAAAACAAACAAAACAGATAGTCAAGATTATAGCTTATTTTGCTATCCGGAAAGTGTCAACCTTCTAAATCACATTCTCGATAGGGATTTTCTTGGTTGTTCTTATTTTATTCTTCTACTTTTCTATTCTTATTTTCTGTGTTATTGTTTTTACCAGCTTTTACTATCATTAATCCAAGAGATCTAGCCTGAGTTAATTTTTGCTAACAAAGAGGATTACAGATAAACTAAGCCTAGTCTCATTTACCTACACATTATGCCATTTATTTATTTTGATGGCCTTGTTGCAAATTTTCCTTTGATTTGAATTACACTAAATATCTCTGATTATTTTTCGGATTACTCTTGTTGATACTACTGACAATAGCCAGAATGTAAATTTCAGTTATTTAATACAAAAGCATATTTTAGCTTTCATTTTGTTTTTGTTTTTAGCTTTCTTGAGTTATGATTGATAAATAAAAATTGTATATATTTATACAACATGATTTTTAAAGGTGTGTAATGTGATGATTTAATATATACATATACATTGTAAAATGATTACCATAATCAAGTTAAAATTAACACTTCATTTGCCTCACATAGTCACCTCTTTTGTGTGTGTGCTATGGACACTTACGATCTACTCTCAGCAAATTTCAGATATACAATTCAGTATTAACTATAATTGCCATGTTGTAGTTTAGATCCCCAGAGTTTATTCACCTTTTAACTTAAAGCTTGTTTTATATTTTGTATAATTCACATTGGTAGGCTTAATTAGTGTGGCTGTGTTGAAATTTGTGTTTACTTTAGGGCCACCATTTGAAACATGTTTGTTAAAATAGTCGATATGAGCAATAAAGCAGTCAATCTCTACTAATTCAAGTTCATATACAAGTAGATAATTACATGCTTGACAAAGTAGGAACTGTGAACTAAGTCGACTCTATTAAATATTAAGGGAGAAATTAAAACAATCCAGAATTATCCTCATAGTTCCTTTTTTTCCAAAAATCCTCAGAAAGGATCAGCAAGCATAGAAATGTGAACATGTCACTTAACATATTTGGTCATTATCTCTCATACACACAGTTGATATCATTATAGTTTGCTAAATCAACGTTAAAGCCAAAAATACTATATACTATTTTTCTTTCTGTATCCATAGCCAAACTCACTGACCATTTTAAAACTTTCAACATTTCTACTATGGATTTTACTAATATAATGCCTCCAGTTAATACTGACAGTGACTGTAGCTTTCTAAAATTATGTAATAAAGAAAACAAATAATAAGTTCCCTCCAATATGCTTTTTAAAGTTCTACAAAAGTTTCAATATGGGGAGGCAAAGTTAAATACCTACTTTAAGTTTTGCTTTCACTGGATATTACTTTTCCTTGGCACTGTCTTATCTGTACTTGGCTAGCATTCCTGAACTTTCTTAACTGCATAATCTGAATCTCCAAACTGCTTATTCATTCTCCTGGATTCTTTGTTCTTCATGTTGGTTTCTTATTTTATCATGAACCTGTTTTACCTTGGAGGACCTTCCTTTACCTCATATCATTTACGATACTCTTTCCCAAGCAGGGAAACCTTATAGGAGCACTCACTGGTGCAGCCGAAATGTTTATTATAGCAAGATGGAGTGATATTCTTTATTCATGGGTGGTGTGTCCCGGAGAAGAATATTTTATTTTAGTTTTGCATTTTTCTTCATCGTCAATATACTTAGTGCCAAATGTGGATCTTAGGCTGGAGTATAATATGTGCATATCATGTCTCTTATTTGGGGTCAGTGCTCTCCAAATCTTGAAAAGGAAAGTAACGTGTAGTATTTACCATCAAGATAGGACATCTTTTCAGCACCACTATAAAGTTGAACATTCATTCATTCATCCATCCATTCATAAATATATACTGGGTTCCTAGTATATGTCGGGTTCTATTGTAGGCATAGCGATGTAGAGATATTTAAGATATTATTCTTGTTCTTACAAATCTTCTTGACAAATTGGACAGATAAGTATTTTTAAATACAATGCCATGTGACAAAAAAAAATGTCATGGGAACATATTTCTGTCCACGTACTTTTATAAAATGCTCAAGAGTGTTGTCAACACATTGGTTCATCTAGGAATTGCCCTGTGCAACCTCCAGTCTGAGAAAAATGATTTATGATTTTTTAAAATCCTTTATTTCAAAGCTCAGCGAAAGCCCAGACAGATGTGGGGGTTTGGGCATTAGGTCTGTGGTCTCGCGTGCCTGTCAGACAGTGGACGTCCTCATTTCTGCTCATGCCTGTGGCCATCACAGCTACCAGCATTATGTTGACCTTGGCTGGGGTTCTGGGTCTTTGGCCCTTAGGCAAACCCCAAACTGGTTAGCCTTATTTTCAGGGTTTGAGAAGATCACAAAAGTGATGATCTGTCGCTGCAAAAACTGTTACTGTAGCTGGCAACGCCTGCTTTCCTCCGTTATCGAGTCGGGAATTTCCATTGCTTTTGCCACCGTTTAGGTAAGGTGATCACTACCTCTGCACTTGGCACCCTTATTCTCTTCGCACTGGCTTGTACTAGCTTGCACTGAGCAAGACTCTCTTGTTGCAGGTCTTTTAGGATGTGGGTTGATTTTTTCTTATAGGTGTGCAGACCCATGGGTTGTGTTAACCTTTTGCGTTTCAGAGAAAAGCAGTTCCAAAGAAAACCTGCGCTTTCTCTGAGGCAAATTTCTCAGGGACTTGTCAAACATTGAGCCACCATCTGCTGCATGTAAACAGGGCCATCAGACTGGCTCTTTTATCTAAGAGGCTGAATTTTGACTGAATACATTTACTTTGCTGAGTACTAACAGTGATCAAGTTTGAGCTCAGTTTCAAACTGTGTGAAGAAAACCTCTTAAGAAAATTCTGCCCCTACCTCCAGTCCTGCTGATCGTCCTCTTTCCTTTGTAATAAAGTCCAGTGCTGGCCAGATGCTAGCGAGGGACAACATTGTCAATGAAGGATCTGGTCCCATAGGAACACTTCAGTTCCAGAGAAAACTGAAGAGAGGAAATATTTGCCCATTTATTTTGGTACATAGAAATATGCTTTGACTCACCTGATTTTATTTCTTCTTGCCTTTGGGAATTATAAGCCTAGAATGTTTGGGAGAATCCAGGATCTCACATTTATAATGAGCTACTCTTAACTTACATCCTGCCATATCTCCTCAAAAGGCATACATTTTGAGGTGTACACAATCTATAGTGATGATTTTGGAGAAAACAGAAAGTTTCATTATATAAAGAGACATTCAAAATTACACCAATGGCCGGCTGAGTGGCGCGGTGGTTAAGCGCTGGCCTTGGAAGCCAGCGGCCCCGGTTCGGTCCCACATATGAGGGCCAGTGACACTGCCCTCAAAAAAAAATAAAAATAAAAAAAAAACAAAAAAAAACAAAACAAAATTACACCAAGTATGGGTTTTCCCATGGTCCAGAGGAATCATCTAGCTATCATACCCTTTCATGGAAGGGCTGTCATGGGTGCATCCCATTAGGTAAACTAGATCTTCTACGTTCAGGTCCATCTTTCTCTGCAACAGAAGCACTGTTTTGTTTGTTTGTTTGTTTTCGTTTTCTTTCCTAATCACTACCATCTACTATTTGGGAAATCCTGCTGCTTATTTAATGGGGCTAATCTTACTTCGGGATTCATCTGTTATTATAGCAATATATATGACCGAACCATATGAAATGGCCAACATTCAACAAATTTTGACCTGTCTCATGTGTGTCAAGTTCACCCTCCTGAACTCTGGTCTAGTCTATCCAGAGCAGCGCTCCAGATGTTACACAACGCTGTACAATGTGAACTACACTACATGTGCTCTTGAAGGGCTGAGATGATAGGGGCCTCTCCAAGCATGCACCTTTTCAAGGTATCTCCACTGAGAGTTGCAGAAATGTTTGCATGCTTATTAAGTCCTGCCGAAGCTCTCATGCTCTCTCTCCCACCCCCTCCCTGCCTCCACCCCCCCCACACACACAGACACACACATTTTGAGAGCAAATGATAATTTTCTGTAATAGAGAGCAGAAGAAACTGCTTCATCATTTGCAAGACAGCTTCTTTTACAAAGAAGTTAGTACCTAATATTTTTATGTAGTGCTGGGCTAGTTCCTTTTATTTACTTCCTTGTTTCATAGCCATTCCCTTGGCTGCACAGTGACCCAACCATAAACTTGAAATTGAGCATCCTCAGAGACCATTTATAATTTTAGACAGGGCCTACTCCCACCCCAGTTCCTGTGTGGTTGTGAGGATAAGAATAGATCATGGCAATGCCTTCATTAATTCAGTAATTAATGGGTAATGACTGTTATAGTTCAACGAATAATTTGTGCAGTGCCTCTTAATACATGTGCTCTCCCCAATTATTTAATCTGTTCTTTTCTGTATTATGAGCAAGTAGGGTGGTGTTTTGACGTTTTGTCACTAGTGTGACCATTTGGTGCATGCAGATGGCCATTCAGCTACTGGGTGAAGACAAACCCCAGCCTTGACTGTATAGCAAAATAAGGAAATTTCAGGTTATTTGGAAAACACCGTTTGACAGGTTACTGAGCTTTTCCTTCCACATAGGATCTTGTCATGTAACAAAAGCAGCATGTTGAGGTAGAAGGTGACGAGGCTTGGAGTCCTCAGTTCACTCTTTGGGTTCTGATCCTTCTGATTGCGAGCTGCAGAAAGCTTGGGCCAGTCACTGCACCGTCACCAGTCTCAGTTTCTCGACTTTGTAAGGACTGAGAGAATAACAACAGCTAAAGTCCGTTGGGCATCTCCTGCCTATCTGTTTTAACTCACTGAACCTTTTTCTCAACCATATGGGGGAGGTGTTCTTATTAACCTCATTTAATGGATAAGGAGACGGGCACAGAAGGTGAAGTAACTTGCCCAGAATCACACAGCTAGAAGTGAAGCAACCAGGATTTGACTCCTGCATGTCTAGCGCTGGAGTCAAGAATTTCATCACTGCATTTTGAGTGAACATAGAGTTTACATATACTATAAGGCATAAACCAAATACCATCACAAGGTATGGACTCCAGTGTGATTGCTAATGCTAAGAAATTGAACAAAGTAAGCCTCGCTCAGGCTTCCCTTAGTCTTCTGTTTCCAGAGTGTGACCTCCTGTCTAACTCTCAACTTCCGGTTGGAACTGCTGTGACTTAGGTGAAGTCTGCCTTCAACACTGCCTTATCCTGTCTTTGGTGCTCAGTTTTCAAATGTCCCCAGTGTCCCTAACCAGCAGCCCTGGACAGTCTAGTCCCCTCAAAGCCCTTTCACTCCCTCCTCCCTTTTGAGCCACATTTTTTTTTGGGGAAACTTGTCTTCTGAGTCATTCCCTCCAACTCTGAAAGCTTACATTGCTGGCTTACATCATTCCAAGGCTACATACTTTTTGGTTCTTCAGTCAAACTGTCTAAAATTGTGGTGGCAGAACTGATGTACTATACCTGGGCAACTCAGATGAGCTTATGAAAAGTCTTTTGGAAATGGGAGTGGAAAGAACACAAGCTTTGGAGGCAGAGTGAAGTTCAGATTCTGTCTCTACCATTTCCTAGCTCTGTGCCCTGAGGCATATCATTTAACTTGTCAGACTCTGAATTTCCTCCTTACCTGTAAAATGGGAATAACAGTAATAGTGGCTCAGATGTACTAAGTATTTGTCAAGAGGTAGGAATGGGGCTATGCATATGGATTACCATGTTTTCGTCACAACATCCTGTGCTGTAGTTCTAATAAAGTGTATAGGTCAGGCCTGAACCTATGAAAGGATAAATTAGCTAAGGTCTGACAGCCAGTAAATGTTGAAGTTGGAATTCAAACCTTGGTTTCTGACTGGAGAGCTTATGTTCTTATCTTTTACTGAATGCTTGTTGCCCTCTATATGTTATATGCACTAATAACTTCTTAAGATACTTGCAAAATTTAAATAAAATAATGGATATAATGTATCTAGCACACAGCCAAGTACATTTTCTTAAGAAACATCAGTTGCCTTTCCTCTGCCCCCGTTCCCCAAGGCCCTCCAGTGATGGGAAAATCAGCATTGGCAGGCAAGATAGAGGAGCTATTTTTGGCTGGGTGAGTGGAGCTGGAGAAGAGGAGAACCGGGAGCTTTTCTACATCTCAAATCAAATCAGGCTGGCAGCTTTCAACCCTGTCTATACATAGGCCTGGCTGGCTGGCTTTGTTATGTCTTTATTTAGAGGCTCATGTCCCTTTTTGAACCTTGTAATCTGAGAAAGAGTGAACAACTGGAGGAAAAATGGAAAAGATTAATGGATTAAAATATATTTGCAAAAAATTCCTATAGGAATTGGGGCTACTTAGCCGAGTGAAGAGAAGACTGGGGGATATAATTCTTTGACAATGTAAAGGCTTATATTATTGATAATGGCAATATGTATTTCTTTAAAGGTGAGAGGTTGGACGTGATGACATCCAAGTACTTTCAAAATCTAAAATTTTACATGTCTATGAAAATGAAGAATGGAGCATTAAAATTAGAATAGAAATTGCTGAACCATAAGGACTTAAAGACAGTGAAAAACTGATACTAAATTTTCTTGTTCTTTGGATACTTTAGGTATATTATAGGTCTTTCCTTCTTCCTGTAATTGCATTTGGTCGATTTAGGTGGGAAACAGTCATCTATATTGTGTGTCCCAAAACATAGCTCTTTGAATCCTTCATTGCTGTGAAAAACTCTGATGGTTTTTCATACTAAGGCATACATTTTTCTTTTTAAAGTATGACTATATGTTTTTTATTCTGTGAATAATGGTCATGCTATGAAACATTTTAGTCACTTCTACCTTAGCATCTATTAGTTTCACAGCTCTCTTCAGCTGAATCAGTGCAGGTTTTTGAGAAAATGAAATAAAAATATTGTACCAACGATATTACTCAGGTGAGGCTGAAGGGGTTAGTATAACACAGAAAACTTGGACAGCTAAGTGATGTTATGAGGGCAACGATACCATGTAGGAAAGGAGCTAAATGGAGCTCAGCGGAAGGTGGGAGAAGACAAAATGGCAGTGATGCTTATTTTTACTTTGTTAGTCACTTAATAAGCAACGATTATGTACCGAGCTCTGAGACAGATGCTAGAAGCACAGAGGTTAATAAGACATGGCTCCCCACTTGACAACTATATTAATTAAGGTGGCATTGGCTGCTGCAGCACAGAGACTAGCTTTATATGTGTAATTGTTCAAACGCAAAATTATAGTTCCTGCTCTTGTAGTGGTCCAGGGAATGCTGCTGGTCAGTGAACTGCTCTCCCACGGGATCAAGTCTCATTCAAACTTGTGTCTCCGCCATCGACTGGGGCCCCGTCTTTGATGATGTTCAGCTGGTAGAGGGACAGAGAGAAATTTCCTTGTAAAAGTGAGTGCACTCACTCCCACTCTCATTCCATTGTGACAACCAGTTATGGACCCCAGGTCACAGCAAGTGTGGCTGGGAAATGTACCCTACTTGCTCCACCATGAAGAAAACAAAACAGTTTTGGGGATCAGGGAGCATTCTCTGCCACATAAATTCAAACTCATTTTATGGAAAACATTACCAAGGTCACATGAAATTTGCCTGTGCTACCATACCCATTGTGCATGTATAGCAACCCCCTCAGCCCAGTGCAAGGGCACTGTAAGATTTCACTTTCTAGCAGATGAACATGTTATACCTTCCTGTCTATCGCCCTTTCTTTCTCCCTTCTTCTACCCTCCTTGCTTGCATCCTTGTGGCCCAGGACTGTTCTCTACTCTGTGTGTCCTCCAGGCTGGGAGTCAGCAAAATGTGCATCCAGACCTCACCTCCAGCCTGCTGCTTGTAGTAGAATGACCAGTGAGCTAAGAATGGCTATTACTTTTTTAAGTGGTTGGGAAAAAAAAATCCAAAGAGGAATAATATTTCATAATGTGTTAAAAATTATATGAAATATGAACTTGAGTGTCTATAAAGTTTTATTGGAACACAGCTGTGCTCTTTTGTTTACATATTGTCTATGGCTGACTCTGCCTATAACCACAAAGTTAAGTAGTTGCAACAGAGACTGGCCCATAAAAACCTAAAATATTTACTGTCTGGCCATTTACTGAAAAAGTTTACAGACCACTGGTCTAAGTCACAAGACAGAGAGCCTCTGTTGTGGGACAAAATAAAATGTATGATCAACAGGAGACAAGAAAAGGTAAGCTGAGACCATGGGTGTCTTGATCCATGATATCAGTAATTAAGAGACAGAAAAGAGAAGGAGACAATCAAAGTTGAGAGAAGAGACTTGTGTTTTGTCCAATGCAGGAAAGGAAAAGGAATCAAGAAATAGTGAAAACAAAGGGGACTGACTAGCAGGAAGAATTCAGAGATCGGATCCCGAATCTGGAGCCCACTCCTAGTATTTAATGTGTGCTGAGTTTACCTCTTTCACTTTGTATTATGTGCATGCTTAATCTTCCTGGATTGCACTGTTTTATCTTTTTAATCTTCTGCAATATCTAGAACAGTGTCTTACATTCAGTGGGTACTCAAATATTGAGAGTGAGCGAATGAATGAAAGGAATCTGGACTGCTGCTCAGTTGTATGGCATCTTTGTGCAAATTTGGAAAAACTGATGAATTTGGGCAAATGCCTTGGCAATTGGTGATCTGCATTTAGCTACCAGCATAGCGCTCTTCTGCAGGGAAGTACTTGTACAGAGAGGCACAATGGTCTTAAATGGAGTAATACAGACATTTCTATTGGGGCAAGCATTTGACACTTAGCAAAATTTTCATTTACACTCACCTGTCCACCTGGTGGCTGTCTGGCCTCCTAAATTGGTCCAAAGTCGAACAATGCAAAGTAATTGCCTGGCTGCCTTCAGCCATGCATGTTGCTTGATACAAGTACAACTCCTCAAATATTGAGATAATGATCAACGTGCAGCTTAAAGGATGACCAAACACACTCAATGAGAGGGAAAAGTTACATGCCATAAAAATACTTCATGCCATATATTGGAGTAGTGTAGAAATTGGAGCCTATATAAATATCTCGGTGCTATTCCATTTGGATACATGCCACAAAAAATAACCTCCAGTAGTTCTGAAAAAGTGTCAATAAATCATCTATTTAGCTTGACACTGCAATGTATCAATTTATTTCTTTTGTAAGCTTAAGTGCTCTTCAAAGCCAGGCAACTTTAAAGCTCTAATTTAAAATTTATCTTCACATAGGCCGAAAGGATGACCAAAAACGAGTGCAAAAGAAAGATGAGGCAGGGGAGGGAGGGTGGGGAGAGGGGGAGTAGGGGGCTCAACTTCTGCTGGAATCAAATAACTGACATTTCCGTGATTTCAGTGCAGCATTCCTGAACCTAGCAGGATTTTGAATGTAAAGACTTATGTACCCCTGTCCTTCTAGCTACCTAGTTAGTAGCCTCTGGCTGCATCACTAAGTAATGTGACAATAACCCCAACAATGAAGAGGTCTGTGATTAGCTTACCTATAGCATGATGTGGGGGAGAAGGAGTCCCTGGTATGGAAGAAACTGGAACATATAAGCTTAAACAAAAAGATTTGCACCCAAGGCCTTTAATATACTAACTCCACGGTGATTCTTTAGGGCGTGGGTACACACGTATCATTCAGTGTCAGAAAACTTCAGAAACTTGTTGGACTTCAGAACCTCTTTCAGTGGAAAGGATAACGTCCTGGAGAGCTCACTTCATGACATGGCATTCAGTGTGATAGCCCATTTGCAGAGCCAGGAGAAAGCAATGTGTCAAAGACAAAACAATGGGACAAAATTCACAAAGGGTATTTATTCATAAACTTGTGTCAAGAGAACTCATCTGTTCACTTTGGTTTCAGCAGATGTACAATGGTGTTAGAAAGGGTGCATTTTATATACTAAAAAGAGGAAATACAGTGATAGTCTTTGATTGGCAAGCACCCCATTAGGGTAGGATTTGGCAAGTGGGGAGGACTTTCCCATTGATCTGCCGGTATATTTGGCCTTCCATAGTTGTCTACAGGGGGCAAGTCAGCACTATGGGGACATTTCAAAAGAATAAAAACAAGTAGGGGTCAATGGGATGCTTTGCCATCAAACTGTCATACTTAGGACAAACTGTCCTAAAAGAATGACAAACTGTCATTCCTTATGGGGGGCAGCTGTGTGGCAAGTAGCTTCTCAGATGTGACAGTGGATCAGCATATTTGACACTGGGTCAAAGTGAAAGGAAAGATTCCTATGGACCAGTTACTGTGCTAAGTCCCTTTACATTAACTTTCCATATGCTATTTTACTTCATTTAAGTGCGCCAAGCTTTGAGGGAGTCATTATCATTTCCATTTTACACATGAGGAGACGTTAAATAACTGTGTAAGTTTATGGCAAGGAAGTCATGGGATTCAGTCTCCAGTCTGTCTGGCCTGAAACGTCTTCCTAGTAAACCAACTTTTTTTCTCCTGTTGAACCCTGGTAACTTTAGAGTCTACAAGGATTTGACATTATTATATCTTCCCCAAGTCAAAAACAGTAAATTCTAAAGGAAGGCCCAATTTTGGTTATACTGAAATATTGCTGAATTAAAAATTACTTATAACAGATGAGAGTAATCTGGTTTTTGACACCCTGAAAAATCTCTTGTGGAAGAAGCTCATGTGTTTGTTTTTGTTCTAATGATATTTGCTGTTACTGTATTTGATCTACATTATTCTTTAGTCCTTGAAGGTTCTCAATAAATACTTCAGTGGTGGATTTAGGTAGAGCTGAGAATAAGGAAAAAGAAGTTGTATTATTATTTGTTTGGCTCTCAAGTTTCTTAATGATTGAATTCAACCCATTTTTTCTAAACTTGTTTTACATATTCCCCTCTCTTCCACATCTCATGTCCTCTTCTAAAAGGCACCTATCTTTATCTTATAGACAATCTATTCTCATTTCTATTCTGTTCCTAACCCTTTTCTGTCCTCCTTTTCTTTTTGCATAGTCTTCTCCATCATTCAAAACCCAGCTCAAGCATTTATGAAGGCAGTGTGGAGTAGTGAAAAGAACTAAGAAAAATGGTTCTTTTACAGAGCATTACTTTTTTTTCAATTATGGACAATGCCATACATACAAAAAGTAGAGTGAATACCATACTTAATTGTTATCAACAATCATTATCCAGCTTTAGCATTTATGAACGCTTTGTGTATCTCCATTCCTGTGTTTGCCCCTACCCTTGCTCTCTCCCTTACCCTGCCAGTACAATGTTGAGTAGGAACAGTTGAAAGAGACATTCTTGCTTTTTTCTCAATGTTAGTTATAATAGCTGCAGATTTTTGTTGATTCCATTTATCAGATTAATAAAGTGTCTTTTTTTTCCCCTAGTTTTCAGAGAGTTTTTAAGGTTGAGTGGATGTTGAATTTTGTCAAATGCTTTTTGTACACCTATTGAGTAATCATACAGTTTTTTTTCTTTAGTCTGTTAATAATGTGTATTTTATTTTTTGAGTGTAAACTGATCTTGCATCCCTGGGATAAACCCTATCAAAGATGTAATGTGCTACTCTTTCTATATATTGCTGGGTTTGATGTCCAAATATTTTAAGAATTTTTGTGTATGTCCCATTCTACCGGTCTTTGGTTTTGTCTTACAATGTTTTAGTTAGGTTTGGTATTGGAGTAATCAAATGTATTAGGAAGTATTCCACAAAACTCTATCTTCTAAAGTAATTTGTGTAAGATTAGCATTATTTCTTCCTCAAATCTTTGATATAATTCACTGGCAAGACTATGTTGAGGGGCCAGCAAGTGGCGCGTTAGTTAAGAATCGGCTTGGGACCCCAGCTCTGAGCAGCAGGGCCCTGTTCGGATCCCACATGAGGGCCAGTGACGCTGCACCCTCTACAGGTAAGATGGTGAACAACAGTTCAACCTGGAGCTGGGGTGCTGTGAGCTGCTGTGAGCAGCCGTCCAAAGGCCGGTAAGCGACTGCCTCACCCGGGAAGAGTGCAAAGATAATACCAACATGAGCCAGTGAAGTGACGTCCTCCACAACCAGACTGAAGAACAAAAGGACAGTAACCTGTCTGTTCCCTTTCCCCGGTTCCCCAACGCTGTTCCACTCATATAATTCCTCAATAAAATCTTAAAAACAAAACAAAACAAAAAACCCCACAAAGCTATCTTGAAATTTTCTTTGTGGGAATATTATTACAAATTCAGTTTCCTTATAAGATGTAAGTCTATTCATAGGTAGATAGATAGATATTAGAGTATTTATATACACATATTTTTCCTATTTCTTCATTGTTGATTTTGGAATGTGGTAATTTTCAAAAAAATCACTTTTGTAATTTTATCTGAATTATCAAATTTATAGGCATAAAGACATTTTTCTGTGTGTTTACAAAGCTAGTAAGTCACGGAAGAGCAAAGCAACCCAGGTCTTCTGAACTCATGTCCAGTATTTTTCTGTTATCCTACCATCTGATACAAATGACAAATATTTGGCATTTATTGGCAAATATTGTTGATCTCCTACCATGTACCAAAAAGTTTTCTATGCCATCAAAATGCAGATAATTAAGAAGATGCTATTAGAAGAAGGCTTCAAAGATCTCAGTCTGATAGAGGGGATTAACTTAAAAATAAATAGTGTTTTTGTTTTTCTTTTGATACAAACTTATAAGTGCTGCTATAAATCAAACACTCCAGAAGAGGAAATGATTGATTAACTCTGGAAGTGGAGGGATTATAAAAGGGTTTATGGAGAGGGTAATATTTACACTGGGCTTTAAAGGAACTGTAGGAATATCCTAGGTAGAAAGTATTTCTAGTTTGTGAAAGGTGAATGTATAAAAGAACCAAAGTATAAAAGGGCAAGCTGTGTTCAAGGAAAAATGACAAATCTAGTCTACTGGAAGTGTGCTCAGAGAAAGTGTGAGAGGTAAGTGGAAGTCAGATTTTGGAGAGACTAGCCTTATATGCCTGCGATGTAATATTTGGGAATCCAGTGGGTTTCTTAAGTAGAGAAGTGACACAATTAAGATGTAGAGGTTAGATAGAACTGGCAGTATTTCTCAAATATGGCTTTGGAACCATATGCATCAGAATCACCTGGGGATGTTTATTAAAAATTCAGATTCCTGAGTCCAATCCCAGTGCTACTGAACAGACTCATTGGGAGCAGGCCAGGAAGTATGTATTTTATGCCTCTCAGATGATTTCTGATGCATACCAAGATTGGAAATGAATTGGAGTAGAGCTATGATTTTTCAAACTAGTTTCTGACCCAGGTTCTCCTGAACTTCCTTCAAACAAAGCATCTTTGGTTTTCCATATTGAACATTCATATCAAAATATAAATTTAACAGAGGGTTACTACAGTTAAAAATAGTTTGAAAGTCATTGGACTAGAGGTTGAAGAAGCCAGTGGTTTGTAAACCGTTTGGAAGCTGTGGCAGTGATTTCTAAGTGCTGGTGAAGAGTGCCAGGAGGAATGGAGAAGACAGGGATGGATTCAAAAATTAGTTCTAAGGTAAAATCAACAGAACTTGTAGAAGGGCTGTGGAGAACAAAGTAGAGGCAATCTAGGCTTACTCCCAATAGCATTGTGGGTTTTTAAGTCCCTAGAACCTATAGGTGCATATATTTTCCTGTCTTTGATTCCTGTCAACTCAACAGTGATAACAGAAAATCACTAAGTATAAACTATAAGATTCTCATGTATTTCCAAGTAGCCAGTTTACTCTCCATAAGCTACTTGCTTAGTTGGTTAATCCTCAAACTGCTTCTTTATCATGCAGCATTAGCACCTCTCATTATAGGGAACCTAGATTTACTTTAAAAATAAATGCCTCTCAAATTTAGCAAATGAGTAGACATGAACTGGAAAATTATGTTGCTGTGATTTATGTTGAAAATTATGATTCAGTGCCAAAAATTCTCTTTTCTGGGATAGTGGAGCCAAATTTACTTCTCTGATCCTGAGCAGAAAGAATTCATAATCAAAATAAAATAAAAACAACATAAACTTGGAATTCAAAATAAATAATTTTAAAATTCCTTAGAAAGGAGACTGTTTTCATGATCTTCAAATCTTTCATTTTATTTTGTTTGCTTGCCTTTTATTTTTAAAACAAGTTTAACAGTCACTAAAATTTGGCCTGCTGATGGTTCACTTATTGCTCAGAGGCTCCTAGTGGCACCAATTGGATAACTGAGGATCATAATGACCTGTACTGTTGGATCTTGATAAATAAGCAACCCTTTCAGAAAACTGATAAGCCAGCTATCTGCTAACCTGTTTGAACAGGAGAAGAAATGCAAAACACATTGAGCTTTCATAATCCTAATTTAAGTAGATGGGTTTATTTCTCTGGCTTTAGTGGACTCAGCTCCCAGGGACAATGGCAAAACAAACAAACGAAAAAACAACAACGCTCCAACCCCATATCATTAAAGTCTTCATGGCAGAAGAGAAGAAATAAATATCTGTTATTACACCCTTCTGTAAAGTACCCTAAACAACACTAATTAAATCTAGTATTATCAAAATATGACCTAGGGAAAATACCTAGAAGATAGTAATGGGATCACCTTCGCTTTATTCTTTCAGATTAATTTAATGTACCAATAATTTAATCTCTGAATACAAGGGCAATCAGGAAATTAAATGTCACCACATCACAGAAACAGGGTTTAGACAAATGGATTTCTTACAGATATGCATTCCAAAGGGAATCAAGATACAACTCTGCTTCTTTTTAGAGATGTGATCTTGATAAAAGCACTTAGCCTTATTTTCCCAATCTGTAAGATGGAACAAAAGCACTCTTTTAAAAATAAAGATATTATAAATTATGTAAAATGTATAGCATGTGCAATACTCAGTACATTTGTGCATGAGTTCGTTAATGTTTGTTAGGCTCTGAGTAGCCAGATTGATGATTTATAAGTTGAGCATAAAAGGTTTTGTTCTTTTTTCCAGTCTGAAGATGGATTCAACTATTCTTATGAGGTCTTATTTCTCCAGGCCTGCAATTTTTGTAGTTTCTTGATTCTTTCTTCCACATAATTTATGGAAAGCTAAATTAGAACAATAATGATTGCCAACAACTGTGAGAGCTTTATATTCTATAAAGCATTTTCATAGACCTTGTCTTTTTGGATCATCATACAACAGTTTAAGGGAATACTTAGCATTTCCCAGTTTCTAAGCTGGACACTGAGGCTCAGAGAGGTAATAATTTGTGTGAGATCATATAACAAGTACTGTTTCCAAGGCATTTGCGTTTTCTACTGCAGCATAAAATGCAGTGTGTGTGTGTGTGTGTGTGTGTGTGTGTGTGTGTGTATATATATATATATATATATATATATATATATATATATATTCAGAGCAAGGTCTAGGTGGTCATGAGACATGTTTGGGAGAGAAAGAATGTGGCATTAATTATGACACTAGGGCCACAGAGATAAACTAGAGTCATCCTAAGCACGCAGGAACATGGATCCTTCTTGATCAAATTCAAGTTTCATAAGGCTGTATGGTCTTCCTGTCAGACTCATTTCTAGGCTACGCTGAAGAGATTCAAAATAGTATTTTAAAAACTGAACCTTAGAGAAGAGGTTTCCGGGAAAGAAATGTAAATAGAAAGAAGAATATTGAATTTTTTGTCATAGGGCAAGAGAGCACAAAATGTTGAATTTCAAATTGCATTCTGTCCTCTTGTAGAGACATATTTTGTCATTTATTCTTTCTTGGTCAGATTCCCTGGGGGTATAATTTGGGTCAATACTGACAATGCCCACAGAAGGGAAAGAAAAGAAAAAAGAAATCATTATGTATTAAAGAGATGATTAAAAACTGTACTGGAGAGCCGGCCGAGTGGCTCAGTTGGTTAAGAGCTCGCTCAAGAGTGCGAGCTGAGCTCTGAGCAACAGCTGTTCGAGGCCAGCCTGAGCTGAGTTGCCGTTGAGCTGCCAACAGGTGGCAGGATGGCTCAGCTAAAAAAAAAAAAAAAAAAAAACTGTACTGGAAGACTTTATGAAAATTTAGTAAATAGGATTTTCAAGCTGGCCAGGGGTTGTTTAAATAATACACAAGGTTTCAGAGAACCTATGATGATCTTTAAAGATCAAAGCCTAATTGTGTTTGTTGTCATCTGTTTTCTGCCTATCTTCATTAATAACCAAAGAGATATGTAAAATCTATATCACAACAGAATATATAAGGACAATGAAGGATTTCTTTAGAATTATTTTCAGTGAGGGAAGGAGTGATGAACTGAAAAGGAATTTTTTTTTTTGGATGCCGCTAGAGGGTTCTCCCCATTCCTCTCTTCCTCCTGTCTTTCTTTCTTCCTACCATTTCCTTTCTTCTTTCCTCCCTCTCTCTTTGTCTCCCTTCTTTCTTTTTTCCCTTTCTAGATATTTTGTTTTCCCGTTCTATCCTAAAGACTAGAATTGTACTTTGCACTTACTAAGATTCTAATAATACTGTGCAACAATAAAATGCTTGATCTCTCTGACTCCAGCTAGTTTAAGCCTGTGTTGTTCCCATGGCCTTCAGGCTCCTAGCTCCTGTTTTAGACATAGTAATCATTAGAGGATTTCTGGAGTTTTATAAGAACAGCCCCACCCATTTCCCCTTCCTTTGGTTTACAAGATGCCTGAACTCTGTTCTTTCTTAAGATGGATTTGAGGATTAAGGCTCCCATCTTTTGGGGTAGCACCATCTCAGTTAATAAACCTTTCCTCATTCCAAACGCTGACGTTTTGAGTTTTGGCCTTTCAAATTATTGGGCACATGGTCTTTGGACTACTAACACTTGCTAATTGATTTTTTTTTTTTTTAAGTGAGATGAGTTGACCAACCTTTCAAAAAGTGCCCTTCTAACCCTCAACTGTGTGTCATCCTTTCCCGCTAGATGGACAGCACAACATTGTTTAGCACTTCTGTTCTCACACTGATGTAATGAAGAGCCACTTAATGTTGTCTGACAATGACTTGGCACCTCATTAAGGGAGGTGCTAGGCACATATAACCTCTTATTTCTTGGCTATTGGACAATTTCTAGTCTTCCTAAAAACAAAATATGAATCATTTCAGTAAAAGTTGTTTCAGACATTTAAGCCCATTGGGAGGGAAAGGGAGGAGGCTGTTTCTAAATTTAAAAAAAGAAAGAAAAATGGGAAACAAGTGAGAAAGCTTCATTTCAAACTTCATCTATTTCCTTCTGGTGAGTCAGTTTAACAGTGAATGAAAAGGATCAAACAGATAATACTTCCAATTTAGCATCTATTTTACTTTGGTCTTTGAATTTTAGCTCCACCACTTCCTACTTGTGTGACCTTGGCAGATTGCTTAAACCATTTGCAAAAGAAAATAACAAGAGTCCTCTTCCTCTCAAGGCATTATTACTGGGATTAAAAGAGGTAATACAAATAAGGCCCCCCCTGGAGCAGTGACCAACCCATAGTAAACATTAAAGAATTGTGACATTATTTAATTTATTATGAGGTCAATTTTTCTTTGATGGTGTTCACACAATTCCTTATAATCCCATCTTATACCCAGGCAGTCTGTGCTGCTGCCTGGGTGATGTTCTTTTAGAGATTCTCCCAAGGAACCCCAAACTCCAAGTGCTTACTCCATATGCTCGCCAGTACCCCAGAGTCCTTTCACAGGGAACAAAACCTGTCACTCTTCAAAGACCCAAAGAGGCAACCCTTGAGACTCTGGTCTGAGTCCAAAAGGACTTTAAAATAAAGAGCAATTTCTGACACTGAAAAACCAGAGGATCTAGGTGTTTCCTGGATGTGAGAGCAGAGGCAGAAGAGAGAGGAAGGCAAAAAAAACAAAACAAAAACACATCTCACTGAACCAAAACAAATCTGAAACTTTCAAAATTTCACCAACATCCCTGTACCTCAGTTATTTCATTCACCCAAAGCCCAAGAAAGTGAATAAAGGACAATAAAGTAATGACAGCCCACAGGGCATTCTGAGGACAAGGAAGGCTCCCACGGCTGCAAATTTCCTAAATCGCACCTGGGGATAAGTTGATTGCACATGAATGAATATTCCATTGTTTTGATGATTTCTTTGTAAGTATCTTGCTTCAAGAATGGAAGGTGACGTCAGTCAGGAAAAACCCCTAGCAAACCCTAGGACTTAAACTGCTCCAATTAAGCAGGAAGACACGTTAGAGCATGAAAGATTGGGTAATAATTCATACCTGTTGTGTTTCAATGTTAATCATGAGCCTCAGTGTAGACTCTCCTCATTTAAGCATGGATTCTTTTTACACAATAGCTCAAGTCCTTGAATATTTAATCGCATTTCTTTAAGGAAATTACTTACAAGGGAATGTTGAAAAATAATCTCCCTAGAAGAAAAAAATTTGTGCCTCATGAAAAATAAATCTGCGTAAACTGGGTTATGAAAGATCTATTCCAGTAGGGGCAGAAGCTTTGAAGTCCTTTTCCTGTTCAAAAACAAAAACTTCCCAGACGATAAATTTACAGCACAATAGGCTTGCGGGTATCACAGGAGCCTGCAGTCAATCTGGGCTTCCAGGTCATCCTGGGTTTAAACCTGACTTACTGTCACTCTCCCTTCAAATGTCCCGGCACTTCCTGCTGTGGAGGAGGAGCTTTCAGAGACATTAAAGAACTTGTTTCTCCTGGTGAGGAAGTATGTCCTTTAGATCATCTCGGTTGGCCAGTGTGTATAAGCTGTGCTTGTGTTCTTTCTAAGAAATGGTTCTTAGAATAAGTACCTGGAAGGTCTTCCTCTGCTGACCAGGTGGTAGGAGTCCACAAGGGCTATGAGCGTGGAATTTGAAATCAGATGGCCTGGATTCAAACCCAGTTTTTGTCAATGCCCTAGCAGGGTGAACTTGGAAAATTACTTCACTCTTTAAGACTCAGCTTTCTTAGTTCTAAAGAGGATGATATTACCTGATACGGTTTCAGTGGGAATTAAAACGGAAACATGCAAATGAAGTGCCTCGTATATTGCAGAGCATAAAATAAGCACTCAAAATAGAGGTAACTGTTGGGATCCATTTGAAATATCTTGGGGATGTAAAGCATTTTTGGAGAGCTCTTTTGACCAATAGTTTCACTGAATTACAATAAAAAATGTATGTACTCATTTGTATGTAAACAAAAAATTATGAGGGCCTTCTAATGGCAAGGAGCAAGGGAGTAATGCACAATGAAGAATTTTGGGGAGATACTGCCCTCATGTAGTTTGGCTCAAGTTGAGATTGGGCATGCACCTAAATAACAAGAATACTAAATAGAAAGTGGCAACATGTAAGAGAATGTAGATATAGTGCTACTGGAATTCAGAGGAAGGAGGGATTATAATTTAGCTGGGGGAAGTCAGAAGACAGATAAGGGTCCTGTGATACACGTCTCTATAATTTAATATTTTGACAATAGGCATCATATAATTATATGGACTGGAAAATGGCAGGTTGAAAAGATCCACATTCTATAGTGCAAAAATTCTGAACATGTCTGAGAGAGTTCAAGCTCAATGGTTATTCTCTGATTACAGTAACCTAGGGCCATAAAATCAGTATCCATTTAAAATGAGAATCAGGTTTGGCTCTCCCCAGAGGACAGTTGGCTATTTGCCCAGTGGTCTGTGCAGTAACATACTTTTATAAACTTCCCTAGTTTGGAAAGAAGGGAAAGGAAAGTAAGAGAAGAAAGAACAGGGAAGCAGTGCTGGCCTTTTGTCTGTAGAAACTGCATATGGCCCAGTGGCAAGAAATCTTGCTCTAGCTCTCAGGGAATGGTGTCCTGTTCTTGGTGGGAACAGGGAGCACTTTGTCTTATCGTTTTCTCTCCAATTCTAACTCTCTCTTCACCTTCTTTCATGTTATTTGCCAGTCTCTTCATTGTTTTGTCCATTCACTTATGAAACATTCATTAAGCTTGAAGTCTTAGAACTTAGGTGCTGCTGGAGGTAAGAAGATGAATAAAGCAAGATTCCTTGTTCCAATCACCCCACGAAGAAAGGCCAGGGATGCTTAGGAAGAGGATGTAGCGAGTGTAGTCCCTGTGTGAAATGTCTGAAATGCTGACTTTTCCTCTATTTCTCTCTCTCTGTTGCCACATACTGCTAGGAGCCAGCTTGCCTCACCCTTTTGATTTTATATACTGCTGCTTTGCACGTCTAGCTCTTCATCCTAAGAAAGCAGTGTTACTTATATCTAAAAGCATTTTTTTTAATTTCAGTATAAAAAATGATTCTTTTCCTGAGTGGGTTGAGTTATAGGCATGAAAGGGAAATGAGGGCTGAGTTGGAAAAAACTGATTGTAAACATATTCTGAAACAATAACACAGACGTAAAATTTGATTGGGTTGCAGAAGGGAAGAATAAGTTCAGTGTTTCCCTCTGTTCTCTTCTAGAGCCTCCTAATCATGGCTAATTTTATAAGCGGGCCTCTATTTATATGGTATTTTTTGAGAGGATTTGAAGAGGAAGAGAAAGGCCCCCATCTAAAATAATTCTCCCTTTGATTCCTGAAATCTCAATATAAGCAATTTAATTCTGTCTAGTTACTGCCTTGATTATATATATATATATATATATATATATATATATATATATATATATATATATATATATATATATATATATATATATATATATATAATTTTTTTTTTTAATGATCCTCCTCTGGGCATGATTGTAAGAGAAGTCCCCAGCTGTTGAGGGGATGCTCTTGAAATCACCTTTCTTCAGAACTGAGAAAAACGGGCAAACTTGAGTCTGTTCTTTATAACTGTGATCTAACTCCATTCATTTGATTATGCATAACTAGGAAAGTACAGACTGTTGAATTGTTTTGCTTCTTTTTGTGGAAGCCTGGGTCATATCTGTGATGAAAAGTTAATAGAAAAATGGACACTGAACTGAAGAATACAGAGCCCACACACGTTCACGTGATATACCTCAACAGTCGCAGTACCAGTTTATTTTCTGGCCTCTGATGATCAGGGTAACTGCCTCATTTGTCTCCTTCAGTCTACATGTGGGGAGATTGGATTATAACAAGGATTGTTATGGTCCTCAAGCTGCTAATCGAGAGCTTGTCCAGTTTTGCAAGTTGGATTAGTTGACACAAGGCAGAAAGCTAGAATATATTTACATTCATTGGCTCAGTGGAATTTCTTGCTGAAGTATGTGGTACCACATTATCTCATCACTACTTTGTAACTGACATATGCCCAATTGCCTTATATAATTTAGAAGCAACTGTCTTTTTATCTTGAAGAACAATTAAACCTTCTGAAGGCTAAATGTTTCCAAGGAAGAAAACAAAAGCCCAGGCTACAGTTTAATTTATTGAAAGTTATTTATAATGCAGGACTCATTGTCCTGAAAATGCCTGTCCCCTTGGAAATATGATTCAGATGCCCTGAGCTGAAGAAACATTTCCCTTTTTCCTGTGTAAAATATGAAACAAAAGACAACCGAAAAACACTTCATTAAAACAGTTCCTTTGTCCTTTTGACAATGAAAATTAAAAAGAGACATGCCAGTTGGGCTATGTGGGTGGTCCACTTTCTATGCTAACCTTAGCGTGACCTTACAGAAATCACTGGAAGCTATTTGATGGTTCTAGAGATGTTAAAAATATGCGTCAAAAGGCAATCATAACGTGCACTAAGGGATTCCAGAAATGCCCTCTATTAAAAATGAGTTTCCAGGGCTAGCCGAGTGGTGCGTTGGTTAAGAGTTGGCTTGGGACGCCAGCTCTGAGCAACAGGGCCTGGGTTCAGATCCCACATTTGAGGGCCAGTGACACTGCCCTCTACAGCTAAGATGGTGAACAACAGCTCCACTTGGAGCTAGGCTGCCATGAGTTGCCAGTGACGGTGTAGGCTGCAGTGAGCTACCGTGAGTGGCCGGGAGCCAGCATGAGCAGTGTGAGCTGCCAAGAGCCACCTTGAGTGGCCATCCAGAGGCTGGGGACCGATCTGCCTCACTCGGGAAGAGCGTAATGAGAATACCAACATGGGTCAGTGACGCAACATCCTCCACAACTAGACTAAAGAACAAAAAGACAGCAACTTGTCTGTTCCCCTTCCCCAATTCCCCAATGCTGTTCCCCTCCCCCAATTCCCCAATAAAATCTTTAAAAAAAAATGAGTTTCCAAGAGCTGAAGGGTTTGCCCAACCTCCTATGCTCTGTCCAGACCCTAATGCTCCTAAGACCTTTCATGTTTTCACACCTGGGCAAACCTTTCTCTAGTCAGCCTGTACTCTTTGGTTATTTGCTCCACTCTTTGAAGGTCCTCCATAGGCCAGAAGGCCGATTTCAACATCATTTGCATTTAATTAGCTTAAGTCAATGTATGTATGACACATATCAAATGAACTTAAAGTATGTTCCCCGTGGGAATATCTCTGACATAAATTTATATATATGGTTCAGTATATATTTTGGTTCAGTGATTCTAGAACAGTCTTCATAATGTCTTGAACTTCTTTGGAGTGCAGCAAAAAAAAGGGGGGGGATTTGATTATCTGATAAAAATGAAAATTACTGTGTTATTGTTTTAAAAAAATAAACGTCTTTTACTCTTCTAGAATTAATTTTTAATTTTCTAGGATTTTCTGGGAAAAGTCATTCTGGTTATCAGAAAAATTATTTTCTGCTCTGTTTTGCCAATTAGATAATTCAGTCTAACCATTTTGAGAAATGAAAAATGAGTCATGTACTTTTGCCTGTGGTTAACACTTCTCTATTATTAACATGATGCTGTTCGAAACTATCATGTGGTAAAAGCCATTTTCTTTTTGTGCTATTATAAAGCAGCTTTGTTTAGTTTGGTTGTAAAAAAACCAGAAATAGTAAGCAAAAGGGCTCTTGTTTTAGTGATACATTCCTGCTAAGTACCACATAGGGAACCTATAGGGATGTTCTCATGAAGTCTTAAGAAATGTATCTTTTCTGAGATGTCACAAGACTTAAAAATGAAAAATGACTACTCCATCACCTTCCTGTGAAATGAAGTTACTGTAATATGTACATTTTAGCACATTGCACACCTTTTGTTATTCAACTTGATGTGAATCATGCTTATAGAATGTTTGGCAGGACTTTGAATTGAAGTTCCCAAGTGAGTATTCAACTTAGATTAATTAAGACTGTTATTTCATGGAATATAAATACAACTGCTTATTAAAACTTATTTATTGAGGTTAAACAATTATGTAATAGAAACCAGCTACAGAATATAATAATGTGTCTAATGAAAAAGGCAATTGATTACAAATGACATAATGACTGAGAGTTAAAAGCTATGCAATTGATATGACTTGTTATTCCTTAAGTAGGTTTTAATAAGCATTTTGATCCTTATTGAACATGTAATAACACACTTATTACATCCAAACAAAGAGTTACTTTTCAAATTGGTACACGTGGCTTCATCAGTGCTAGGGGAGTTGAGAAGCTTACTGTCAGGATTGAAGCAAGACATTGACAAAGGATGTTAATTATTACTGATTGTATTTTATTTTAGGAAGTGGAAAGAAAAAATTGACGTCTTTGATTGGAATCTTTTGCCGACTCTGACAAATGCAGAGCCCTACATTTGGCAGACGTGCCTCATTTTGCACGGATAGTACATAAGACTACCATTAGAGTTTTTGTGACTTGCTCTTTCCTAAGGAATTCCCTAAGAAATCATTTCATTACCGTTATCACTCCTGAGGGGGTTTACCAGGGTTTACCATTAGTAGCTTTATTTTAACTCTGGCATTAAAATGAATATTTTCCCCAACTTCTCTAGAGTTCCTTAGTTTCTATAGTAATTTGATATGCACAGTGGTATTGAGAAGGGGGAGAGGCTTAAAGGCAAAATCAGTAAATTATGATTTCAGTTTCAGGCTGTGGAAATAAGGAATATGTTATGAAGTTAGAACAGTATGTATGGGATTGAGAGCCTTTCCCAAAGGTTTGCAGGGACCCAAAGATAGGACTTGGAGTGAGAAAGGGCAAAATATGCTGAAGAGAGTTTTCTATTCGGTGCATAAGAATCTATCAATCAGTATTTTTCAAGACACAGCAGTTTGATCCTTAAACAAAATGTTTCCTTTGTTCTCTCAAATCCAGCTGTGAACCCTGTTCTCCAACATCCTGGGGTTTCTGGATCATTTCCTAGCAGAGGACTTTGTTACCTGTTGTTAAATGTTATTTATTGATCTTTTTCTAAAGAATAGATAGGAAGGATTGGCTTCTATCCAGTGGTAAGGGGAAACTGCGAGTGTGCTATTTGTGTATTTGTGTTTCTAGAGGACATTTGGAGAACGTCTTCATTTAGAAAATATGTCTTTAAGATGGAGATAGCCACGATCTCTCCACCATAGTTTGGCAGTGTGAATGGAGTGGTGTTAATCTCAGGATTGACCAAATATTTTAGAGTGGTCTCAATATAAACTTTCTCGAGAAAGTGAAGATGCCCATAACTTTTATCCTTGGAAGGGAGGGATATCATTTCGCACAATTGTGAGAGTGATGAAGTGTGTCTTTGCACGCACATGTGTACGTAACATCCTTTTGCTCCTTTTTGTCACTTCCTCGTTGTGTCTTGACTCACCTCTAGCTGTTATCAGCTTTTATGCTGTTAGCATTCATATCACCATTACCTTCCCCTTACTCCCTCCTGCATTTGTGTGTATACACATATTCATATACCAAATAGGTAACTCTCAGTTGTGTCTAGAATTACTTCCTCCATGCTCAATTCATAATTTGACAAAATAAATGAGCTGCTTGATGTTGCTTTACCTTTGGGTTCCATGAAGGGTAGAAAAATATTGTAGTGGCATGGCTGAGAGCAATGACATTGGGTCAGATGACTCTGGGTTTGAGTCTCTTTTTTTTTCTTTTCTTTTTTTTTTTTTTTTTTTGAGGGCAGCGTCACTGGCCCTCATATGTGGGACCAAACCGGAGTCGCTGGTTTCCCAAGCCAGCGCTTAACCACCGCGCCACTCGGCCAGCCCTGGGTTTGAGTCTCTATTCGAGTATTTGTATCTTGACTACCTTGGCAAACCTGTCTAAATTATCTTAGCCAGTTTCTTTTTCTGCAAACTCAGAGAGAAATTTAAAAAAAATTTATGTGTACTTCT
The DNA here is from genome assembly GCA_033961575.1 of Aselliscus stoliczkanus. Lineage (NCBI taxonomy): Eukaryota > Metazoa > Chordata > Mammalia > Chiroptera > Hipposideridae > Aselliscus > Aselliscus stoliczkanus. The sequence continues at coordinate 174,761,389 of CM066728.1, read as the reverse complement.
CAGGGTTGTTGCAGACAATAAATTAGATGATTCATGTAAAGCACTTATTTCACACAGTGCCATTCATATAGCAAGTGTCCCATAAATTGTAGAACTGTTGTTGCTGCTGTTACTGAAGAAGAATAAGCTGCCCCATATAGTCATCTATATAACCAGATCTGTAGGTGTGATCAGTTAGGTCAATTAACTCTAGCTCATCAAAGCTTATAGGAGCTATCATCTACCTTCCATGCCCACTTCTGACTTCACAGGTTCAACTCAGTCAATGTTTCCATCTCGCTTGGTGGCACCTTGCTAGGTGCAATGGGTTAAGAGACATAAATAACTCTTCTATGACTATCCATAGGTGAAAAAAAAATTTAACTTTCAATATTGCCTTTGTTTCATTTGACTTGAATTGACAAATTTCTTGTTTTGAAAGTTGTAGGAGGGGGAAGTAAGGCTGAGCAAAAGGGTGGAGGAGGGAAGGGGCTGTTTATTTATCTTTTAATCTTCAATATATTGCCTAAGCATGGTGTATGGATACTTAATAAGCATTAGTTGATCTGTGCAATGGCTGACTGAATGAATACTCCTCTGAACATGCCAGGTAACCTCCCCAGAGGGCAGAAACCATTTCCCTCTGAATTGGACTGTAAGGCTTCCAGCAGAGAAGGGTGTATACCCAGGTCCTAAGTGTGACAGTTGTGATAGCTGATAGTGGAATCCTTCTTGTTTCTCTCTGCTCTGTAGCATCACACTATATAAGCTTCTCATTTATAGGTCATTTAAAAAAAACTCAACTTCTTGTCTTGATGTTAACATAAGGAGAATGGGAACTGTTCTGCTTAGCTCCCCTTTGAAAGCAGGAGATCTTAACCTGGGATTAGAAACTTCAGTGGTTTTGTGAGTCCACTGAAAGTACACCCAAACATGTGGGTACATGTGAGTTTTTCTGGGGAAAGGAATCATAGTTTTGTTTCAGAGACTTGGGGGTGGGGCTAACTACCTTTAAAAGCTCAGCTTTGAAATTTATAAACCATTCATTTGAGGACATTATAAAATTAGAAGCCCCTAATTCTAGTGCCATATGAAGGACCCCTATCAATGAGAGTTATCTCAACTGCTCAGGTTTAAATTTCAAGTGCAGGAACTCCTGAATTCACTGTTTCTTCTTTTCTTCCTTTCTTCCTTCCCTTCCCTTCCCTCCCTTTTCTTCCCTTTCCTTTCTTTCTTTCATCTATCATTGAAATATGGCCTACAGGTAAATATTAAATCCTAGAATGCATTGGGAGGGTTTAGTGTGAATTAGATATAAGATGAGGTGGGGTTTTGACTAAGGTGTCTAGGAGAAAGAAGCTAAATTTTGGAGAAAAGGAAATGAAACTAAACAAACCAAATGTGTCTTATGGAATGATAAGACAAGCAGCCAGTATCAACTTGAAGACATTTGTGTGTCACTCACTCTGTGGCATCCCTTCAGAGGCATAGCCAAGAAGTCTTACTTTAAAAATGTGATCCAGTGCTCGCTTCGGCAGCACATATACCAAAATTGGAACGATACAGAGAAGATTAGCATGGCCCCTGTGCAAGGATGACATGCAAATTTGTGAAGCTTTCCATATTTTTATAGGAATTGGTATCAATAGAAATTTTGGGTTTTTTAGAATGTTGCATTTTGTTTTTTAAAAAGATTTTGTAGTAAAATTATGTATATTAAAAAAATGTAATCCACTGTTAAGAAACTTCAGGATATTAAAAACTATTAGAGGTGGGTTGAGGGGGCTTATGGCAATGGCACGTCAGCAAATGGTGATAGGAATAACTTCTATGTCTTTCAGCTTTCCCATTTGGGCATCTGGTCATCACACTGACATTGAAAATGAGGGAACCTGTATTTCACTCAGTTTTCATAGATACAGCACAGGGCTATGTCAGGCTTGTCTTATAGAAAATATTACTATGTGTTTTGTAAATGAGCTGCATGAACACCTGAAAAACCTATTTCTCCCTGAGTGGAAAAAAATATGGCAACTGTGGTTTAGTGGAAGGTGTATAATTTTTGGAATAAAAAAAGGGGTAGGTTTGAATACGAACTTCACTGCTTCGCAGCTGGGTGGAGCTGAAAAAGACGAATTCTAGCCAAACCTCAATTGCTCTACCTGTAAATCAGGGATATTAATACTTAGTTCTGGAGTTGTTGTAAGGCTTGGTGGTTAATGTCTGGCTTCATAAATAGCAACTCTTATTATTGTTAATATGAGAAAGGATATAATTCATTTACATGCCATTAGGCAATAAAGAGCTTCACGTAAGTATAGTTCAAGGAATAGAAACTTTTCGCTTAAATGCTAGATTTTTAGTTACTTTTTGAAAATATATATCCTATAACTTTTCTCATGAGTCAGTGTCATTTTTGAGATCGTCAGTGAAGTATTATCATACTCTACTGTAATGGAAATACTTGCTTCCAGATTGTTCAGGTCCCAGAAAAGCAAGATGAGCAAGACAAACATCATTGTGGAGATAGGTGAGCGCCAATAAAATGATTGTTTTTTATAGAAGTGGAATCACTGAGTTGTATAAACACAGAGAACCCTGGATTCAAGTTGTACTTCCAGCATTTAATGACTTCACCTTGGTGTCCTGCTCTGTTTTGCTTTTTTATTTTTATTTATTTATTTATTTATTTATTTATTTATTTATTTATTTATTTATTGAGGACAGCGTCACTGGCCTTTATATGTGGGACCCGAACCGGGGCCGCTGGCTTCCCAAGCCAGTGCTTAACCATCGCGCCACTCGGCCGGCCCTGTCCTGCTCTGTTTTGTATATCTCATGGGATCAGTTTAACCAAGTAGATGAAAATCCCCTTGGCTAACTGAAATGGTCTATGCAAATGCAGGGAAACAGAGTAATTAAATTTTCAGAAAATTCAGAATTAAGGGCAAGAAGCAAGCACACACCAAACAGTTCTTCTCCCTACCCTGTTCATATATATCATTTCTAGACTGCTGTTTATTTTATTGTTTTTAATTGAAGTATAAGTAACATACAACATATACTAGTTTCAGGTGTACAACATAATGGTTTGATATTTGTATGTGTTGTGAAAAAAATCACAGTAAGTCTAGTTAACATCAGCTACCATATAGTTACATAATATTTTTCTTGTGATGAGAACTTTAAGGTCTACCCTCTTAGAAACTTTTAAATATGCAATGCAGTATTTTTAACTACAGTTACCATGTTGTATATTACATCCCCAAGACTTATTTACTCTATAACAGACCAGCCATTTTTGAGAAGACTTCAACTTGGTTTTGAAATGATTGTTAGAGAAGAGAGCCGTGCAGAATTATAGCTCTAAAAAGTAAGAGGCCGACAATAGAGAATTAGAACGGTTGGGTAACCCAAATAGATCACTGTGGATGGGATTGTTCTGAGGTGGTTTCTCCTGGGTTATTGGATTGGCTTTCTGCTCAACCCCAGAATTTGCCACTGCCCCTTTTATAATTCGTTGCACACTATGACCCCTTCATGGAGACTTATCACAAGCCTGTTAGATTACATCTGAATATGGTCTGATACAGTCCAAGAAGCCAGGACCACCAGAGCCCTGTCCCTACTTCAACAAGAGTAACTCTATAACAATCTGTTTAAATATCAGGAGTTTATATGAGATTTCATTCGAAAAGAAGGGTTTCTTGGCTTAAAAACATCTGAGAAGTTAAATGGAAAGTGCTTTGCCTAGTGAGCATTTGGTTTGTAGAAGTTGGGAAATTAACCACAATAAAATCTGAACCCAGTAACTACATTCACCATCCATCCTGCTCCCTCATTTCTGCTTAAGTAAATGAGCTCAAATACTAACTCCTAAAGAAACCTTCTCCAGTTTTTGCTAAACACAAAGGATTTTCTCTTTCTGATCTCTAGTTTACATCATTATATTAGTTAGGATGGGCTGATGGTGGTAACAAACAGCCCAAAGTCTCAATGGCTTATCACAGTGTAAAGATTATTTCTCCTTAAGGAAGGTCCAACATTGACACTCACTTGGGTGTTTCTGGTGGTTGTACTCCTCCATGAGGAGGTAGGGTAGGGTCCTTCTACTACGGTATTCCCCTAGGCCACGTCAGAGACCTCTGATGGACTTTCTGCAATCAGTGGAGCAAGAAGTTGCAGTGTGAGTACATCACTGGGCGCTTCAAATGCCAAGCTTGGAATTGGTATACATGACATCGTCCCACACACAGTTGGTCATAACTGGTCCCATGGTCCCATGTGGATACAAAGAGAGCTAGGAAATGTAGAATTCCCTAGTGGCCAAAGGAAACATGGAATCATTTGTTAAACACACAGCATTATCTTTTCCATACCACTGACTCACCCTTTTCCATAAACTGCCTTGGGGCACAGATACTGTGTGTCCATCTTAAATCCTTAACTAAATTGCAAGTTCCTAAAGAAAGGAGTTTTGCTTTATATGCTACAACTTGAATTGCCTGAGTATATTAGTTAGGATAAACTACCTTAAAAACAGACTCAGTGATAATTTAATGTCCTGAGCAATACTGATTTTTTTGTTGGTTGGTTTTGTTTTTGCCTTAAAATAGTCCTTAGAAAGTGATACAGTTCAGCAGTAGTCCCCCTTATTATATATGCTTTTATTCATGAACCTAGGCTAATAGCAACTTGGTTATCCTCAGGGTTGTTTTGTCCATTGCAGTCCAAAGACAAATTGTCTTTGCAGAAAGACATATTGTGATGGAGTGTGCATGCAAATTTTATGGATCAAGCCATGAAGAAGCACACACCCTTTTCACTCACATTCCACTGGCCAGCTCTCGATGACATGGCCACACCTCTCTGCAAGAACCATTGGGAAATTTAGTTTCCAGCTGGGTAGCTATAGTCCAACTCAGTTACTATGCAAGAAAAGGGATAATGGATCTTGGTGACAATTATCAGTCTTCCCACACAAGGAAAAGGGACTTTTTTTTTCCATTCTGACAATTCTTCAAATGAGGCATTGTCTTTCCCTATTTTTGAAATTAGAAACTGATTTTCAAAGGTGAAGTAATGTGCCCTGACCTTAACACTGGGATTTGCCCCTAGTTTTTGCTAGCTCGCAAACTTACTTTTCTTTCATACTATGCTGTGCCTTGTACATAGTAGGATCTCAACAAATATATCAGGGTAATGCCTTATGCCTGTGCCGATCCTTCTTTTTCTTCTTTAACCTCCGTCTTTCTGTGTCTCCTGCCATTTTCACATGTAGTGAGTGATGTGTGAAGAGTGACTTGTTGGACATTCAGTGCAGGGATGGTAAGCACCTCCTGTCTCTTCCACCCGGAGGAATGTGAAATGAACAGTGGGACCTTAGAGAATGCTAAGGAGGAACCATCAAGGCAGCATACCGTGTCCTGTATTTTGCTGGCTCGGTCTGGTGATGGTTCCTTCTCTTAGAAAGAGGTTTTTTGCCTCTTCTGGGTTCCATTCTGCTGTGTAGGTGCTATGGAAAATGCTATCATAAATTATAACACTATACCATTTGGGCGGGGAGAGTCAGGATCAATTAAGCCATGTTGAGAGTAGTTTGTAAACCTAGGGCTCTAATCCCTCAAAGACTTAATATTTTACAGATAGTACTAATAACAAAGCAAAGAGAGGCCAGAACATCTTGCTCAATTTCTTCACTCTCCCTCTGTTCTTTTTGCTCAGTCTGTTATACACCTATACTACCCTCCACCACACACACACACCCCACCCCCACACTCAATTTCCAGGTCTCCCTGCTTAAGAGTCTGCGGAGGCATAAAGATAGCCTTGATTCAGATATGACTGTCATGACTTGTTGTACAATATATCTTTGACCAATTCACTCAACCTTTTCAAACCTCAGTGTCCTTGTGTGTAAAATAGGATGGATACCATTTGCACTTACTTGGTAGAATTATTTTGATAATGAAGTTTGGTAATATACGTAAAGTATTACATTTTTTATTAAATGAATTGGGCCGACATTGGTTAACTATGTTAATTTGTCTTAAATTTAACATGTCCAACATCTTCCCTAACCTGTATCATTTCACTCATGAAAAGTGGAGTGGTTTTGTTTTTAATGTCTACATATGACAGAAGAAAGAAGGAAGTACATAACTATTGGTTTCGCCTTATTTTTTTTTTTTGTCTGTTTTTAAATTTTGCCTTGGAGTCACCATATTGCTTGATTCAAGCCACATTTACCTAGATTTCATCAGAAGGTAACTATAATAATTGTCCATCTATTATTCCTGCAGTTAGCCAATTAGACACCATTGCATACATAACTGTCTGGTAATGCAGTGGTTTTTGCTAAATTCCAAAATGTTGGAATAATATTGCCAGTGTTTTGAATTGGACTGGGAAAAGAAGAGGGGTTCATGGACTTCCTTTAGAGGGGGCTTTTGTTGAAACTCGGGTACGAGCCTTAGCAGAATGGAGAAGAAAAACGCACAGACCCCAAAATAATTTTGTTCAGAAATTTCTCATGTGTGAGTGTGTAAGTCTGTTGCAAATAATTGAGATTTGTTCTGTTTGAGAGCAGGCTTTCCCTAATGCAATGCCATACACTGTTGGAGAAGATGCGTAGGCTTTGCAATTCATAACAGTGCTCTTCTTTCTAGGGACCTGAAGGGTGTTGACAATGGAAAGGTTTTTAGAGGGACTAATGTTCTCTATCAATAAACGATGCTTAAGTTATCCTCTGAAGGCCTGAGATTTTAACCATTATCTCTTTTAGGAAAATTAATAGAAGTTTTTCTTAAGGCCCACATGGAAACTCAGTTCTTAAAATTGGATCTGAGGTCTAGATTCAACTAAAATATATTTGGAAACTTCTATGTGCTGAGTCCTTTCTAATCAGATAGTTATATCGATAGGTCATTGACTTTGCAAATTCAGACATACCATCCTTTCTCCTTTGGCTGTCACACCTATAAGTAGGTTGTGTACCCGTGTGAAAAAACACAAATTATTTTTGCTGACCCAGACCTTATTGGGGAAAGGTCAGTTCACCTGCATTTGAAAGGTCATTTCAGTCAGGGCTTGTTGTGCTGAGATTTACTAGGTAAGATGTTCATCAGGGGTGATTCCTTAAGACTAGAGGCATTTGTGAAACAGTGTGGGAATTCACCATGAAGAAGACTATACACACTTGGCTTATTTTTCTTTTTACATAATTTGCAATATCGCTTTAGCTATATAAAAGGGGGGAAAATAAAAGAGAACCCAGGATCTAGCCCCTCTTATTATTTCAGTCTAGAGGAAAGCATGGCAGGTTTACCACTCTACCGGTTTAACAGAAATACTGGAAGTCTGTCTGTCAACTGGAGGATCCTTTCTAGTCTTGGCTTGTTTAGGAGCTGGGATGAGAGCTGATAGTCTTAACCCTGTTTAATTTATGTAGCTTCAGAAACAAAAGTTGTCAGGGCCCACATGATAAAGAAAGAGGAAAAAAAGCCCATGAGACCAGGGACGTGTCTAAACGTCCTCCAGCAGTGCTGTCACCCTGCTCATCAGGTAGGAAGAAAAACAGATTAAAGCAAGTTCTTTGTTTCCAAATTCCAGGCTTGCAAAGGATGTATTATGATACGCATTTCAAAATATGGTTACATCTTGAAAGCATTTTTGTTAGAAAGGCATATTATCTTTAACAATGAAGCAAGGAAAAAAAAGGTTGGTGCGTTACAGTAGACTCTTAAAATACCTTAGCGGATCTAACTTTATATATATCTTTTTACATTAGCATTCAGAAATCCTTGGCAGGAACAATAGGAATGGTTCAAAGTTCAATTCATAATCATAAGCAGACTTCTCCCCCTTTTTCCTCCCCACCCCACCGCTTTACTTTTTTGTGAGTGTATTTGGAGGGTGTGGAGAGAAGAGAAAGGGGTCAAATTTTAAACATCTTTTTCCCCTCTCTTCCTCAGGATGAACTTTAATTTCATAGTAGGACAGATTTATTCAGAGTTAACTGGTTTGGGTTCAGAACGATAATCGTAGAAAATATAAAGTAACGTTTTAAAAGCTCAGACTGTGAAAGAAAGGAATAGTGAAGCTTAGTAAAAGCATATGTTGCTAGTGGGACCTCACAACCACATTCAAATAGTGCTCTTGCCAAATCACGTTATGTTTCTAAAGCTCCTTATTTAAATTTCCCAAGCGGGGTTCATATGGCCTGTTCTGTGTTTTTGCCATACAGTATTGAAGGAGGTCCTTGGAAATCTTTCCCCTCAAGAACCAACTTTTTCTTTTCTAAATAAAAGTCCTAATTAAACCTAATTTACATTTATGGCATCCAGGACTCCATGCCACCGACAACAGCAGAAAAAGAAACAACCCAAATCTGCTCTCGGCATGTTTGGGGTTCTGATCAAGGCCAGGGGGTGATGGAGCAGCAGGGCCTGCTGTCAAAGAGCCTGCCAACATTTGGGTCTGTACCAGTTCGGTCCAATCACAGTCATAGGACCTCCGAAATCATAGGACCCCGAAACGCCCACTAAGTGAGTCCCGCATCAGAGAAAGACTGTGTTAAAATCACCCCAGGCCAGTGTATTCTTTACTTCAAAAGATTAAAAATAAAAAGTCACTGGCTTGGAGATTCTGTTACCCGTTTTGGGAATGTGTGTCAGTGCTTTACAAAACCTGGAGTCAGGAATTCACCCTAAAATTGAATGTCACCAGCTCAGACAGAATGTTTGCTCTCACATTTGAAGACTCTTCTCTGTAGCCTTCTGTTCCATTTAGAAAGCCCAATTCTTTTTGCTGCTTTTTAGGCTCTGTTTAATCATTGTTTATGGTTTTTATAGTTCTCTCCTGGCACCTCTGAGTCCCTTACAACTTAATTATCACATCTATCCTTATAATGAATAAAGCAATCATCCTCCCCGACACCCCCCATTCTTTGGTTGTTGGCTTGTATTAAGCTTTAGCTTCTATGACATGGAGATCTTTCTGAGTGACTTTTTAAAATACAGAGCACAACTGGGGTGGAGGGAGTGTGTGTGTGTGTGTGGGGGGCGGTGTAAGAGAGAGGGAGAAAAAAGAGAGAGAAATAGTTCCTGTTAAGGCCACTTTCCCTAATGGATGCTGCTGAACACTTAAGCTTTCCAATTTTGACTGCCAATTGCCATATGGGTCTGCTCAGTCTAAATATCTATCTCCTGAAATAATGGAATAGTAACTCAGCATTTGATTCGGAAAACAAGGATTTGCTGAGAGTAACAGAATTATGGATGAAGCAAAATATGGCTTACTGCAATATAATTCTGTATGGTACATTGTAAATTTTATTCTGTGAGGTCCTGATATTTATTTCTAATATCTTTCATTGTCCTTTTCCCCCCCACTTCCACCTATCACCACTGAATTAGGAATTTATTTTTCAAAACTCTTATGCAGGGTAAGAGGATAATTTCATTCTTTCTGTCTTCTTTAAGACTTGTTACCTCCTGAGTAATTTACCTGGTTAATGTTCTATGCTTATGCCCATTGAACTTGCATATTTAGTTTAAATTTCACTTAGATGCTTTCTGTTCTGATAAGCAGCAGACTGTTGTGGTTATAAGAACAGACTGTCTAGGTCTAAATCTTGGCTCTGTGATTTTGGGCAATTTACTTAACTTTTCTGCAAAATGGGGATAGAAGTCATCCCTAACACCTAGAGTCATTAAGAGGATTAAATGAGTTAGTATATTTCAAATACTTAGAACTGTGCGTGACCCTAAAAGTCTCTATTTTAATATTGGCTATTACTCAACTGTATCACTCTGCAAAATTTCTCTCATCTTTTTCTGTCTGTACAACCTGAAGTTATTTGTTTCACTGTAATGCAAGTGCTTTGAGTTCTTCTTTCTTTGTTCTGACCAAAGCAGAGCCCTGCCCCTTGTTAGAGCAGTGAAAGGAGATGTTTACATGGTTTCTTTTGTTGGGAAGAGTAATGTCCAAATTTGAGTTCAAGGTGAACTTTCCCCAAATGAGAAAAGATGTTGAGATTGAGTTTCTTCTTATGCATTTAAAATTTTTTTTATTAAAAATATAACTAACATGCAATATTATATTAATTTCAGGGGTACACCATAGTTATTCAACATTCATATATCTAAAGACGTGATCACCATGGTAAGTCCAAGACTGTCTGACACCATATCATGCTATCACATTATTATCGACAGTATTTTCTATTACATCCCCATGACTTACTTGTTTTATACCTAAAAATTTGGACCTCTTCTTCCCCTTAAAAATTTTTCAATTCATGTTCAGTATTATTTTATATTTCAGGTGTACAGTATAGTGGTTAGAAATTTATATAATTTAATTCTAGTACCCACCTGGCACCCTACATAGTTATTGCCATATCATTGACTATATTCCCTATGCATTACTTTCCATCCCCATGACTATTTTGTAACTACTGATTTGTACTTCTTAATCCCGTCCCCTGTTTTCACCCACACCCCCAACCCCCTCCCATCTGGGAACCGTCAAAATGTTTTCCATATTTATGAATTCGTTTCTATTTCTGTTTTGTTTATTTTGCTCTTTAGATTCCACATATTAGTGAAATCACATTGCATCTGTCTTTCTCTGACACTTCACTCAGCACAAAATCTTCCAGGTCCATCCATGCCACCACAGATGGCAAGAACCCATTCCCTTTCATAGCCGAGCAATATTCCATTGTATATATGTACCATCTCCTCTTTATCCATTCTTCTATCGACAACCAGTCTGCCTTCACATTGTGGGCATTGTAAACAATTCTGCAATGAACATATAGATGTACATGTCCCCTCGAAGTAGTGTTTTGGGTTTCTTTGGCTAAATACCTAGAATTGAGATTATTGGGTCCTTCTTTGTCTCTTGTTATAGCCTTTGTTTTGTTTTGTTTTGTTTTAGCTGAGCCATCCTGCCACCTGTTGGCAGCTCAATGGCAACTCAGCTCAGGCTAGCATCGAACTGCCGTTGCTCAGAGCTCAGCTCACACTCTTGAGCGAGCTCTTAACCAACTGAGCCACTCGGCCGGCCTATAGCCTTTGTTTTGAAGTCTAGTTTGTCTGCTTTAAGTATTGCTATTCTGACTTTTTTTTGTTGTTTACATTTTCATGAAATATCTTTTTGCATCCCTTTACTTTCCTTCTGTGTGTGTCTTTCAATCTGAAGTGATTCTCTTGTGGGTAGGTTTAGTTTTCTTAGCCATTCATCCTTCCTATGTCTTTTGATTGGAGCACTTAATCTATTTACATTGAAAGTAATTGTTGATAGATATGTAGCTATTGCTATTTTATTCATAATTTTGATCTCCCCCACCACACACACACACACACACCTTAAAGAAGTCCCTCTAATGTTTCTTGTAATACTGGTTTGGTGGTGATGAACTCCTTTAGCTTTTTCTTTTCTGGGAAGCTCTTTATCTGTCCTTCAATTTTAAACGATAGCCTTGCTGGGTATAATAATCTTGGTTGTAGGTCCTTGCTTTTCATCATGTTGAATATTTTGTGCCAATCCCTTCTGGCCTGCAAAGTTTCTGTTGAGAAATCAGTTGACAATCTTATGGGAGCTCCCTTATAAGTTACTAGTTGCCTTTTTCTAGCTGCTTTTAGGATACTCTCTTTGTCTTTAACCTTTACCATTCTAATTATAATGTGTCTTGGTGTGGACCTGTTTGGGTTCATCTTGTTTGGAACTCTGCACTTCCTGGGGCTGTATGTATATTTCCTTCACTAGGTTAGGAAAGTTTTCAGTCATTATTTCTTCAAATATATTTTTAATCCCTTGCTTTCTCTCTTCTTCTGGTTCCCTTATGATGTGAATGTTGTTATGCTTAATGTTGTCCCAGAGGTCTCTTAAACTATCCTCATTTTTTTTTCTTTCTTTGGATTCTTTTTTGCTGTTCTGATTGGGTGTTTTCTGCCACCTTGTCTTCCAAATTGCTAATTCAGTCCTCTGCTTCATCTAGTCTGCTGGTGATTCCTTCTGGTGCATCCTTTTATTTCAGTTATTGTATTCTTCACTCCTAACTGGTTCTTCTTTGTGGTTTTTGTGTTCTTTTTAATGCTTGCTATCTCTTTGTTGAAGTTCTCACCAAGTTCCTTGGGTATCCTTATACCAGAACCCTGTATCTGGTAGTTCCTTGTCTCCATTTTGTTTAGTTCTTTTGCTGGAGTTTTCTCCTGTGTTTTCATTTGGGATGTATTTCTTTGTTTTCTCACTTTGGCTGCCTCTCTGTCTTTATTTCTATTAATTAGGTAGATATGCTATGTCTCCCAGTCTTGGCTGGGTGGTCTTATGTGGTAGCTGCCCAGTGGGTTCCAAGGATGCAGTCTCCCTGGTGCCCTGCACTGGGTGCTCCAGGAGTGTCCCTTGTGTGGGTTGTTTGTGTCTCCTGTTGTAGTTGAGCCTTGATATCTATTAGCACATCTGTGGGTGGGATTGACCCTCAGGCTGACTGGCTGTGGGGTTTAGCCACATCCATAGCTTATGGGTTGCTGTGTGGGTAACTTACCCCATTGAGTAGGATTTGTCCCATAGGCTCTGGTGCTTGTTGAGACTGCCCTTTGTGTGTGCCACTTATGGGGCTAATTGGGTGATGCTCTGCTGTGGTCTGAAGCCAACCTTCAGGTATATCGGCTCTGGGGCCTCTTGGGAGGATTTCTGGTGCAGGCCCAGGTGAGCCACTGCCTGTGACTGGCTGGGGTCTACCTGGTAGGAACTACAAAGTGATCTGTGGTTGTTCACTGCCTGTGCTAAACCTACAGACATGTCAGAGAAGCCATGCTGCAAACTGAGGAAGCCTGCCACAAGAACTGGCCCAGGGGTAGCTCTACAAAAAGCCAGGACCCCCCAAGGCTTGCTGTCACCAGCTGGCTCCCTTAAGGTTCAGTCACTGATAATGCCTTGTGCAGTATGCTAGCTTGGTGAGGCAGGGTCTCAAGGAGTTACTAGAATGAGAATTGTGGTCACCAGGTTAATGTAGAGTCTGGTTTTGTGCCAGTGCTGAGCCTGGAGCTACTCAGCAAAAGTCTCGGAGCACACCAAGGCCAGCCATCACCCACCTGGGGCCCGTGAACTTTGATAGTTTTCCAAGAAAGAGTGCAATTTGGGTGGGGCTGGCTGCCCTTGGAGAAAGTGCCCCCAGAGTTGGGGGAGTTAGGTGGTACGGTGTCTCATCAGAGTCAGCAGAGTGGAGCAGCGGAGCTCACCAGTCCAGTCAGATTTAGATTTGGCCTGTGGGGCAGACTCAACATAGGAAACATGGTTACTATCCTTCAGCTCTCACGCCAAGGCCACACATCTCAGTCTGTCCTCCATATGCTTGTGACACCTCTGAGTCACCATCCCTCTTCTAGAGTTCAGTGTGAGTGCCTGCGAGCAAGTGAGTCTGGGCTTGGGCCATTTAAGAGAACATCTGGGTTTCCTGCAGCCTTCCATCCCACCTGGACTGTTAGAATCCCAACTTGTTGTTATAGCCAGATATTGTGGGGGCTCTTATTCCTGCTACCCGTACTTTGGGCTGAGGTCTGACACTCCTCATGGGGGAACCTCTGCAGCTGAGATATCTCTCCTGATTCTCAACTGCTACACAGTGGTTTGGGGCCAGCCCTTTTCACATCTCTGTCTCCCCTACCAGTCTCAACATGGCTTCTTCTTTATATCCTTAGTTATAAAACTTCTGTTCAGCTAGACTTCAGGTGATTCTCTAGGTTGACTATTCTATAATTTAGTTGTAATTCTAATGTATTCATGGAAGGAGCAGGCACAGTGCTTTCTCTGCCGTCTTGGATCTCTCCTTATGAATTACTGGTATATATTTTTTCATCAGTTGTAACCATCTTCCTTTCCTCTGACATGGTATATACTTGAAGAAAACAATTTGTATATGTGCAAATGTAGTTATTTCAGAAATTCAATTCCTGAGCCTTTGCCATGTAATCATTCATTTTTCTACCTTTGTCATTTTAAGATTCAAATTTGTTTGTACTACTTTTAGTGTCACAGGAAATATAAGGACAGTGCTCTGTCATTTAAGTTACTATTAAAAAAATAAAAATTGAAAAGCATAAGGCTAAGAGCCAGGCCCTGCAGAACTGTATGTGACACTGATGTGGCCTCTTAGGAATAATATACATTCTAAACAGAGTAACATGCAGCTATAATTAGTATATAATCTAAGTAAAATGATAACTTATTGGTAAAGTGACAAGCATCCCAAAATTGATATTACCCCAGACAGGATACCCAATAATCTTTTATTTTGTTATCCTGCAAAAGTTGTCAGAGCATAATAGATGAGAAAAGGATTCATCCAAAGGAAACAAATTAATCAGAAAACATAGATTAATTTCTTTTCAAAACAATATTTTACCGAGTGTCCTAAGATTTTTTAGGTGCTTATGAATTCATTTTTCTGTTTTATATTTTAATAGGGAGACATTACATGTTAAAGGCTAAGAGAACGCGCTCTGAAATCAGACTGCCTGAATATGCATGCTGGCTCTTCTGTTTATCAGCATTGAATGTTAATGCAGATTAGTTAACCCCTCTAAGCCTCAGTTTCCGCATCTTTAAAATGGGGAGGATAATAGTCCCTACCCCATATGGTGTTGTGTGGATTAAACAAAATAATGTATATAGTTGTGCTCACTATGTAGTTGCATTGAAGAAGTAATAGCTATGATTAAATCCAAACAACATTGTCCTTCCTTACCTTCGAACTCTTAATTTTGTCCTTTAGCCTTGAAAACATAGAAACATTGCTATCTGACTACTCTTCCTTATACCTGTTTCTGTTTTTACCAAATGTCAGAATGTAAACAAAATTCTGCTGTTGACTTTTCTTTTTCACTAGTTTAGAAATTTTCATTAAATCTCCCTTTAAATACCTCTTCTTATATGTGTGCTTAAGGAACTCTGAATACTTTTTGAGAGTGCTGTCCATGCTGTCACAGGCAATGTTCAGTTCCTTGTCTCGTCCTCCCATTTTCAGTTCCTTGTCTCGTCCTCCCATTACTCAGAGTTTAAGATATTATAAGACAAAAGAACTTGGCAAAACCATAGTGCAGGTACAGAATATGGCATATTAAGAGGGTGCACATATAACTATCATCCTAACAGGGACACTTTAGAGGGTGAAACAGTGCTATTTGTAATGATATTGTGACAACAGATGTATAATGGGGCTGTTTGGGCAAACGGCCACCCTATGAATTTGTCTTTCTGTTATCTACTTTTGTGTTACCAATCATGCCCAAATACAATGCCCAAAATCAATAACCATTTTATCATACTTACAGTTTTGGGAGCCAGTAATTTGGGAATAATATAGCTGGTTAACTGTCACTGCTCCATGATGACTGGTACCTGGTGGCTGGAATGACCGGAGGTGCTAGACTAACTCGACTGGGACCCTATGTCAGGGGCCTTGGTTCTGGTTCTCAGCTGGGTTCCTCAGTTATTCTCCACATGGTAGTTGCTGTGGCTAGAATAGTGTAATTGTGAAGATTCAAATAAACGAGTAAAGAAAATTAGGAAGATGCAGGTATCCTGGCCAAAGGAAGACCAGACCTACACACAGTAGGAAATACCTAGCACAGTGTCTTCCAAAGTGTACAACACATGTCATCAGTGATTCTTAAGTGGACTTGACATTGAATAATAAAATTATCAAATCATGTGTTTGAAAAACATTGTTCACCTTCAAATCTTTTGATGATTCATGAGAAAAGGGAAAATCTCAGTTTGCTATTGGTATGTCCTCATCATCAGTGTAACTCTTGAGGACTTTTCTCTTTAGCAGACGTAACAGACCTCAAGCCTAAAGCCTTCAGTGGCAATAGTATTTATCAATAACGGAATAACACAATTTTCTTTTCCTTGTATTATTTTTATACTATTACCTTCTAATATGACATTATATGTTCTTTAAAAATATGTATGGTTGTGACATGAGGCTTTCTTTCTTTTAAGACCAATCTTTAGGGTGAGATGGTTGTACAACCTAGTGAATACACTACAAACCACTGAAGTTTTTTTGAAAAGGGCCAGATATTTTAATGGGGCTGGAGCTGGATAGGTTTGGATGAGATTGAGTTGGGGATCCTTGATTCCTATACAGAGATTCACAGCAGCCAGAGAACAGAGGCAGTCAACTCTGAATGGACGTTTGCAGAACTAGGCCTTGAAAATGGAGAGTCGAGGATGTATCCCAGAGTAGATCATGAATGCCAAACTCTCCCCTGGGCCAACAAGGTCAAGGGTGAGTGAAAAGAGTGACAGAGCCAACACTGTCCTCCCTCCTTCAAGTCCCTGAAGCCACTAACTTGGACTGCAGTGGATAAATCAATGTGTTTCAATGGAGTAGAAAAATAAGTTTTAAACTGGATAATAACTAAAAGCTGCAAGTGGAAAAGTACAACTTTAATAATCAAAAGTGCCTGAGAGATTTTGAAATCTGCCCAAGATGTGATTCAGTAATCTGTCCACAGGATCAGGAGATTCGACAGAGCACAATGGGCAATGATTTGGGAAAAATAAAAACTGTAGCATGTTTTTATCCCACTAAGTGGAGGCAATTCAATAATCCACTTAGCTATTACCCAAAAAACAAAGCAAGCAAATATACATCAGTGGGGAAAAAAAGTAGGAGTCCATGTAAAACAATTAAATAAAAATACTAAGCCTGTAATAGAATATGGCAAATTTATACTTGTGATGCAAGGATGATTAAAACTTGGGAAACACTTAAAATGCAAATAATGATAGAATTTCTACCATGCTGCCTAACATGGTTGCCACTTCTACTAAAGCTTTCTGAGTTCTATTGAAAGCTAAAGAAACCCTGTAGGAGTGAGGGAGAGGAGGATTTACCTTTAACTCATTTCCCATTTATCACTAATAATTCAACTATCAGATTATTGGAGAATTGGTTGTTGTAGAGTTATATTGTGAACTTAGGGGCTCTCTGGAACTCAAGACCCCGCCGACAAGTGGTGAGCTAAGTGTGTCAGGGAGGGCACCAAACATTCATGAGTGAGATGGATTCCCGAGAGAAAAAATATCCTTAGCAAAACAATTCCATGGCTTTCGTCCCTAATTGTTCTTGTTCAGACCCTGTCATTTCTGTCCTCCCTTGCCCTTCTTTATCGCCCCTCACAGCCTCAGAAAGTCCTTCTGTTTTATTTTTAAGCCCGCCTTTTAGCTGGCTGCTGCTATGTAATGGCCTCCCTCATTGACCACTGTAAAAATGCCTTATGACAATGATACCTTTGTGTGCACTCAGAATTAAAAGTAGGATTTTCATTTTAAGAACAAACTGCTTGCATCGATGTGCCATGCAACTGTTTTTCTAAGAAACCTATGTTGGTAGAAAGAGTCTGGGCTTTCCTGTAGACAGCTGAGCTGAAGTTCTACCTCCACTGTGTACTAGGAAGCAGACCTCAGTCGCATTATGTAACCTGTGAACTTCAGCATTTTCATCAGTCGCCTAGGGATAACGATTCTTACCTGTTTAGTTATTAGGCAGTTACAATGAGACAACACACACCAGTGCCTGCAGCATGGTTTATGTTCAAGGAACATTAGAGACCTTTCCTGTTCCTCCTTATCCTTATAAAAAGCATTATAATAAAAAATACAGGACATACACACATACAAAAATATAAATATTAGTACATGCGTGTATATATAACTATATATATAGTTATATATATATAAATCACTACTACAACTATAACTATAATAAACATGGTATATATGATTTATACATACAATAAATATGGGAGGTCTACATATATTTTCCATGTTTATTTTTTTATATTGATGCCCATGTTTTACTGACATATATCTGTTTGCATTTATTTGTTTGATTTTAGGTGATAGCTCAGTGGTCTATTGAATTGTCTCAGCATGGTGGGATAAAAACATGCCACAGTTTTATTTCTCACCAATCACTGCTCCTTGTGCTCAGTCAAATCTCCTGATCCCTTGGACACATTACTGTATCACAGCTTTGGCAGATGTCAAAACCTCTCCTGTACATATATGTATCTGTATGTGTATATGTTTTAATATATGTGTGTGTAACCCCAAATGTAAATGATCAAATATTTCAATGTACATTCTAAATACTGGGAGCAGTGGGAAAACAATGTTTCTAAATTCCTATCAAGTTAGAATAAAAAATTTAGTCAGTTCCAGAAATTCAGAAATAAAACCAAACTAAATGATCAAGTATCTAAGAACTGGAACAAGAAAAATACAGATTTTTTTTTTTTTTTTCTGGGTGAGTCTAAATCACTATTGCCTTCACTTAGAGTTTTTGAAGACTGCTTTGTCTTTAAGAGTATAAGTGTTTTAGTAATTTTAGAGGATTACACCTCACTGAAATTTGGTCAAAAGGTCTTAGTTTTTTTTCCTTTTTAAATCTGTCCTGCAAATCTCCTCTTTTTCTTTTCTTGACTTCCTCTCAAATCCTCAGTGACTCGGACAGCTGCAGTCCCTCCCTCCCACTCCACCATTCAGTGTGGAGCCCTGTTGCTATTGGAGACCTCCCTAGCTCCCAGCAGCCAGCTCTGTCCAAGAACTTAGGTGGTGGACTTAAAGTAGCAGAAAGTAGTCAATAATTAGGAAAACAGACTTCCAGCCAAACTGAGTAACTGGAGCTTGGAATTTCATATCTGAGATATTGGTTTCGCTAATTAATTAGTACAAAAATAATGGTCTGTGGGGGAACATAGCTTTATAAACTTTTGGCTGGGACTTACGAATGAACAATATGCACAGGAAAATGTTAATAGTTGAGAAAGGCATTTTAACAAAGTTTTATAGTATGTGGTTTGAGGTCCTCAGGGCAAACATATGCATTACACATCTAACCCCACACTGAGAAAATAATCCCTAATGTTGGTTCCTCTGCTAGTCCTATTAAAAATTCCCCCAAACGTAAAGGCTGCCAATTTCAGACTAAGAATAAATGGCTCGTGGTTCCTTCTGAAACGACATCCAAGATTCATGCTCTCAGTGCTGCACATGAAATCACTGGGGGAGGGATGTCTCTGGTTTCTCGGGTCCCAGAAAAGGCCAGTGCGTTCATCTAACACCACTTACTACAGACAGGGCACACAAAGGCCACTTTCTGTCAGAGATGGTTAGAGTGGGGGTTTCACAGTGAAGGAGGTCAGCCCCTGTGTTTGCTGTCTGTATCATCATGTGGGGTTGGAAGCCATGATGGGAGAACTTTGAATCACTCTGCATCCTGTAGGATGTCACCTCTCATAGAATTTAACATTGACATTTGGTAAGAGAGAAGGCCTCAGCACTGGCCATTTTTGGAGATAACTCTAATGCAGTGTTAGTTGTGCTGGTATTCAAGTGAATGGATGGTCTCCTCTAACCTTAAATATTTAAATTATTAAATACTTAAATTATCACGTGAAGCATTATCATGTGAAGGGATGTGGGATGGAGAGGTAAGTGAAAGAAGGTGTGAAAAAAATTAGAATTGGTTCAAGTCATTTTTTCTTTGTTTATAGGGAAAAAAAAAACACCTGTGGTTTTGAAGTCAGAAAACTTGAGCTTTCCTGGGCCTCAACATTCCCATCTGAAAAATGGAACTAATAATCCCTGCCCAGACTATATGGAAGTGAGGATCAAGTGGGATAGTTATAAAATGCTATGCAAATACAGGCTATTGTTATTTGGGGGTTTAGATATGCTAGTGCTTAGTAGTGGTTAGGTCCCATAAATCATTTTTGAGGTCCTCAATATTAACTTGCACACAAATTCCTCTGTGACCTCTGGTTCTGCACGCCATCAGGAATTCCACACCTGCCCTGTACTGAACTAGGCTCTAATAATCACACACAATTGATCTAAGTTTTATTAATTAATTACATGTGTACCAGATAATGGAAAAGCTGAGTCTAGTGCTCACCTCCTAATAATTCTTTATCTCTTTATCCAAGCTTGTGGCCCAAAGGTTGACTCATCTTTTAGCACTCTTAATACCTTCCAAATCAATTAATCCTCCATTCATGGGACCTTGACTTTTAAGACGCTTTTTAGGCATCCTCTGTCACTCCTGCAGGCTCCTAAGGTATTTCTGTATATGACCTCTAGGTTATATGTTCACATCCTCCTAAAGCCTTTATTCTCAGGGGCACGGACATTTATACATGTTCTTGAAGCTTCTTAGCCTTGGAATTTGACCTATGAAGAGAACTGCATGTTTTGTGTTTTTTGCCTGCCCCCAGGCTTGTGCAGTGATAGCTGAGCATGTATATAAAGGATTGGCCTGCATTTCTGAGAATAAACAATTATTCACATATAGCCACTCTAGGCAATTTCTTTAGAACGCTTTTTGAAAAGTCATGGCTTTACAAATACTGTCTGGTATTTTCATTGACTCTAAATTGGTCATTGAAAGTGTCATTTCAGGACGACACTATTCTAATTCCAACTCCCCCAAATATGACAGTGTCCCTTTTTATTTCTAAACCCAGCCTCTTTTCCCCCTTTGCCCCCTTTTATGTGTGGTGAAGGGAAGTATAATTCAGTTGCGTGTCATACGATGACAACTTTAGTTCCTTGGAATTCTGCCTGGTGAGTAGATGAGGGACGAACATTAGGTTACATGCACACTTGACTTTTTCTGTAATAAGAAGAAAAGCAGGACAGATCTGCTCGCTCAAAGCTCTTCTTTTTTTTTTTTTTTTCCCCCCAGCAAATTCCCTGGTAGAATATTGTTCTAAGTAACCCAGGATCTGATCGCAACAATTAAATCTGCTGTCACATTTTATTTATAATGGAAGTGCAAGATCAGACTAATAACTCTAATGTCTTAATTTTCCCAGCAGTTGCAAGGCTGAGGGAAGAAATGGGTTTTCTGCTGCAGTGGTATTAGCGTTATTCTCCCTTAACAAATATCAATTTGGAGAGTGTTTGTTCTAAGGCAGTGACTCCAAGTGACTGTGATAAAAATAAAGGAGACAGAGACATTCTTTGTGAGTGTCATGCCAGAACTGTTTAAAAATAGCTATGGATCTTTGTGTGGGAGGTGAGGGGGTATAGCGAGCATGGGGGTACTCGATATAAAATTGTGTGTCACGTTGCAGCTCCTTACTCTGATCTACCCCACATATTATTCTGGATTTTCTTGAAAGATACAGAGCAGAGAGTAGGACAGTAATGGCATTTATTACAACATGTGGAAAGGAAGATACGATAGCATGTGTTATGGTGGAATGAGGGCAGGAAGACCATTGTGCTGGAGTTGAATATGTTTCATTTGTGTTGCGAGGAGATTTATGGAAGAAAAGAGTGGCATTGGATGAGGCTGGACAAGGAAAAATAAAATGTAGTCGTATCACATAAAGACCTTTATTCTTGGCCTATGACAAATAGAATATAAGGCAAAGGAGACTGGTGCAGTTTTATGGGTACATCTAGTAACAAAATGATGCAATAGACCTTTGACATCGCTGCAATCCTTCCCTCTGTTCCAAATTGCAAATGAGCGAGTCTTGAGGGAATACTATTGTGAGAAATAGATAAAAAAGGTTTAGTCACCATCACCTGAGTAGGGTTAAGGGCACAATAATATATCCATGCAGCAGTTTGCCAACTTGGCCTTGTAATCATCTGAGAAAGTTTTTTTTTTTTTAATGCATAATTTTAAGTCTCACACTAAGGGATTCCTTTTTTCATGGATCTGATGTGAGGCCCATGATTTTATTCCTGAATAACTTTGGGGAACCACTTTTCTAATTAAGGTAAAGTGTCTTAAACTTGGATTCAGCATACCTGGTGTGTATAGCCAGACCCACCCAACGAGAATCACTTCAGCTTTCCCTGGTATTAACAACATGGATTCTTCTTTTCCTCACAGAGCATTTCGTAAAACTCTGTGTAATCATACATGTGAATAACAGATTATGCGAAAATGTGACTGACTTCCTTTTTATCTCCTTATATACTGACAGAATTAAAGCAGATGGGTTTCAGAATTTTGGAGTAAAGATATTTCTAACTCGTTCTTCTCTTAAAAATCTCCCAATGGAACAAGAAAAATAAGGAAAAGAAATACATAGTCTGTCTTAGAGAAAACCAGATAGTGATATCTGCAAGCTGGAACAAGGTGTTTAAAAAAATATATCAGAATGATATGGAGCTCTTGGGAATTAAAAATATAATAGCAAAAATTAAAAACTAAAAGCACTAAAATATTTGGATAAAGTGACATTATCCAGAAATAAAATAAATAGATGGACAAAAAGAGAAAAAGAGTAAGGAAATTAGATGATGAATCTCATAGAAATTATGAAAAAAGGGCAAAAATATATGAAAGAAAATGATCAAATAAGGAAAATAAAACCAAAGGTCAAATATCTTCAAATAGAAAGGGCTCACTGAGTACCTATTCCAAGAAATATTTGAAAGAAAAAAAGCATCTACAAATTTCCAAAGAACAGAAAATAAAAACAGATTCACACATAAAATAAATGGGGTATCAGAATGCTATAAGAATGGTGGTAGCCTTCCCAATAGCTTTGTTGGAAGATAGGACAGCATTTTGAAGTAAGTGATCTTCAGTCTACAGTTTTCTGCTCATAAAGACTGAAAATCAAATATGATAATGAAGATGTTTTCAGATATGCAAGGTCTCATAGATTTTCATTCCAATTACTTTCTCAGTAAGTTACTGGAGGATATTTTCCAATAAAACAAGAGTAAAGAAAGAAAAATCAGAATTGAAATGTACAGATTGGAAGGAAAGGAAATTTACAAAGGGAAGTTCTAAGAAAACAAGTAAAAGTCTAAAAAGCAGTGTATGTAGATTGGAGCAGGTAAATGGAGAATCCAAGAAGGATCATCTACATTTTTTTTTTTCACAGAAGGAAGTAATACATTATCTAATGGACTTGATCATGTGCAAAATTGATTAAGGGATATATTTCAAGGATTTTGATAGGTAAGAGGAGACTTAACTAAGACTTGAAAAACAAATAGAGTTTTTTTCAAACAAAAGAATTGTTAAACCCAGGAGGAACAAAGAGCTACATATGATGTGTAACCATAGTCTATTACTTGGTGATCATGAAATATATTCACATTATCTAACAATGAAAATACTGTGAAATAGCCATATGAAGGAGGGGAGGGCAGAGTATAAGACAGCTCAAATTCTCATTTATTGATATAGGAATAATAAAGTCTAAATGTGATGGATCAAGATATGTGAGTAAATACATTTGGTTCTAGAAAAACAGACAACTTTTTAAAGAAATAATTTTACAAAGTTAAAAGGGATTACCTCTGGGTAGAAGAAAATGAAAGAAGTGGAGGGGACTGCGTGTTTTTAACAAGCCTATTAGCACAATTTGACTTTTTAAATTTTGTCTGTATATTCTTTTTATAAAAATTACAATTAACCTAAAAATCAAATATCAATTAGGGTTGACGATTATTCAAAAAGACACCAGGCAATTGACCAGTTTCCAGACTGCCAGTCAGCACACACACATGTTAGATGTTGACTTAGAAGTTTCCCTCTGCTCTCCTTTACCCATCTGACAGACCCTTCCAAGGTGTGGAACATCCATTCCCATATTCCACCTTCCCGTTTCCCCCCCAAAAAAACGTGTTTGCTAATTTGGTATGTTCTGCAGTATAGGTTATCAACTTTATATGCTTTGTAATCCCCACTACCAAATGCAGACCTCTGAGATTCAATTCAGAGATCCTGTTTCAAGAGGTCTGGCATGTGCTGAAGAATTGATCTTCATAAGTATGTGAGGTGAAGTTGATACAGGGCCCCACTTAATGAAGACCTGCCTAAGGGTGTTGGAATTGAAATTGTTAATCTTCCAGAGATAACGTACTCATTCATTCATTCATTCATCTCTCCAACATTGATTTGAGTTCATTTTACTTTCAGACAATATGCTAGGAATTGTTGAGGAGATGATGCATACTCTCAAGAAATTCATAATTTAGTCATTTGTCATAGAAATAACAAGGCAAAGCCTATCTCATATGACTGAATCATAACACAGAATCTCAGAGGTCACTGTGGAAGAAATACGGGAGAAGAAAGAGCCTTCCACCTAATAAACTACCTCAGCCTAAAGTCAGCTTTGAAATTAGTCACAGAGCCCTTTATCATGAGGCACTGAAGCGAGAATCAGACAGACTTGGCTTGAGCCTTAAATCTTCCCCTTCCTGACATGTTACAAAACTTTAGGGGCATACACCACTTGGGTACAGTCACACCTTATCCCGCAAGCTTCCAATTATTTGAAGCCTCTAAAATGCTGACTACAGTGCCAGTTGCATAGTAGGTCCTCAGCAAAAGTCAATTCCCTTGTATTTTTCCACTATATTTTCCACTTTGTGCAAGTACTTCTGTTTGCAGCTTAACTGGCAGTACTTTCAGGTTGTCACAATATAGGCTTATGTTCAAATCCTCAGTCCCAACTTTTATTTTGTGTGTCTGTTACATCCTTGTTCAGGTGCAGATTACTCATTTTTAATATGAGGATCATTATGTCATTCTGAGAGTTTATTGAGATAATGTATTTAAAGGATCTAACACAATCACAGATGAACTTAAGAAATGTCATGACTAATTATTAAATATATTCTTTCACTCAGTGAGACATTAGGGGGGTGTGTGTGTGTGTGTGTGTGTGTGTGTGTGTATGTGTGTGTTTGTGTGTCAAATAACACCGACTCACAAAGAAACATGGGACATCAATCAGTACATCTCTGAGATCCTGCAGAGGGAGACCCAGGTCATGGTGAAAAGCAGAAGTCAGTGTTCAGGGTTCAAGTTTAAAATACTGTGTAAAAAAAAAAAAAAGTTGCTCCTCACTCTGCCTGCGATGAGTGGCCTGTCCCCTTTTCCTTCATAGAGGCAGTCATTCAATTTGGATGTCCATAGCGAGCCTCTGATGTCTTTCAACTTTATTATTAGGTTCAATGCTGCTAAGACCATGACTGAAAGACAGAATTTCAGTCCAAAGTAGATTACAGCCCAGTCCTTTCATATTTAAGTGGGAAGTTTGAACAGGGATAGCATTTTCTGACTGCACTCCAGTATTGGATAAAAGCCTTTGAAATAGGAAATGACATGGAACTATGTAGTTAGAAGCCAAAAAAGGAAAGCCAGACTCCATTACTGTATCTGAGAGGGGAAGTGGGTGTGGTGGGTTGGCCCCACATCTTCTTCCCAGGCCCCAGCCGCTTTAAGGAGGGAGCCGATGGCCATAAGTATATTCTGTGAAGAGGGCGGTCAGGATGCTGGAGGAACCAGCCAGCATGAGCTGTGCAGTGGTCTTAAGCTCAAGAGTTGGGAGGTTGCGGATCCAAACCTCACTCTGGGGAGCAGAAGGAGTGTTCCCCCTTCTCATACACACAGAGACAGACACATGCTCCTAGCACAGACTCTGGTTTTGGCAGAGGCCGCCTGCTGCTTGGGAAGTGCCTTTGGCTCTGGCACTCTCTAAGGGGGCCAGGGTGGGCCCCAGATGAGAGAAGAAGGGATCTGGCTGCTCCAGGCTGGCTCCAGCCTCAACAAGGAGGCCCTTGCAAAGGAAACTTTCCAGTTTCCTTCCAGGTCAATTGAGTCCAGTGTTCTATACTGTATTACAGGAGTTTGTTTAGTGTTACCAAGGAAGGAAAGGAAGCAGACATTCAAAGCCAAAACCATATTCAGGGAAAAAAAAAGGTTGGATACTTACAGAGCGTATAAAGAAGAGGCATGGCAACCTGGTGGAAAGAGTTTAGATTTTTATAGTCAGATAACTCCTGGCTCAGTGACATATCATGGCCTGGGAAAGCCCCCTCACTTACCTATGTGTTCTTGAGTTTCTTTCTCTGAAAAACGGTGGCTAAGGCAGGATGACTCTCCTGCAAGTTGTGAATCAAACGCTCAATGCAAATCTAGTACCGATGAGCCTGGCATGTCAATAAGCGGTCGGATTAGAATTTGCATTAAAGTAGATAGCGTAATAGGAATTAGGTTCTTTTTCTATTAAATTATATTTTCCCAGCATGACAACATGAAATGACTGTAGTGATGTTCGATTTAGAAGGGCTCTTACAGGGGGAGGCAGGAAGGTGGAAGAAGAGAGCAAGAAGAAAGACGCAGTTGGTTACCAACTTCAGACTTCTCAAGCTCCACCACTTGGCTGAGTTTCTTGAAACCAGAACTGTGCTTTACTCATTTTTGTCTCTTGTATACCTGGCACAGACCTGCCTACCCTTTAGTAGAGAGTGGGTAAATATTAACTGACTCACAGGATGAATGAAGGAATAAGTAAATCTTATTTAATCTATTTAATCTGTACTGCTTGATGCTAATGCTTACTTGGGCATCATTGGACATGGTGGCATGCTAACAGAAGTGAAATTAATAGTAGTTTCATGTTAGAAGATCTGAAAAATAAAGACTTGAGTTATGTAATGTTAAGAATAAGAATTCTAAAGTCTGGATACCAGGCTCAGATCTAGCTGGGCATGTCTTTGGGCAATGCATTTGTCCTTTCTGTGCCTCAGTTTCCTAAGCTATCACATGGGGATCATGACAGTACCAACCTCATAGTTTGTTGGGAGGTATGAATGAGTTACCCTCCTTAAAGTGTATAGAACAATGTCTGGCATGTAGTAAGTGCTAAATAAATGTTAGCTGTTATTTTAAACTTTTGAACATACATTCTGTATAATATTTACTTATTACACAGAATATAACACTTATACATTTTTTCCAGGTATTATTCCTAAAAAAATGAAGGCTGTAAAGCAGTAGGTCAAACTAATAAATTTCCTAATAAAAACATATATAAATTAATGAGCAGACCTAAAGCTGCCACATTTCTAGGTTTGATATACATTCAGGAAGCCAACTTGCAAATGATCCCCAGTCCCCAATTATGAGAGAAAATTCAATTCCAAAATTAAATCATTTAGTTTTCCCCCACCACAGAGTATAATAATAGATAGCAAGTAATTTTCTGCATTTTTTCATCCATTTTGATTGCAGTATTCTGGAGTTTTATCTGACTCTCCTTTGGGTGGAACCCAAGGGTGAGGCTTGGGTCACAGGACCAAGCCCAGTTCTGAAGTCCAGTGTTTGCAGTAATAAGATTGATGGTTTGATGCTTAAAAAGAAGATGAATGTGTTTGCCTTTTATTCAACGGAGACAGAGAATTGGGGCACTCAGTGGAAAGAAATGGTGTGTATAAAGGCCTCTGAGGAAGTGAAAACCGTGCAGTATTTTTGGGACTTGGAGAGAGGTCTGGCGTGGAAGATAAGAGCAAGTTCATCTCTGAAAGGACTTCTGACTCCTTATGTGACATCAGCAACACAAAAGAGAAGAGGACAAAGTGCTTCTCAGGACACTTACTCTGGGATGTACTTGAAATGCACTTTCATCCAAGGTAGGGAGGTGGAGTGTCTGGGTCCCCTGAGCCCATACCCACCAGCCCATAAGCCAGGAACTACACTGACTCCTGAGAGGAAACAAGTGGGGTGGCAAGGCTACTCATCAAAGGAAGCCCCAAGAAACTCTGAGATTGGGGCTCAAAGATCCCTTGCCAACCCACTTGAGGAGAGTGCTAGTGGTATTGGTTTCCTCATCAGTTTTGAGAGGAAACAGGTATACTTTGTTGTGTGTGCAAATACTTAATCCATAGCTCTTTACTTTCTGGGTGCACCTAATACATAGCAAGAGTTAGCCCCCAGACAAGGCTATTAAGAAGATACCTTGTTATTCTGGAAAATACTCTCTGATCCGACCACAGATGCTTGAGGCTGCACAGTTACAGAAGCATTTATTAATTTCTTTGGTTTAAAGAGATTTAATACAAAATTTAAAGGACCCCCAAACCTTGCCCAACTAGCAAGAAGTTGTTGGTTTAATGAGATGTGCACTAGCTTTGGAATCAAACTAACCTGAGTTTGAAACCTGGTCACACCAGTAACTGGTCCTTTTTCCAGCTCTTAACCTCTCTGAGACTCAGTTTCCTTACTTGTGAAATGAGACTAGTAATCTTCTTGAGGCTTATTTTTGGTGAAGGTTAGATATTTTTATGTAGCACAAGAAGAAACTTGCAGAATGCCTGGCACTTAGTAACCACTCAATAAATATCATAATAAACTAGAATTTTAAAATCAGGTGAAGCGTTTCATAGTACGCACATTTCATAATCCTCTCACCAATCTTTTCGAGAACATTATACGCTAGGGATTCATAATTTTTCTGTGGAACCGTTGAAGAGAAAAATATCCTGACCTGTTTTTCAGACTGGTGTGGAGCCTTAGCCAGGAACCATCACTTTCCTTTAATAACCTCCCTAATCTCTGGGCTTAGCCTGTGGAAAGTTCTCAGTGATTAAAGCAAAGATCCTGGGGATAATGGGCCGTATTCCACTGACATCTTAAGTTGCACACTAGGAAAAAGAGAAAATAATTGTGCATCCCTGGCTGCACCCCCGCCTACCCCACTGCCACCCTCCCCCAATGCTTTTATTTAGAAATCTTGTTCATTGTCTTCTTGTTTCCCATCATTTCTGGTTTTCACCACTTTGCTCTTGATGTGAACATCTGAACAATTATTTGTATGTTAATGATCCCCAGAACCCTGGGAGATAGCAATTAAATATTGTTAAGTGTAGGGTTGTGTGACACCGTCTATGCCTGGTCAAAGGACCTGGGAACAATACTGTTGCAGACGCTCGCATACCTGTCTCGGCCCCCCTAGGTTTTGCTGACTTCTTCTGGCCTGGGTTAGATATTTCAGGTTACCTGACAAGCCCCTGGAGTTCTTTTAGTAAGGATTGGTTTGCTTGAGGGAAAAGCTGCCCATGATGTGGAATGTTTTTGTTAAAGGTATTTGCTCTGGAGTTCAAGCACACCCTTATCTGTAAGGAGGCTGGGGTAGCTATATATCTGTCAGGAATCATTTTATCCCCCAAGCTAGCTCCAAATCACTCTTCTCTATTTCCTGAAAAACTCTCCAAAGATATATTGATGGTAGCCCACCTTCATGGGATATTTTATGTCTATGCTTTACAAAATAGATTCACGCAGTTGTGGAACTAGCCTGGGGTTTGGACTCGAAACTCAGTTTAAATTCTAGGTCTGCCCAAAGTAGTTACAGGAATTTGAGCATATTATCTAATATCTCTGAGCCTCGATGTCTTTGTTTTGTGTTTCAAATTGGTATACTAATGGTTATTTGATCTATTAAATTAATGTAAATAAGGCAACTATCAAGAGACATTAATTATTAGCTCCTTCTTTTCTTTAATCATTCCCTTCATTGATTCATCCTAGTTTTGCAACAGACAGACACACACACACACACACACACACACACACACTGACACACGGGCACTCGTTAACATAAAGCAATTTAACAAAATATCTCAGAAAACCAAGAACCCGTCTGAAAGCCATTTTGTTCTTGGCAAAGGCCAAATGAATCTATAAAGTATCTTCTCTTGGAAAGGCATTTGTTTCCCATCATTTCTGGCTTCCACCACTTTTCAGTCCAATCATTAGCAAAAATGAATGCAATGGCAGACAGGATTACATGATAACAATAACAATGCACTTTCACAGCTGGATTTTGAGCCTTGCAGATGCAGCCTAGAGGTCAGTAAGGCCCTTTTGCGAAAGCTGCCTTCACTGGACTTGGAAATGATCATAGGTTATTCTTTGCAGAACATGGATGCAGGATCCAGGGTTATCACTAACTGATGAATGTGACTCTGGGCCACCTGAGGAATACAATTCCCTTCTGTATTCAAGTCTTGGAGAAAACGGGGTCCAAAAGACTCATCTGCCAGAATTCTCAGGCACATGTAGTTATTTACTGAGAGGTTAGGATAATTTCAGAGAAATATTATAATATAGGAGAGAGAAAGATTATAGGTTTAGTTGAGCCAACTCAGTTTTCTCTTCCATCTCAAAGGAAAGACTGCTTAAGCCTAAGGTCTTGACAAGTAGGCTTTTTCTGGGAATTGTGTACATCCCAACCAGGAACTCCTGCCTTGAGATTTGTACTCACACTCCACATACCCCCTTTTCAAATCTCTCACTTTGACAACTCTGATCCCCTAGGACACTTGCCACCTTTATATCACACAAAGTCTTGCCTCTTTCTGAATACCCTGGGCTAGGAAGGCTTTACTTCTTGCTGTCCCTCAAATTGAGGGCAAGACACAAGAAGGATGGACTTCAGTCCCGTAACTGAGAATAAGGATGGATACAAGTTCAAGATTCTTCTCAAACTTTCCAACACTGACATGCTGTTTTATTTACTAGTTAAGCGATTAAATATTTTCTCAAAAGTAAACTTTTTTTAAAAAAACAAGACCATCTAACCATGTTGATGAAATAATATTTGTTCTCTTACCAAAGCCCAGTACTTGTTCTTTGAAATAAGTCTTTATTTTTTTGCCTCAAGGGGTTTTTGTTTGTCTCTGCTGACCTTGAATAGTCTGGTGTTAATAGTAATGAATTTGTTTAAATGGCCACTCTCCCTGTTAATCAAAGTATGGAACCAGTTTCTATGAAATTATTTGATAAAGAATTGTCCCACTGTGCTGTTGGTGTCTACCCCACCCTGAATTTTCAATACAATGTTAACTTTTGAATTTGATACATGACCTCTTAGACAAAAAAAAACCAATGAGTTCCAAGGAGCCAGTGTAGATCAGAAAGGGATGTAGATTTGTAGGTCAAAGTTGATTAAGACATGACTTAGAGCCCAGGCAATCTAATTCTGTCACTGGACTATTATTATATCCAGTGTACTATTATGTACTATTCAAGAAAAATCAGCAAGTTAATTTTGGCCAGTGATACAAAAGGGTCTTGTTCTCTGGAGTGTAAGATATGATAGCACTTTTTTTTTTTTTTTAACTGAGCCATCCTGCCACCTGTTGGCAGCTCAGTGGCAGCTCAGCTTGGGTTGGGCATTGAACTGCTGTTGCTCAGAGCTCAGCACACACTTTTGAGCAAGCTCTTAACCAACTGAGCCACTCGGCTGGCCCTTGATAGCACTTTTGATTGGGCAAATCTTTCTGATGGAATCTCATTATAGCTCTAGGTTATAGGAATAAGATTATTTACTTACAGCTTAGCCCTGAGTTGCAGAACTAAGATATGACACTGGTTAATCCCAATTAATGGTTTTACCAATACCTTAGAAAGATGGAATTGATAGTTAAGAATGACTCTCATTGTATTGGTACTTTTATGATTTTTTCATATTTGCCCACATACGTTTAAGCACTAAGCAGCTATTTGGAGGGGCAGTGTAGCATAGCAAACAAGCAACCTGTATTTGGGATTGGCCAGACCTCTGTTCAAATTCCAGTCTTGCCATTTACTAGTTACATTGGATAATTTATTCACTGAGCCTTGTTTTGTTTATTTTTTCATACCAATAATGAAGATAACACCAAGATATTTTTAGAAATATTTAATAGAATAGTGTATGCAAAGTACTCAGCACAGTGAGCGCCATGCTATACCCACAATACATGGCAAGTATGCCTACATTTTTAGTAAATATATATATATATATATATATATATATATATATATATATATATATATATTTCATTCAATAGGTTAGGTCAGTCATTCACAAGAATATATTTAATGCCTTGAAATCAGAAAAGTAAAAATGCTTTAAAGTTACCCTTATGGAGAGATTCCTGAACCAGCTAGAACCACTAATGATTACATCTCAGATCATGATGCCTGCAGTGGGAAAACTGAGCAATGAGTCTATTTTTGATAACTAAGCTTAAATAGTTATTGCCTACTTTTGGTTACATTTTATCTAAAAACAGTTTCTCAAATTTTATAGGAAATTGTGCACAGGTCAGTAATGTAAAGAGACAATTCTCTGTTGGGTCCCTTGTGTTTCTGTGTCTTATGCACAGAGGCACTGATTACCTTTATTCTGAAGTCTCTTTACAAAGATGTTTGCATAGTAAACAGCCTTAAAAGATATAGTATCCTCCTGAGTGAAGAATATGTTTGCTTAAAGTTCAATATAATAAAGATGATGCTCCCTCCAGAGCATGTCTGGAGAGCAGTCATGCCTATTGCCCATTATAAAAAATGTGGGTTCCAATAGCTCAGGGTTCCTCTTTTGTAAGACAGCCCACTGGGCCCATCTGTGTCACTTCTGTGATACTTGGGGGCAAAAGAACTATTGCAAATGTATTGTTCTTGGTGTTTGATGTGTGCTATGAATAATAAAACCCTTTGACTCTAACGCAGGAGTCTTGTATCTTATGCCAGCATCAATAAAATTGTGACAAACTAACTTGTTAGCCTCCTAGTAGAGCAAAATCTCAAGACCCTTTCCAGTTTTTGACAAATAATAATGAAGTAGCTACTCCCTTTTGCAAAATGAACACCTAAGTATTTTATCCTTTTTACAACATGCGTTCTGCGTACTATTTCATGATGTTTGTTTGTTTTTTTTCCCCCAATATAACAATACTATTCTATGTTAGTCCCCAAGAATAGGACTCATACATGAGATGCGTTAAGTAACAGGAGATTTAATGGGCAGGACTCTTCCATTGCCTAAGTCAGTTCTCTGTGGCTGTTATCATCCCTGGAAGACTATTCAAGTCTGTACTCACCTTCATAGGCCACTGGGCCTCAGCTATGCAAATTATATCATTAGTATTTCAAATGGAGCCTGGGCAACATGAAAGAATTTATGGAACTTCCAAGTGTATATTTTTTATTATCAAAGCATAGATAGCACATTGGGAGAATGTGGCAAAACATGGTTTATACCAGGCAATGTTTTTGCTAATGAGGAAGGAGAAGGATCTGTGGCTTGCTCTCAAGATTAACATCAGTGCTTGAAATATGGGAGCTGGTAATAATGCTTCTGAGGAAAAAGAAATTCCTGAAGAAATATGAATGGCAGCAGGGTATAGTTATAGATTAATGAGATTTAATATCAAAATGATCTTTGATAATGTAGACTGCCAAAAACTTAGCTTGTGTCCTGTGCCGTGTATAACTTTTGGCAGTAGTTGTCTGCCATGCTGTGTAGAAAAATTAGGCCTGTGTTTCTTTGAGCACACACATATCTGTCCATCATAAATAGTCGCACTGCATGCTATTTATAAAAGTCAGTATTTGTAAATATTTGCCGTCAACAATATTTCCATTTCACTGTACGTTTCTTTGTTTGCTTCAGGTAGTATAGACGGCATAAAGTTTCTGTGACTTCCCAAAGCAACTATTGAGGTAGAAATATAAAAGGCCATACAACTGGATAATGAAAAATGAAGATTATCAAGGAGGTGAAACATGAGTGAGGAGTTCCATATGAAGATGATTTGCTCTGAAAATGGAAAAATATTTGCTTGGGGTCTAGCTCAGTTTTACTTGATTTTGTAATGTGGCTGTATTTTCCAATGTTATCACATGGAATCACTATAAGGAGTTTTACTAAGGTCAAAATAATTTGTATATTCTCTCCATGGCCTTCATGGATCCTCACCCCCACAGCAAAGGTTGCCTGAGTTGAAGACAAATAAAGGATTCTCATTAGGGCTCTTGGGAGACTGGAAAGCAATTGTCTGAAACTATTAGTCAACTTCATGAGCTCATTCATGGGCATCTCTCTGTCTGCATGATTGGAGAAAGAGCAGCAAGTTCATTTTGGCCAAACAGGCCTGGACCTGAGAGACTTCATCTGTGATATCAGAGCATTACCTACTATATAACTTAGGAATCATTGGGTTCAAGCAACAAACAGGCACAAGGATACTTCCTGGGGGGGGGTGGGGGGGAGGGAAGGAATTTATTGAAGGCTATGGAAATGTGAAATTAAAGAAAAAGCCCAAAACTAAGACCAGTCCTTGAAAAGGAGAAGTAGCAAGCAAGCTCTTGAGATCTGGTAGCAGAATATATAGAGACAATTTTTTCAAGGTTAGGATTTCAAGATGTCAGTGTGCAAGAACTCTAGCCATTTTGTTACATTTTGTTCAATATTCAAAACCCAGGAGAGAGAGAACCTGGGTGGTTTAGTTTGGGTCAGACACGTACTTGTTGGTTGGGAGGAGAGAGCAATTTAATTGAGACCCCCACAAGGCCAGATCCAACAGAGGGTTAGTTCCTCCAGAGAACTAACAGGGAGATGCTACCAGGTATGGAGAAGGCATGCTGGGCAGCCAGCAACAGCAGATATTCATTATGTCTAGGAAAATATTAACCATGGTGCCATGCATCATGGAACATCTGATAGCTCTTACCATGTCTTTTCAGGAGATCGGGAGAAAAGTGTCAGGGTTCTCAATACTTGAGATGTAAAGCACTTGCAAGGACCACAGACTATTACTATGGAGTGAGCTAATGATCTGGTTCAAACCATAGTCTCTTTTATTTCTTGTTTCTCAGATTTCTACATTCTTGAGAAATAAAAAAGCAAATGGACTTAAGTCCTTTTAGCAGCCTGCCTTCTTGAAAGCGGGACAGATTCAGACTAATAGCTGTGGCATTCGGAAAGGTCTTTGTAAAATTCTAAGGCTGTGTGTTTTTAAAAAGGTAGGTTATGGATTTATTTAAGTGGCACATAGACACATGGGTATTTTCCCTTAGCCGCAGAGTTCATGAATATCCACGGCAGTGGTGTTTGATTGGTGAAGCTGATCCTTTTCTATGCTCATATTTTATATACAGTAGAGACATTGGTATTATTACTTGCCTTCTGAAATGGGGGGAGCCAGGAAGGTAGAGCATGAGGGGCCAGGGTAACTGAAATACGTTTAAAAAAGTCTAGAGCAACTTGATGGCTGCAGTTCCAGAAAACCAGGATTTGGGGAAATATATGAAATGGCAAATAAAAATTATGCCACCTCCATTCTTGGTTCTCAAGTCTATTATACTTGTAAATGTTCTTTTTATTGCTCTCAAAGTTAAAACTTCATACTGAAAAACGAAACAAAGCAAAACAACAAAAACTTTGAGATTCACAGAAAATTTTAATGAACGGAAGAAATTGTTTCACTCATTGAATGTCTACTTAGTGCCAGGAGTTGCTCTAAGGCTGCAAGGTCCAATGTAGTCGCCATGCGGCTATTGAGCACTTGAAAGGGGGCTAGTATGACTGAAGAATTGACTTTCTAATTTTACTTAATTTGAATTATTTTATATTATATTTAAACCATTGATTCAGTTTTCGGAAAACTTTTGGACTAACTTGGGTATGTGAATCTATTTTTTCAAATCTAAATGTAGATCAAGCATTTTCTGTGAGAATTTAGTGTCTACATTGAGATATGTTGTAAGTGTAATAAACACTGGCTTTTGAAGACTTAATAGGAAAAAAATGAATGTAAACTATCTCATTGACATAAGTTTTCTATTATTAGGTCTTTTCTACTGATTAGAAATCATCACTTGAATATATTGGATTAAATAAAATTGTAATTGACAGTTCCTTTTTTAATGTGGCTACAAGAAAGTTTAAAATTGTATAGGTAGGTGGCTTGCATTATATTTGTATGGGGCAGTGTGTCTCCAGGGCTTTTACATATACTATTTTGCTAAATTGTTGAATAACCCACTGAGGTAGGCACTGCACTTCCCATTTTCATAGGAAAGGCAATTGAATGAAGCTCAAAATGCTGTTTAAACCTTTGGGTGTTCCAGAGCTTGTGAGGCCGAGCAGGACTCCAGTCCAGGTTTGTAGGGCTCCCTCTTTTCCTGTTCCCACTCTGTTAAGCTCTTTCCTGTTATTTCTCCTAGGGAAGCCAGGGAGAGCCCACAGCATTTCTCTCTTGAGTCTTCATAGTAAATACAGCTTTGATAACCCTATTTATGAACAAGGGGCAGATTGAAAAAAAAAAAATTCTATCTTGTCTTCAAATAGCAACAGACAGAATATTTGCATTCTTGCAAAGTGAATGAGCAAATCCCATTTGCATGAACAAAGGAAGTTTTACAAAGCAAGCCTAAAACATATTTGAAATATCAGTGAAATTTGCTTAGCCAAAGGGCTCAGATTATTTAGTTGAATATACCAGACTGAGATATAACATCTTCCCTGATACTTTCATTTAACGCATCAATTTTGTTTAACAAAAAGGGGGTTCATCCAACGTTGGAAATTCTCAAAATTACATTCACTATATTAATAAAATTCGATATATGATCACCCCAAAGAATGCAGAAAGGCATCCCAGTGTGCTAATTTTTGATGTGACTAAAAATCAGCTTTATCCCCTTTCTACCTGATCGCTTTCTCCATATAATGGGAGCTAAACAGAGGACAAAACTTTCCTCATTCACTTGCAAAATTGATGTCAAAATGTCTCATAGAGTTTATGTGAGGGGGGTCTCGACCCTAAACTGAAGGAGGAGAGTATATCGTTCTCTGGGGATGCACAAGCTCACACATCCAGAGAGGGAAAATGTTTTCAGAGAGGGAGGCATCTATTTAGCAAATCTCTTCTTCCACCTTGCTAGGAGCCAGCTTCCCACCTGGAAAAGCAGCATCATCTGCTCTGCACCTGCACAAGCGCTTGCCCCTCATAGACTAGTTCATTTGCCTTGATCATGGCCAGAGCAGGCAGGCTCAGAACTTCAATGGTACTTCACTTTGAGGAAATGTCAAAGTGCCTATGACCAAACCAGGTGACTTTAGGGCACCACGTTCTCCTGCCCAAAAAGGTTTTCTTGTTATGCTCTTGATGACACCTATCTTGGCTACATGCCCCCTGTCATCCATCAGGGGATAGGGGAGGAGGAGGTCTCATCTAGACCACGTGATTGTGATTGGCTGATTGGCATTCTCTGCCTTGTCCCTTTATCCTTCCTCATTCTGGCCCTCTGCCACTCAGCCAGTCCATGGGGCAGCTGAAGAGCTTGCTATTTTTACTTCTCTGTGAGGGGATCTCAGGTTACAGATTATATACTGATGAGGTAAGCTACAGGTACACACGCTCATGTTTCTAATTTAGCTTGGCATTGCTTTCAAACACTAAACAGTCTCTCGCCCGGCTCTCTCTGTTTCCACTCTCCTCCCATCTTTGGCATCTCATTCCATCCTAATTCTGAGGGTCACTTTTCTTTCCTGTTGGATCACCCAACTTTCAGGCTTCTTAGAAAGGAGATTCAGGGAAAGTTAAGTTTTACATAGGATCAAGTTCTACATTTACTGCCCATGAACTCTCATGTAACAATGCGATGTAAGCACACATTCTCACAATAGGTAAATGTGTGTAAGCTGTTTTAAAGGTTCTCAATTGCTTTCATACATACGCTCACAGTTATGCCTTGCAACTGCCCAGAAAATTTAGGATTTCTGTAATTATCTACACTGTGCAGATGAGGGAATTAGGACTCAGATTAATGAGTTGACTAAGAGCTCATAGTTAAGATGAAACACTGAAGTGATGGATGGATAAGAAACTTGTGGGGCCTGCTGAGTTGGTTAAGAGCGCGAGCCCTGAGCAACAGGGTCGCCGGTTCGATTCCTGTATGGGCCAGTGAGCTGCGCCTGTGCTGAGCTGCCGCTGAGCTGGTGGGAGCGCATGCTCTTAACATCAAGGTTACCAGTTCCACTCCTGCATGGGATGGTGGGCTGCACCCTCCCACAACTAGATTGAAAGCAGTGACTGGACTTGGAGCTGAGCTGCGCCCTTCACAACTAAGATTGAAGGACAAAAACTTGACTTGGAGCTGATGGGTCCTGGAAAAACACAGTGTTCCCCTTCGCCAACTCCCCAATAAAAACCTTAAAGAAAAGCAACTTGTTCTTGGAGCTGCCACCTTAAAAACAGCAGAGTCTGGAGAAGTGGAATACTTCTTTTCTTTCTTTCTCTTTTTTTCTTTCTTTTCCTTGGCACCAGACCAATCTCTTCGTGTTTCAGTTGAAATGATTCTCTCAAAAGCCACCTGGGTGACAAGCACCCTGTATGTTTTCTGTACTCTGTCATGAGTTTGAAATTTTCATGTGAATTTAATTAAAATATAGGTATTAGGGATGAGGGAGTTCCAAAATTAGATTAAAATAAATAGGGGTTACTGAGAATCAGAACCCAAGTGCCCATTTTTGTTTCCTAAAAACATGCCTAGTATGCTCAATTAGCACTTAAACAATATTTCCATGTTAGCTTTTATAAGACATGGTGGGGACTTTAATGTATTTATATGGCACTGCATCTATCTTTAAGGAGTTTATAATCGAAGAAATATATGGACATTTTTGAAAATAAAGCAAAGCTATTTCCTATCAGATAATTTGCTGTACACTTGGCAACTCAGAAAGGTTCCTAGAGAGGAGAAATGGCTCTAATTTGAATATTTAGTTTTGAATTGTGGCCATTGTATTTTATTTAAATAGTGCTGTTGCCTGTTTCTTTAAACATGTCTGTCAGTATACCAACTTGTTATGTATATATACGTATACTCATACACATCTGGTGTATTTATTCTCTCAGCCTGTCATAGTGACTGTTTCTTACTTAGACTGTAAGATTGTGAGCTACTTAAAGGCAGGAACAATACCTACTCTGTTGTTTAAATATTTGTTAATCATTTGTATCTTTTTGGTATTCCCATAATATGCAGGATAGACAGCACATGGCATAGCAGAAAGAGCATGGTTTTTACTGTTTTTGAGCCTCCGTTTACTCATCTGTAAAACTGAAGTAATAATATAAATCTGTTATTAGGTTGGTGAGAGCATTAAATGAAATAGTTCCTATAAAGCAGTGAGAATGGTGTCCCAGAGATAGTCAGTGTTCAATAAAAACTGGCATATGTGGTCAATATTTTATATAATAAGTATACATAGACCATCCCGTATCTGTTTACATTTGTTTGCTTATATGGGTAACTCCCAAAGGGCCTCATTCCTCTTCACATTGACCCTGACACTTAGGCACGGAGTAAATTGTTTTCAGATGAATGAAGCAAAAATATAAAAGTTGTAATGACATAGGTCATTGATGACTTCCCTTTACGATACAGGTTCAGATGGTACTTGGGGGAAGGGAGTGTGAATCATCAGAGTGGCTGAGAATTCGATCACCTACTTCACAGAATACTGAAATAAAGACAGCTGAAATGGAGCGACGAGGGCTAAAAAGGTATTGAATTTCACATGATTATGCCACATTTCTGTTTCTGAATCATATGAAGCTTAGAAGGAACTTTTAGGCATAAATAACTTTAATTTGTACTCCACTTATGCTCTATTTTAGCATGGCATCATTTTTTATGAATACCTCATCTAGAATGATTCATTTATTTCTTGTAAAGAGAAGGAATGGGTGGGACTCATACTTATTCACTCATTCATTATTTTTTTTCCTTATAATACAAAAACAAAATAATTTCAAGATTAGAGGATTTTAATGTTGATATTGTCTGAGTTAATATATTTTCCACATATGTATTTTCTTACCTTTTGGAAGTATAGTTTGTATACAATCAATTGCATCACTTTACATGTGCAGTTTGATGATATTGGCAGTCGTATACAGCTGTGTAACCAATATCACAATCCAGTAACTTCCATTGCCTCAAAATGTTCTCTCTTGCCCCCTTTGCTGTCAGTTACCTCCCTCAACCTCTGGCTACAGGCAACCACTGATCTGTACTCTATTACCTTCATGTCTGGCTTCTTTCACTTAGTATAATGCTTTTGTGACTCACCCATGTTGGCATGTACCTGTAGTTCCTTTTTATTGCTGAATATATTCTATAGTATGGATATGCTACAATTTTTTTTCTATGTACCAGTCAAGTGACATTTGTCTATTTCTAGTTTGAGGTTATTAACAATACTGCTATGAACATTCATGTACATGAATTATTTTGACATGCATGTTCATTTGTCTTGGATAAATGTCTACGGTGGTGAGGGGGGTGTGCTGGATCATAAGGTAAGTATATATTGTACTTTATAAGATACTGACAAACTGTTCTCCAAAGTGATTGTATACTGTTCATATGGAACCAGCAAGGCAGAGAGCATCAGTTGCCTCATATCCTCACCAAAGTTGGAATTATCGGTCTTTTCAGTTTTTGTATTTCT
Source organism: Aselliscus stoliczkanus (assembly GCA_033961575.1). Classification (NCBI taxonomy): domain Eukaryota; kingdom Metazoa; phylum Chordata; class Mammalia; order Chiroptera; family Hipposideridae; genus Aselliscus; species Aselliscus stoliczkanus. The sequence goes on along the minus strand of CM066728.1, from coordinate 174,721,268 downwards.
AGGGAGTGTTCACTGGTATTTCATTGGTTTGAATTTGTGTTTCTCTAATGCATAGTAATGTTAACTATCTTTTCCTGTGTTTAATGGCTGTTTAACTTCTTTTGTGAAATGTCTCTTCAAATATTTTACCCATTAAAACAAATTCTTAAGGTTGACTTATTAAGTTGTAAGTAGTAAGCTCTAGATATTCTAGATACAAACTTTTAATTATATCTGTGGTTTACAAATATTTTATCCCAGTTTCTGTCTTGCTTTTATCTTTCTTTTTTGAGTTTAATAATTTTTAATTTTTCGGTTACATCTGACACACAATATTATATTATTTGCAGGTATACAACCTAGTGATTAGACATTTATATAGCTTATGAAGTGATTACCCCTACAAGACTAATACCCATCTGACACTATACATTATTATTACAATATTATTCACTATATTCCATGTGCTGTATTTTATATCCCCATCACTGTTTCTATAACTGGCAATTTGCACATCTTAAGCCCTTCCCCTTTTTCACCCATTTCCCTACCACCCCTGCCAATTGGCAACCATGGAATTGTTCTCTCTATATATGAATTTGTTTCTATTTTTTTGTTGTTGTTCATTTATCTTTGTTTTTTTAGATTCTACGTATAAGTGAAATCATATGGTATTTGTCTTTTACTGTCTGACTTATTTCACTTAGTACAATACCCTCTAGGTCCATCCATGGTGTCACAAATGGTAAAATTTTACTCTTTTTATGGCTGAGTAATATTCCATTGTATGTATGTACCACTTCTTCTGTATCCATTTGTCTACTAATAGACACTTAGGTTGCCTCCACAATAGACACAATAGGTTGGCTATTGTAAATAATGCTGCAATGAACATAGGGATGCATATGTCTTTTCAAATTAGTGTTTGGGGTTTCTTTGGATAAGTAACCAGGAGTAAAATTGCTGGGTCTCTCTTTTCCTCTTGTTATAGCCTTTGTTTTAAAGTCAATTTTAATTGATACAAGTATTGGTACCCCAGCTTTTGTTTGTTTGTTTGTTTCTATTTGCATGAAATAACTTTTCTCATCCCTTTACTTCAAGTCTTATGTGTCTTTTGATCAGAAGTGAGTCTCTTATAGGAAGCATATATATGGGTCTTATTTTATTTCTTATTCAGCAACCTTTGTCTTTTGATTGGAGCATTTAATCCATTTATATTTAAAGTAATTATTACTAGTTATGTAGTTATTGCCATTTTATTATTCACATTTTTGATGTACCTCCTCCTCCTCCTCCTCCTCTTCAAGAAGTCCCTCTAACATTTCTTGTAATACTGGTTTAGTGGTAATGAACTCTTTTAGCTTTTTCTTGTCTGGGAAACTTTTTATCTGCCCTTTGATTCTAAATGATAGATTTACTGGGAAGAGTAATCTTGGTTGTAAGTCCTTGCTTTTCATCACTTTGAATATTTTCTGCAAATCCCTTCTGACCTGCAAAGCTTCTGTTGAGAAATCAGCTGACAGTCTCATGGGAGATCCTTTGTAAGTAAGTGCTTTTCTCTTGCTGCTGTTAAGATTCTTTTTGTCTTTAAGCTTTGGCATTTTTATTATGATGTATCTTGGTGTTGGCCTCTTTGGGTTTATTTTGTTAGGACTTTCTGCACCTCCTGGGCTTGTATATCTAGCTTCTTTGTCAGGTTAGGGAAGTTTTCTGTCATTATTTCCTTAAATAGGTTTCTATTCCTTGATCTTTCTCTTCTTCTTCTTCTGGTACCCCTATGATACAAATGTTGGTATGCTTCATGTTGTCCCAGAGGTCCCTTAAACTATTCTCATTTTTTTCGTTGTTGTTGTTCTAATTGGGTGTTTTCTGCTACCTTGTCTTCCAAATCGCTGATTTGATCCTTTGCTTCATCTAATCTACTGTGTAGTGCTGGGACCCCTTGTTCCTCAGAGGGGATCTCCACAGCTGAGATATCCTTCCTGATTTTTTTTTTTATGAGGGCAGTGTCGCTGGGCCTCATACGTGGGACTGAACTGGGGCTGCTGGTTTCCCAAGCCAGCGCTTAACCACTGTGCCACTTGGCCAGCCCTCCTTCCTGAATTTTAACTTCCATACACAGGTGTGGGACCAGCCCTTTATACATCTCTGCCCCTCCTACCAGTCTTGATGTGGCTTCTTCTGTATATCCTTAGTTGTAGGACTTCTGCTCAGCTGGACTTCAGGTGATTCTCAATGATGGTTGTTCTGTTGTTTAGTTGTAATTTTGTTGTGGTCATAAGAGGAGGTAGGTGAGCACAACATTTACGTACTCTACCATTTTGACTGGAAAATTGGCAAAAAAAAATATTTTTTGATAAATCGTCCCTTCTCCATTGAATTACCTTGGTACATTCATTAAAAATCAGTTGATAATCTAGGTCTGAGTTTACTTCTGACTTATTTCCTATTCTTAGGCCAACACCATATTGTCTTTATTAGTTTAGCTTTATAGTAAGTCCTAAAATCAGATAGTATAAAGATTCTGACTTCATTATTCTTTTAAAAATTATTTTGCCCATTCTAGGTCTTTTGCCTTTCCATATGTAGTTCAGAACCAGCTTCTCAATTTCTTCCAAGAAACTTGCTAGGACAATTGAAGTGTTTAGTCCATTAAAATGTAATGTAATTATTGATTGGTTGGGTTTATGTCCACATTTTTCTTCTTTTTCCTACTAATTTTCTATTAGTTCTGTTTCTACTTTATTCTTCTATGTTCTTTCCAGTTTTGGGGGGATTATTTAAATATTTTTTAGAAATTTTTTTAATTGGCTTTTTTGACTGTATAGATGTCAATATCCTGGTTGTGAGTTTGTACAATAGATTTCAAGAAGTTACAATTTGGGGAAAGCATTATCTTAAAATAAAAATTTTAATTTTAAAAGTGTACTATTAATATCTGAATATAATTCAGACTTTAACGGACCTTTGTACCTCTAAATATATAAAAACTCTAAACAAAAAGTCATTTGATTAACATGTTTGATATTTAGGAATTATTGACATTTGATATTAAGGATTTAATATTATTAATCTTTATGTGTTATCTCAGCTTTTTCTGAAGTACAAACAACTACAAAATTTCAATGGCATATAGCAATAGACATTTATTTCTAGCTCACAAGTCTATAAGTTGTCTGGGTTTGCTCTGCCTCAGGATATAGATTTGTGAGTTTATTTTGGTGGTTCTGAATTTCAGGTTGGGTCCAGGAAACCTCCACCTTTCTTGTTTTCCTTGAAACAGTAGTTATTGGAGACATGTTCTTATCCAAAAAATGAGAACACATGAGGGTAAACCCAAATGTTCAAGTGCATTTCAAGATTTGCTTGGGTCATGTCCACTAACATCCCTTTGGTTAAAGCAATTCACATAGCTGAATTCAAAATCCCCTAGGAGGGGGGAAATATGTAAGACCAAGGCAAGGATATGGATATATAATTTGAATAAGGGAATGTGTGAAGAATGATGACCGTTAATCCAATTTACCAAAGTAAATCATAAGATTATGGTATTATGTTAAAGATTTTCAAAGAGTCTTTTTTTTTTTTTGGAGATATTATATATACTGAAATATTTATTGATTAAGTGGTATTTGTAATTGGCTCTTAATCATGAGGGAAACGTAGGTAGAGGTATAGAAGAAAAATGGTGGCTATGAGTTGATAATCATTGAAACCAGGTATGGGTATTAGGGGATTCATTATACCATTCTTCCACTGTTGTATATGATGGAACTTTCCTATATAAAATGTTGAAAAAAATAATCCAAAAGAAACCCTGTGTTAAATTAGTCCTTATGTGGAAACTGAGGTTATGAGAGGGTGTGTTACTTGTTCAGTGATGAGACAAGTAGTGATTTGCAGAATCGAGATACTGCCAGACCCAATCCTTTCCACTTAATATGGCTTTGTGTCACTTATTTAGTAATCCCTTAAATGTTTATATAACACTATGCTGTATGTAAGGTGTTATGGATAAAAAGATACAGGTTTCTCTTCTTGTAGATTCCCAGTCTAATGGGTCAATGTATATTTAAACAGTTAGAATACAGCAATCAGTGTACTAAAATGCTATAACAGGGGTATATGCCAACTTATGGGGATATAGGAGAAGGTATCTCTACATCTGATTGAGGAAATCAGAGAAGGCCTTTTCACAGATAGGGTAAAGTTTGGATCAGGATTTGCAGGACTACTTGGATAAGCCAGAGACGGGAGGTGGGAGTAGTATGTGCAAAAGTGATGAGGTGTAAGAGAGAATGGGATTATGGCAGTATGGAGGGATCATATATGACTCAGTGTAGTTAAAAGTTTACTACAGTATGTGAATATTGAAGAGTTTTGGTAAGAAAAGGCAGGGGAGACTAGATTGGACTTACATGCATTGCAAAAAGTTGAGATTTAATTCTGTGGATCAGTGCTACCTGCCTAATTATAAGAATGACCTAGGGCTCTCATTAAATTACAGGGACTTAAGTGTTGGCTCTGATCTGATGACTCAGAATCTCTATGGATAAGCAAGTTTGGGAAACGTGATTATGGGAGCTACTGAAGAATTCTTAGCAGAGGAGTTATGTGATGATATTTGAATGTTAGAAAGACCACCCTGGCAGCAGTGTAGAAGTTAGATGGGTGAAACATAGGTGTACAGAGTTTGGTAGATGAATCATATAGCTGCAGCAAGATTCCATACAAGGTATAATGAGTTCCTAAACCATGAAGCAGCAATGGTGATTGAGTGGAACGAATGTTAAGGAGCTGGGATTAGTAAACTCCAATGAATAACTGCCTCTAGAAAGTAAGAGAGGGGGATTTGCTTTGTAAATGCCTGGCTTGATAGGTAGTGGGGTAATGTCATTGTTTAATCACAGGCAGGGAATTCAAGATAAATAATGAACTCACTTTGGGTTTTGAGGAACCTGACATCCTTATGGGACATGGGCAAGTGTCCAGAAGACAGGTCTTAAGCTCAAGAGAAAAAATCTTAACTAGAGGTAGAGATTTGGAAAATGCCAATCTGGGAGTGTTAGTTAAAGCTCTAGGTATATGTTGGATAGATCCTGTAGTTTGAGAATCAAAGAAGTCAGAGCCCACGAAAGCAAAAACATTTAATCGAGAGAGAGAGAGAGAGAGAGAGAGAGAGAGAGAGAGAGAGAGAGAGAGAGAGAGAGAGAGAGAGAGAGAGAGAGAGAGAGAGAGAGAGAGAAGGGGCTCCTGAATGGAAGGGAGTGAGTATTATGGAAATCAGCCGGAATAAGCTGGGCAAGAAGTCATAGGTGGGGGTGGAACTATGATCACTGGATTTGGCAAAACAGAGGATGTTATTGGCCATGGCCAGGGCAGTATTTGTGGGCTACTGAAAGAAGAGACTGGTGATTTGGGTTCAAGACTGAGTGGGAAGTAAGGAAGTAGAGAACAAGCATCGATAGCTCTTTTCTAGAAGCTTTGTGGATAAAGTACTCTTTTACTCTTATTTGGGTAGGAAACAGGACTTTTTAGTGGGAGGTATGGAATTAAGTATCTTGTTCTGGCAAGACCTGTGCTTCTTGACAGGTGTGAAGGTTTACTGGTTCACATATTTGAAATAACTGACATGAATGCTCTTTAGTCCTTTTGTTGAAAATTCATTAATATCAGTCATTGTTAATTTATGGCATAGATTTAATAATTTGGAGTAAACCTATATGAAAGAGTCCAGATGTGACTATGATATGTATGATGGAATGCATATTAATTTTATTCATTGAGCAACTAAGTACCTCTGGTGAGCATCTGTTCTTATGTTCATGACTTTATATATGTTTCTGTGCATCAAGAGGGATGGATACTTCCATGTATGATTGTGTAAATTTTAAAACTAATGATATACTAGAAATTCATCAGATCTTTCCCAACTTTTAAAGTCAAAATTTTGAGAGAATATTCTTTGACTACTAAATGTGAATTTTGAGACAAGTTCTCAGGAAAACCATATGTTAATGTTAACTTTTTTTTCTCTATGATTAGATTTTTTTTTTTTTCCTTTAAGAGCTCTTAGGGGTCTGAGATAAAGTTTTAGAATGAATATCCATTTATTTAAAAATCCCAATGTTATATGTTATGTGTTTATATCATAACTCAAGCACTTTTTTGAACTCCATGTTTGGTTACATATTACATTCTATCTCAGCCAAATTTAGGGCATTATTACATTTCTTCAACCCCATGTAACTTAGCTGACTTTAAGCAAGATTGAAAAAAAGCAAACTTGTTATTAAATTCTGTTCTAAAACTTGTTGACACCACCACCTCCGCCTTGCTGTCCTGTATTCATCTGCAAATGTGAGAACATCCCGAGGCTGACAAGAATCATGGGCAATAAATGAAATGCAGATGAGTTTTAGCTGTGCTATTGTCAAGACTTTTGTTGTCTGAGAAAACCTTTTATATAAGGGCCTAGAGAAGCTGACCCTAAAAGGAATTTGATGCTCTTTGATGAGAAGATGAGAGATTGCTACTAGCTATGGTGGCTACTACTGTAGCTGAGTTGGATTGTGAGCAAGAAAAGGAAAAAGACAACCAAAAAATGGATCTAGAATGCAGAACTAAGAAAATCAGTAGAAGTTTCTGTTTTTTGCAGTTTGGTAAATGAGGTCATCTGGAAGTATCTAGAAATAAATGACCAAATATGAGAAACATTTTCTGAAGTACATAGATAGACAAGCTCACTAGAAATTTAAAAAATGATAAATAAATAAAATTTTGAGGGCCAAAATATAAAAAAAAGTATAAAACTAGACTAATAAGTGGGCAATGAACCTATGGCTTCCCATATCATCAGATCTTGGTAACCAAGAGTCTTTATCTTTTAAGAGCCTTTCAGGGATATAGAACAGGCCTTAGACTGAGCAATGAAGAATTGGAATCAAAATCAAGACCTTCTCTCATGTAATATGGGGACCCTTGAAGAGCTCACTCAATGTAACGGTAGGCTTAAAAATCCCTGCTGGAAAAGAAAGGTAACAAAGGAATTATTCTGAACCTGAAGCAGACTCGCAGATTATTTTTCTTAAAAAGAAAACCAAGTGTGAAATGTACTATTTATTCAAAAATTGTATAAAAAATATATGTACTATTTAAAGAATAATAATAAAGTTGATATTTGTGAAACCACCACCCAGGTTATGAAATAAATTATTCTTGGTGCCTTAGAAGATGGCTGAGTGCCCCTCTTTCTCAGTTCCCCCAACACCTCTCAGGAGTTACCACCATGCAGACTTTTCTGTTGAACACCTTCTTAACTTTATAGCTTTACCACCTGTGAAGATATCCTAAACAAGACACTATTTATTTTTAGAATCATATGCAATGCCTAATCCTGGATTGGAGCCTTACCTAGGAAAAAAAAAAGCTGATGAAGAACATTTTTGTGAGACAACAAGCAAATTTCTAATTTGGAAAGGGTATTTGATAATAGTATTGTGTCAACAGTGTTAAGTTTTCTGATTTTGTTGATGAACTGTGATTAAGTAATAGAAAGTCCTTGATTTGAGAAAACACATTCCAAAGTACTTATACATAACAAAATTAAAATAAAATGGAGTACAAAGCATGAACCCAAATGCCTTCTTAAGATGAAGGTGCCCAAGAAAGGATGAGCTGAGCAGAGTCTCAGGATTTGTAAGACCCTATTCTGGGGAAATTGATGAAGTAATAAAGGTATACGTGCCAGGATGGGGAGCCTAAGGGGGCAGGTGTGGGGGGGAGAGGTTGCAGGTATTCAAGGTTCTTGCATAAAGCTATGCGGTTTTGTACGGCACGTTCCTGCCTGGTAAGGACAGAGGTTGGCGGGTGGTGCTGAAATTCATCCCATGCACTTTTCCCAAGATGTGGGCCCTGGAAGGGATGCGTCTATGTAATTCCTTCACCCAGTGGATGCTTGCTTTTCTAATTCCCCTACCCAGAAAGGGCTCATCCTTTATAATTTAGCTGCCTGAAGGAGGTGTCTTCTTAAGAATTTCCATAAAGGCTAAGTTATTGTTGACTTAGTTCTGCTAGCATCTTATTCATTCCCAAATAGCTTCTAGCAAGTAGTTCTTGTTTTAAACCCGTCCGCTGTTAACTTCTGAATTCAGAGAACTGTAGTGCTACCAGTCCTTTTGCCTTTTGAAGATGGTTTGGCACAAATCACGTGGATTCTCAGCTTTCTCAACTGCCAGCTCAGGATTTGCTAGCTTGTGTTGGCTAAGTAGGCGGCCACGGGACCACCTGATTTTCAGTTTTAAAAGTTGGTTGCTGTGTTTGTTTTTTTGTCCTCCTTGTCCTTGAAGGTTTGTCTTATAAATACCTTTGGTGAAGTTTTAGTGGGGTTTCAGATAAAGCAAACAGATGCATGTTTCAGCCTTCCGTCTTAACACAGAAGCCTCTTAAATATCTTCTTTATTTTTTAATTCTTCCTTTAAAAATCTGTGTGTCCTATAGGGAATTATGTGAGAGAAGGTAACTTCTGGGTTGGTAAAGCTCCAGAGATGAAGTCTTTGGATGAAAAAAGAAATCTTTAATGTCTGTCGCTGCTTTCCCAGATAATGCTCAGTTGTAGATTCAGCCGCTCCATGAATTCCTCGTCCAGACGTGGCCAGGCCTGGAAATGCCCCTTGTGCAACCTTCCTTTCATGTGGTAAGGTCTAGAATGAGTTGGGTTATTCCTAGCCTGATATATGTGGGCATTGCCAACCTTAGACTCTAGCAAGGAAGTTCCCTGCCTTGGGCCCACACTTTAGGCTCCACTACAGCCCTTCTCTGGACACATCTGTGGGATCAAGGCCATGTCTCCATGACAAGCTGAAGTCTGTGTCACCTTTCTCAGACCATACCCTGGAATCCCAAGACTCCAGAATTTCCTTCCAGTCTAAGTGGCCCTGTGTCTCTGTCCTAGGGCTGTGTGGTTCTCTTCCCTGGGTCTTCCCTCTTAAAAGTATATCCTTTTGATTTGTAAGGATGGAGAGGTAGCCAAGGGACAGGTGTTTGCAGGGATGTGACTGGCACTTAGATATATGGGTGAGGTGTCAACAGGTGATCCCATAAGGCACTTTGCTATGCCAGAGAAATCTGGGGTGAGAAGACAAAGGAGGTGGGATAGGGACCAGGGGCCAAAGAACATGCCAGATGTCCCAACGTGGACTTATAAGGAGTCTGAGAACTCCTTATTTAAGCCTGAACTTCTAGATCCTTCTGAATGTATATTTTCAAGGTAGAAGGAGAAAACGTATTTTGTGAAATGGTTAGCTTTTAGCTTGATATTTAAGGTTTAATTCTATTTTATGTGGACATCAAGTTTGTACTTTTACTGCGGGCCCCACCCATGTTAGGGATGGGGCTGTGTGTGGGATGAGACCATAGGCAGATCTGTGTTTACAGAGATGCATCCCTTTTCCCACCTATAATTCCGGGACATCCAAATCTATGTAACCACACTTGTGGGTCATGATTTAAGCTTCATTTCTCTGAGAAGAAGCTTGCCTTTAACACCAGGCTAGAAGCCTTGGCAACCTGACTGATTCTGATTGTCCCCTTCCATAACAACCTGGTGCTACTTCTCCGGGCTCTGGCTGGCTTTCATTTAGGTAGCTATGCCTGTAGGAAGATGTTGGAACCTGGATAACTCTAATGACATCAGCACAGTCACATTGGCCATTTCTGCAGCACCAAGTATGGGCCAGATACCTCCCTAAATCAGTTATTCACATAATTTCTAATCCTTTACACCAGTGCTGGTGGACAGATGTTGTAATTTGCAGATGGGGAAACTGAGGCTCAGAGAGATGAGGTAACATGTTCAAGACTATAAAGTAGGTGGAGAACTAGAGTTTTGAACTGCGGTATCTCTGACGCCAACTACGTTGCTTAGAGGTTTCCACTCCAGGTGGCATTCTCTAACTCGGACCCACCACCCCAAAACAGTAGTGACAGTCTAGACTGAAGATTGATTCTGCTGCTGATGGGCTGTGAACCTTCAGCCTCTGCTTGTTCTCTTTGAGAAGCAGCCCTCTGCCTGAGGTAGACTTTCTACTCTGGTCTTTTTTCTCCTCTGGCGCAAAGCTGAGCTTCTGTACTGTCTTGTAGAGTGTATACATGGTTCATTCATTAGCTTCAGTTAAACGTGATCTTCTGTTGGGGCCCACATTTCACCAAAGAAATGCAGTGATTCCTTAGAGCTCTATCATTGCCAACCCGAGAGGGGCATCAAGATGCATTTAATGCACTAGAAGGCGAAGTCCAAAAAGACCCCTAAAATCAGTGAAAGTAAAGCCTCATCCCTCCAAAACCTATAAAGTAAAAACTATGCATTAATTTCTTTAAAAAACACCTTCTTAATATTTCATAAACTTTATAGGGCCAATCCATAGTTGTGAAATTGTGTCAGCCTGAAAGCAGTTGAGTTCAGCATCAGAGGTGAATGATGTGTTGAGTACTGACAATTATTTATATTTTAAGATTAAACTAGCTGATTAGAAACTTATGTTAATGAAGGAAAAGCCAGGGATTTGATAACTGTGTGGGTCAATTAAATTTTCTTGCACCTAGTATCTTAAATATAACTTCTGGAAATGGCCAGACTAACTGGGTTTTTACAGTTATACACGAGCTGTGGCAAGGAGAAAAATGGAGAATGGGTCAGGGCCAGTGCAAGAAATTCATTGCTGATGGTAAATCAAGGATTTTATTCACTCCTTCATTTATTCATTCATTGATTTATTCAATACACATATATTGAGCAGCTATATTATATATATATATATATATATATATATATATATATATATATATATATAATTTTTTTTTTGTTACTTTGGTAGCGTTTCATTTCATGATAGTATATAATTCTCCACCACCTCCTTATTCAGGTTAAAAAAAAAGAGTAATTAACACATTTTTTGCGGGAAACGAGTAAACTCGTCATATAGCTTTTTATGCCCGATTACAAAGTGTTAATAAATCCTAAATATATGTATCTGGTAAAATGTTAAATCGAAATTCAAACCCAAGCCTTCTGCCTTTTTTTTTTTTAATTGTCAGAGTTTTTTTTTTATTGGTTTCAGATGTACAAAACAATGCAGTAGTTATCCTTTTCACCCCTTACAAAGTGACAATCCCCTTCCCCCCAGACTTCTGACTCTTAACTTGAGAGTTTTTTCCCCTATATTGTGGCAATCAGCTGGAAAATCACCACTAAGAGTACTTATATTATAGAATATTTTAATTCAGAAACACAAATATAAAGTCAATCGTTATTATATTGACCCAAATTAAGATTTTTAGAAATGTTTTATACATCACCAATGGAAGTCTAAACTCTCCAAATAATTACTAACAGGATAGTATCGTAGCTTAGTCTCTGAACATCCACCAAAATGTATTTCGCTACATAGGAGAAGGGATTATAACTATATTATTTTGAAATGGTAAAACAATTATTTTTCCATATCTTTTTTTCTCTAAAGATCATTTTACTATTTATTTTAATAAAAATTAAAGAACCTCCATTTATCTAATCAAATATCTTGGTCATTTTTTTTAAAGTGTCATGAAATAATTTTCAAATTGTATCATTTATATTTATTTTAGTAAAAATCACTTTTATTTAGGTAATGTCTCAGTAAATTTTACAAGAATGGGGCAGATGTCAAATTTTATCAACTCTTAACTTTTGTCATTATGAAATTTGGTGGTATTTTTTTAAGTTATCTTTACCTAATTTAATATTGCAGGTTTAAATTTTATGAAGAACTTTTTTTAAATTTACTGAAACTTTTTCTTTTTTTACTTTATTTGTTTCAGGGGTACAAAGCAATGTAATATATATTTACAACTCTAACAAAGTGATAAACCCCAATCTACTACCTCTTTGACATCATATATACATATAGTGATTACAATATCATTGTTGTCTACCCTATGCTGTACTCCACATCCTGTGGGGCTACACACACACACACACAAACACACACACACACACACACACACACACACACACACACACACCAGCATGCCAAAAAAATGAATACAAATTTACACTGGTCAGTGTTGCTCAAGCAGTAGTTCGTTGTAATCAGAAGTGCCTGGATGTTGATGGTGACCACTTTGAGCACCTCTTGTAATTGCAGAAGTCAAATGTGGCTTGTATTCATCTTTTGTTACTGGTATATTGAGTATTACAATTTTAATAGTTGTTTTCTTTCTTAAAATGTGTATACACTTTTGGGCTGGCTGAGTGGCTCAGTTGGTTAAGAGCTCGCTCAAGAGTGCCAGCTGAGCTCTGAGCAACAGCAGTTCAATGCCCAGCCCGAGCTGAGCTGCCACTGAGCTGCCAACAGGTGGCAGGATGGCTCAGCTAACAACAACAAAAGAAAGTGTATACACTTTTTTGTTGCTCTCTCTCTCTCTCTCTCTTTCTCTCTCTCTCTCTCTCTCTCTCTCTATATATATATATATATATATATGTATATATATATATATATATATATGTATATATATACACACACACACACACACACACATATATGTAATTATAGTTGACATTTAACATTATTCTACTTCAGCTTCAGGTGTATAGCACATTGGTTGGTCAGGCATCTACATAGTCTATGAAGTGATCCTCCTAAGTCCAGTGCCCATCTGGCACCCTATATAATCTTTATGACAATATTGCTTATATTCCCCATACTGTATTTCATATCCCTGTGACTATATTGTGACTGTTAATTTGCGCTTTTCTAATCTCTTCACCTTCTTCTCTCCCATTCCCACTTCCTGTCCCATCTAACAACCATCAGGTTTTTGTTCCCCACTATGTCTCTGAGTCTATTTTTGCTTTGTTTTCTCATTTATTCTGTTCTTTAGATTCACATATAAGTGAGATCATATGGTATTTGCCCTTCTCAGTCTGACTTATTTCACTTTGCATAATATTCTCTAGTTCCGTACATGTTGTTGCAAATGGTAAAATTTAGTTTTGATGGCAGAATAATACTCCATTGTATAAATATACCACAATTCCTTTATCCAATCATCTATTGATGGGCATTTTGGTTGTTTCCATATCTTGGCTATTGTGAATAGCTCTGTAATAAACATACGGGTGCATATATCTTTTCAAATTAGTGTTTTGGATTTCTTTGGATAGATACCCAGGAGTGAAATTGCTGGGTCATAAGGTAGTTCCATTTTCAGTTTTTTGACGTACCTCCATACAGTTTTCCATAGAGTCTGCACCAATCTGCAGTCCCACCAACAGTGCACCAGGGTTCCCTTTTCTCCACATCCTTGCCAGCACTTGTTGTTTGTTGATTTATTGATGATAGTCATTCTGACAGGAGTGAGGTGGTATCTCATTTTGGTTTTTATTTGCGTTTCTCTAATGATTAGTGATGTTCAGCATCTTTTCATATGTCTACCAGCCATCTTTATGTCCTCATTAGAAAAATGTCTCTTCATGTACTCTGACCATTTTTAAGTTGGGTTGTTTGTGTTTTTGGTGTTGAGTTATATGAGTTTTTTAAAAATAAATTTTGGATATTAACCCCTTATCAGATGTATAATGGGCAAATATCTTTCCCTATTCAGTAGGATGCCTTTTTGTTTTATTGATGATTTCTTTTGCTGTGAAAAACTTTTTAGTTTGTTGTAATCCCACGTGTTTATTTTTTTCTTTTGCTTCCCTTGCCTGAGGGGATATATCAGTGAAAATATTACTAAGGGTAATGTCTGCGGATTTATTTCCTATATTTTCTCCTAGGAGTTTTATGGTTTCGGGTATAACATTTAAGTCTGTAATCCATTTTGAATTTATTCTTGTATGTGGCATAATATGGAGGTCCAGTTTCATTTTTTTGCATGTATCTGTCCAGTTTTTCTAGCATCATTTATTAAACAGACTGACTTTACCCCAATGTAAATTCTTGCTTCCATTGTCATAGATTAAATGACCGTATAGGCATGGATTTATTTCTGGGCTCTCTATTCTGTTCCATTGATATATGTATCTGTTTTTAAGCCAGTACCATGCTGTTTTAAGTTCTGTAGCCTTGTAGTATGATTTGATGTCAAGTAGCATGATACCTCCCATTTTGTTCTTATTTCTCAGGATTGCCATGGCTGTTCAGGGTCTTTTATGATTCCATATAAGTTTTAGGATTATTTGTTCTAGTTCTGTGAAAAATGTCATTGGTAATTTGATAGGGATTGCATTGAGTCTATATATTGCCTTAGGTAGTATGAAAATTTTAACTATGTTAATTCCTCCTATCCATGAGCATGGTATATGTTTCCATTTATTTGTATCTTCTTTAGTTTCTCTCTTTAATGTCTTATAATTTTCTGAGAACAGGTTTTTTACTTCCTTGGGTATTCATAAGTATTTTATTGTTTTTGAAGCAATTGTAAATACAATTATTTTCTTAATTTTTCTTTCTGATAGTTTTTATTGGTGTATCTATACAAATGCAACTGATTTCTGGATATTTATTTTGTAACCTGTTACTTTATTAGATGCATTTATCAGTTTAATAGTTTTTGGGGGGAATCTTTGGGGTTCTTTATGTATAGTATCATGTTATCTGCATATAATGGCAATTGTATTCCTCCTTTCCTATTTGGATGCCTTGTATTTCTTGTCTGATTGCTCTGTCTAGAAGTTCCAGTACTGTGTTGAATAAAAGTGGTGAAAGTGATCATCCTTGTTTTGTTCCTGATCTTAAAGGCAATGTTTTTAGATTTTCCCCATTGACTATGATGTTAGCTATAGGTTTACAATATATGAGTATGGCTTTTATGATGTTGAGATATTATTTCTTTATTCCCGCTTTACTATGAGTTTTTATCATAAATGGCTGCTGGATTTTGTCAAATGCCTTTTCTGCATCTATGGATATGACCATATTATTTTTATTTTTCATTTTGTTAATTTTGTGTATCATGTTAATTAATTTGTGGATATTGAACCAACCTTGCATATCAGGAATGAATCTCACTTGATCATGGTGCATGACCTTTTTAATGTATTGCTAAATTTGGTTTGCTAATATTTTGTTGAGGATTTTGGCATGTATGTTCATTAGGTATATCAGCCTATAGTTTTCGCTTTTTGTAATGTCTTTGTCTGATTTTGGGATTAGGGTGATAGTGGCCTCATAACATAAGCTTGAGAGACTTCCTTCCTTCTGGGTTTTTTGGAATAGTTTGAGGAGAACAGGTGATAATTCTTTTTTCAATGTTTGGTAAAATTCGCCTGTGAAGCCCTCTGGTCCAGGACTTTTGTTTGTTGGGTGCTTGTTGATTACTGATTCAATTTCATTGGTAGTAATGGGTCTGGTTTGTTCAGATTTTCTGTTCTTCTTAATTCAGCCTTGCAAGATTGTATACTTCTAGGAATTAATCCATTTCTTCTGATTGTCTAATTTGTTGGCATATAGTTGCTCATAGCCTTTTCTTATATTTTTTTGTGGTATCTGTTTTCACTTCTCTTTCATTTCTGATTTTATTAATTTAAGTCTCTTTCTCTTTTTTCTTGATAATTCTGGCAAAAGATTTGTCAATTTTGTTTGTCTTTTTAAAAAAGCAGCTCTCGGTTTATGAAGAATTTTTTGTCCCCATGGAAATACTAAAAAGTTTTTTTTTTTTTCAAGTCAAAATATTTATTCTGTACTTAATTGGATTCAATGGTAATACAAATATTGTGAGCCAGACTTAAATTTCTCATGTACTGTATTGTAAATGTCCAAAACTTTATATAAAACCCCATATCCGAGTTTCTTTCATAATTCATACTATACAACCTTGGATTTAATTGTGTGTGCTTTGAAATACATTCTCTCCTTGACCATGACTGTTATAGATTTAAAAAGACCACCTCCAGTCAGAAAGAACGACAACCGTGATATCAATCAGGCCCTCAGTCAGAAATGTAAACACACAGGAGAAAGAGAGAAGGCACTAGGGAAAGAGAAGAAACGTTCATTTATATTGTTCCAACCGACGGCAGCCAGATCCAGAATTCTAGGGTGGTGTGAGTGCTTCTCGAGTCATTAGGAAGGATATTTTCATGTGTTTAAGAGAAATAACCAGACGCCACACTAGCTGGGCCTAGTCAAAGTATAATATCTAAGGAAAACAGCTGTACATAAAGTATTAAAGTTTTGAGCGGAAAAAAAAAACGCTAAACAGGAACTTCAAGCCTTCTGTGGCTAAGAGTCTAAAAGCCTCCCTCAAAAGTGAAGATGGAAGGGCCGGCCGAGTGGCGCGGTGGTTAAGCGCTGGCTTGGGAAGCCAGCGGCCCCGGTTCAGTCCCACATATGAGGGCCAGTGACAGTGCCCTCAAAAAAAAAAAAAAAAAAAAAAAAGAAAAAAAAAGTGAAGATGGAATACAAACACACAGACTCTTCCAATTACCATAAGACTACCACCCTAGTGCTTCACTAAAAGCTCCGACTTGGAAACCCTAGCACTCCTGAGTACTGTCATTTTAAGAGATGTTAGAAAGGCTGTAAATATTGTCGTGAATATGGTGGCAGCAATGACAGCAGAAGCCTAAGTGTTCATTCTGAAGTGCAGAGCCACCAGAGCAGGACTACCTCACCCAATGATCACCGTAGGCTCCCAGGGGTGCTGTCATTGTCATTTTAAAGCCCAGCCCTGGGAAGAGTCACAGAGCAGCACCTCTGCCCCCTTAATCCATTCTCAGGAATTCGCTCCACCTGGAGAAGTCAAGTCAGGCTGCTTTCCGCACGCATGAGCACCAGAGAGAAGCCAACGCCAAGTCAGCAGCACTGGGGTTTGCTCTCTGCTGTCAAGGGCTCCTGGTCCAGTTTAATTGTGTCCACATCGGTTTCTTCATTAGGAAAGCTTTGGTGGTTCACAAGAATATTCTTCACTAGGAACTGCGCTGCTTCATCTATGTTTATGTTATCCTTTGCGGAGGTTTCAAACCATCTACTGAAGCCATGTTCTTTGCAGAACTGGTCCATCTGGGAAGGATTTTGTCCACCATCCTTTTTCTGGGTTACATTTGTTAGATAAGAGAACAGCAGGAATAGGACCGCCATTGGGAAGATGGACTTTACTATCGCTTTTCCATTTTAAGACAGCCTCAAACGTGGATCCTCTCGATAGATCAAAGACAACAAGAGCACCAACAGCTTCTTTGTATATACTCGGGTCATGTTGCCAAACCGCACCAGCATCCCGCTGTCTCAGTTGAGGACCTTCAGGTGCAGGTAGCACTTGATGATGCTGGTCTTGCCCACGCCGAGTTCGCCGATGACCAGCACCTTGAAAAGGTGTTCGCGGATCTCAGCGGCCGCCCCCCCGGCCCGGGTCCGCCGCCCGCCGTGAGCGCCCCCCGGCCCCGCTCGAGCTGGCTGCTCTCGGACGAGCGCAGGCCCCGCGCCCGGTCTCCAGGACACCGTCTGATGGGTCACAGGACCCAGCACCCTTCGCTGCCTGCAGCCCGCGTGGGGCGGGGAAAAAGCTAAAAAGTTTTTAAAAGAAGTAAACAATTTGATTCTAAAGTTTCTGTAAAAAAACTAAACAATAATAGATATTGAAACCTATTATAAATATACAATAATTAAAAAGAAACATAGTTCTGGAATATGAACATAGGTTAATAAATAAGGTATAAAACCAAATAAATGAAACAATTCAGTATGTAAAAAAGGGCGCTTCAAATTGTAGAATAACTTATAGATGATTCTGAGACAACTAAGTAGGTAGGCAGTTCACATTGAAGGAAATTTATATGACTCTTAAACATGAAAAAAAGACTGACCTCACTCATAATAAGAGAAATATACACTAAAACTATAATAAAATATGCTTTTTTTATCTATAAATCTAGCAAAGGTAAAAACATTAAGAATTAACAAGGGTTAAGAATCAACATTCTTTCTCATACACTGGTAGAGATATCACTGGGTCTAGCTTTTTTGGGCAATTTATCCAAATTGATCAAAATTTAATTTAAACATACCCTTTGACACAGTCATTTGATTTCTGGGTTTGTATTAGAATTGTATCTTTGGAAAGTATACAAGAACCTGTTTATAGTTGCTATTTCCAGTAAAAAAAAAAAAAATGTGTTTCTGGGGGGCAAGGAAGTGCACGAGATTAGTTTTTTTCCGTTATACATTTTTAAAATTTTCAGTTTATATATTTGCATATTCATGCTTTACCAATTCAAAACTAGAAATACTTGAGCGAAATAAACGATTCTTCTATTTATTTCATTTTAGTCAAATACAAATTTATAATGTACAATTTCAGTTTTACATTTTTTTTCCCCCTATAACGTCTAATTTTTTTTTTACGTTAGGTATGGAATTATGCTAAAGGTTTTTTTTTTTGTCATTGTCATTTTTGTTTTGTATTATTATGAATTTAGCTAAAAGTCTTTTTAATTTATTTCTTGATTAATTTGTAAGCAATTGTGGGCAGTTACCCTCTTGTATGTACTAATAGTTATCATCTGACAAAACAAGAGCAAACATTAAAGAATATCTTCAGCTTCAAAATGGTGAGGTCTACATATCTGAATGAAGTGACAACATTCCCTTTAAGCTTACTTTGAATGTTATTATGAAAGTCATCTAAATAATATTTTCGTTCTTCCCAAGGAGCTTTGCATAACTGTTTTCCTTTATGTTCTGTATGTAAAAGTTAGCCTTGGCATAGATGAAGATGGATCAGGGAGTGATACATTGAACAACTATTATACTACTTCCTTGATTAAGGTGGCATCCAATGTCTCTGACTAAACCAGGTCCTAAAGAGTAGTCCAGTTAGGAGACTAATATTAAGCCCTCATCTGCAACCATCACAATAAGAGACATTCTTGTTTCTAATATTTGAAGAAAATATCAATGATTAGAAAGGTTGATATAAATAATCATATAGACATTTATAAGGTTTAATGAAATCGGGCATTTCCCCCAGTTTTTATACATCTAGAATAGAGCTGAAATAATTCATTATGTCCCTGGAAAATTAGGAAATGGACCTGTCAAAAGAATGAATTGTTTCAGTTATCAAGCATTTATTGAGTACCTACTTTATACCAGGCTGTAAGTTACACAGGCATTGAATTTATGGAGATAAATAAGACATTTCCCTGCTTATCAAGGGACCCTGGCATTTATTTAATCCCTGCTTTTTCCTTTTGCATTGCCAAGTAGGTGGATGGAAATGCACGTGGTTATTTGTTAGATGTTTCACATAGAGCTCTAAGACAATTAAAGACTTCAGCTTAAGAAAGAAAAAAAATATTAAACCAGCAAATGGTGACATTCACTCTTAGAGTTCCCTCTGTGTCCTGTGCTATTAAGATACCAGTTGATTTCTAATTGTTCTATATTATCCATATGCTGCTAGAAACATTTTAAATGGCATGTATTTTTTTTCTTGTTGTGATTTAGGGGCCGTGGCTGCCATCTATTTCTCTGTACTTCGGAAAGTTTCTGAGCCTACCAAGTGTTTGGCTGGCATGCAGAGACCTGAAGAAGCTTAGCAGAAACCTAGTTCCATAAAAGATAATCCTGTCACAACCTGAAATGCATAGATGGCTCTGTTATGCCAGTGTGCACATAGGTACTGGGAAGTGGAAGACTTGTCAGTCAGAATTGTGAAAGGTGCTACCACACAGACAGTCAATTCCACTCAAGAAGAAAGCCACCTGCCAAGGGCAAACGGGAATGGCCATGCAGATCATGTTTTCCTTCTGTCAAAGTGTGTTCTGAGCACCAAGAGTAGAGACTAAAGCAAAGCAGACGTGGCAGCCAGTAAATTCTTCCCCGCCTAATGGAATATCTGTTTTGAGTTCAAGATTTTTTGTATCAGAGATAGATAGCTTATTCTCAAGCAACTCCAAAGCAAAAGTTTAAAAATCGTTTAAAAAAATGACTGTAGCTTATGTTGGCCTGATAACTGGAACTCTGTGACAGACAGAACATATGAAAATTATCAGGCTTTAAACTAAAATGAACTCTTGCCTCACATGTTCCCATTGCTCCATGTAGATTCTCATGGCAGGATGAGGGTAACTGGGCTAGCATTAGTGAAAATAAAGAATAAAGTTAGGTCATTTGGGAATCTGGAATAGTTTTAGTTTGCTTGGCATTGATCACATCTTAAATCATCTCCCCAAATATCCACACTTTTCTTTTTTGATTAAAAACAGAATAGAAGAATTGTTTTATCTACAAGTCTATAATTGTTCTCTAAACAGAGAACTGTTTAGCAGGACTAGTTTCCTAGCAATGTGTGACCTTTCTAACTATATCTCTTACTGTGCCTTGCAGCCAGCCCTAGTTATCTTTCGATAAAACCAGGCCATTACTCTGTTTCTTGTTAAAGATCGTTCTTGATTCTTTTCCAGATTTACCAAATAGAGCATAATCTTAATAGTTGCATCCTCATCTGTTATGGATGCTCTTGGTGCTGCATCCAGACCCTCTTTACCAGGCCAGTGCCTGCATACTCCGGCCTCTGAGAATGTTCATTATTAGCTTGCAGCTGTCCCTTTTCTGTAGAATCACCCTTGACTAAATGGGAGACTCTGCAACTTAGGATACACCCCATCACCCACCTATAGTCTAAGGGAGTAGAAAAGTCAGCCATTGTCTCAACATAGGGCAGATTCGGAAGTAAAATCCATGCTTCAGAGCTCCCCCATGGGACTAGGCTGAAATGGAACTCCAGCTGGGACCACATACATGATTAGCATTCTTCTCCTGCCTTATCCTGATGACCTCACTCCTCTTTCCTGAGAACACTAACACAAGAATCCCTGTCTCAGGCTGTGCATCACGGGAATCTGACAGTCACCATCATTGTAAACAGTTATGGCAGGTAGGTAGGCATCCAAGGGTAATAGTGGGATAAGAGAAGGCTTAGCACATAATTTACCCTAAGTGTTTGCTAAATGAATGGATTTTCCAGGTTTGATGCTTATATTGCAAGTAGCATTGCTATCACCAACAGATCTATTTCCCAAGGTGGGCCAGGCTCCCTGGTTCACTTCTGGTTTGGAAATAAAATTACTAGGAAACTTTCATAAGGTTTGTTGCTAAAGAGAAAGAAATTGATGATTATTAGCGATGTTAATTCATCAGCATGGATTATTATGTGCCAGCTTTTCTCAGCATGTCACTAAGTGCCCAGGTCTGTGGTAGGTTTGATGAAAAAAAGTACCTTTCTTCTTAGAAATGAAATAAATCTTGTTATCTCAGTGTGGAGACAAAAATTTATTTGAATGAAACAATTAGAGAAATTACAAGACAGTATGTAATGACATGTTAAAATGTGCTTTATCGGTTATAAGTTCCAAAGGAATTTAGAGAAGTAAGAAATCAATGTGGGCGTTTAAGAGTTAGGTAAGTCTTGGAGGAATGTGTCTGTTTGGGAGCGACAGGCAGAAGAGGCCATTCCAAGTGGAACAAGTGGTAAGAACTAAGGTGTGGAGACAGTTAGGGGGATCCCAGTGTTTGCCAGGATAAAGAAAATTTCTCTTGAGTTGCTTCCTCTTCATATTCCCATCCCATTTCCCAATTTCCACTAACTACTCATTCCTTATTCATTCACCAAATACTTTTTGAGCACCTGTTCTGTTCCAGGAACTGCAGTATATCCTAGGGATGTGATAATGAATACAATACCTACCCTTGCTCTCAAGGAAATGACAGTCTCCAGATAGATACAGATTGGTAAATGGGCAATTATAATACAGGGTTGTTATGGTGCTTTAAGGGTAAGCATAGGGTGTTATGAAAGAACAAAGGAGAGGCATGTAATCTACTCTTAGGAAGGTTGAGAAAAGGCTTCCTGAGGAAGTGACATCTAATTGGAGACTTAAAGTATGGGAAGTTAGCCACGTGAAGGATGATGCAAGGGAAAAATTTCTAGAGATGAAAGAAGACACGGAGCTCTGCGGTAAGATGAGTGGTGCAGTGCGATTGATGTGTGTGAGGATAAAGACACAGAAATGTCAAAAAACCAGAGGCCAGATCACGGACTACTGTGTCATTAAGCAAAGAAGTACAGACTTCATCTTAAGAGTCCTGATAGCCTTTAATACTTTTAAGTATTAAAAAGACCTGATTATATTATTATTTCTGATACATTTCTTTAGCTGGAGTAGTTTGAATATATTGGAAAAGACCAAACAGGAAGCCGGATGAACACATTAGGAAGCTGAGTTATATTCATTGTAAATGATGGTGGGAATGGAGATAAGTGGAGTGAAACACAACATAATGTAGTGTTTTATTGGTTTTGAGGGAAGAAAATAAAGATGGTCAAGGATAATACTGAAGAAAGTAGCTTTAGCATGTGATGGGGGTGATAGAGCTTCAGTCAAGTTAGGGGATCTGAGAGAAAGATCAAGATTGAGGAAAAGATGATTATTCAGGTTTGGACATACTGAGTTTCATAATCCTAGGGATATTCACATGGAGCTGTTGAATAGACAGACCTGAAAGTTAAAAGACAAATTTTTGGGTATGGAGATACAGATTTACGGTTTCTATGAACCACTCACTTTATTGTCATCCTGCTTTGTTTAATGGTATCACTATGCTCCCAATTGCCTAGGCTAGCAACTGTTTTTTTTTTTTTTGTTTTTTTTTGAGGGCAGTGTCACTGGCCCTCATATGTGAGACCCGAACTGTGGCCGCTGTCTTCCCAAGCCAGCGCTTAACCACCACGCCACTCGGCCGGCCCAAGAAACTCTTATTTCCCTAAGGTGTCCATGAATGGACTTCATGGAATTAATGAACTTGTATGAAATTGTTTGCAGGTTTTTGGGTGTGAGTGAATTTGCGCATTTTCCTGGGACTGTGAGCCATAACTTTTTATGGATTTTTCAACAGGTTTCTTGACCACTCCCACCCTAACATACACACAAAAAGATTAAGAATCAGTGAGTTAGAATCTTATTTTCTTTTCTTTATATTTAATCATGAGTCAAGCTCTTCAGTTATATCTATGAAGTAATATTTATATCACTCACTTTTTCCTCATTGCTGGTCTCCTAAGTGACGTTCTTACCACTTACAATTTTAACTGTTTTTACTAGAATACCTCAACTTCCCAATATGTGTACTAGATAGATTTTTTCTCTCTAAACTACTACTAACTATACTGAGTCCCCATCCCTATAGGTTAGCAGAAAACCTTGTCCCTATCAACCCCTTCTAAGAAGCAGCTTAGTATGTTGATTTTTGCAACCCAATTATTGAAATCTCAGACTTTGATTGAAAGCACCTTATCTTTAACTAAGTACACATTCATTACAACACTACTGGAAACTAACTGCAGAGGAGCTCAGTGTGATCAGTTCTTTATCTCTTTCCTCCCCATCTCAGGCATCTGTTCTGCTGATGGGGTCCGGGTATGTCAGGAAGGTAAAGGTGAATGAAAGGAACTCACTCATGTGATTGCCAGCATAATGAAGGTGTCAAGCTGGCAATCCTTGCCTCTCAGTCAGCTGATGCTTTACCTAGTCTAATCTCTGGGTGTGGGTAACCAGCTTCCAGTTACATGACGTGGCATCTTAGGTGGTCTTGGGTGCCCACCCAGCAGCCTTACAGGGCTAGTGCAGCTTCCTCCCCCTCATTCTTTGTGGGTGGCTCTCTGTATCCTCACACCAGCCTATCATTCATCAGTATGGGTAGCTAGTTGATGCCTACTCCTCATTTGGTGACTTCAGCTAAATCTACAGGAAACTGAAAATCCTTGCTGTATCTGCCTCAGTCTGTGTGAATCTGGGAGAGGGTGGGGAGCAACCTTAATATCTTCTGACTCACTACCTTACTCTGGTCTAGGATGTAACATCCAAGGCATGTAGGCACAGCAAAGTTTCACAACAGTCTTCCGTTCCTCATAATGCCTTCCAATTTCATGAGTGATTCTCTAGGGGACACCTGGCTTGGTTGGGCAGGGAGAAATAAGCCAAATGCCTCCTCACCCTCCCCACATGGGAAGATGAATAGGGTAAATACTGATTTACAATCTTGGCTCTCCTAAAAAAGTGACTCATCTTCCCCTGTCTAACCACTTAATGGGGGTTGTTTTACTGATTCTTCTGAAAGACCTCCTTGTTAGTAAGTCCTAAGTCATAGATGTTGAGCATGATTGGTTTTCAGCTGTAAGTTATCTCCAGTTGGTAACTGCAGTAGGAAGGGGGACTCAGTGCATGTCGCAATTTCATGTTACTCATCTCTTCATTGGTACCCATGATACAATGTCTTGTCTCTCCCATATATCCTTCCTAATATTTTTTAACTTCAACGACTCCCCAAGGTCAAAGCAAATGTCTTCAGGCTGGTTTCTAAGGTCTTTTAAAAATCTGACCCAGTATACCTTTGCAGTGTCAACTCCTACCATGAGCTCAGTTAATAATATGGGCATTAATCAAACAGGTCTTGTCCTGTTATCTTGCCTTATCACATTTCCATGGTGTTGCTCATGCCATGTCATCTGCCTGCAAAGTACTTTCTTTAATTTGGGTTGAAAAAAAACTTCTGTTTATTCTTTAGGTCAACCTCACATGTCATCTTCTCCATAATATCCTACCCATTCCTTCAATAGGAATTAATTCCCTCTGTGCCACTGGCAGCATGCTTTTACTTAAATGGTTCTGCTTTATTATACTGAGAGATTGTAAGAGATTGTAATGTGAATCTATACATTATGCATCACATTATCACCAGAAGCCTAGCAAGGTGCTTTGAACATAGCAAATGTTCAACAGTTCAGTTAAACCAAAATAATAGGTAAGGACTCAGAGCCAGATTATGGGAGGAGCAATAAATGACCTTAAATACACATTCAGTTGGTCTATGGGAGAATAGGCACATGTTTCTCAGGGTTGTTTATTTTTGCAATTTATAAAACATGCTCCTATTGGCTTAGTAAAATATCCACCAAAGCAAAACATGAAAACAAGAAACCCAATTCACAAATTATGTCTGTTTGATAGATAGGGTACTCTCTGCCTGTCAATATCTGGAGGGTAAACTAAAACCATGTTCTTGAATCTAAAACCTAATCAACAAGTGGGGACATGGAATCTGAAAGATCAAGTGTGGGTGTCCCTCAGAAATCAGCACCGTGCCAGATTCTGGGGCGGTAGTCAGCTGGGAGATCACCGGTTCCAGTTAAGCAGTGAGTCGTTAAGAAGGGGAAAACGAGGCAAAGAGAGCCAAATACTGGTAGGGGAACAAAGTCCATATTGATGTCACTTGGCAGGTTGCACACCCTGCATTGTACAGCCATGTGGCCAGTGCCATCAGGAATCTGAGCATCTGGGCTCTGACAGAGCAGAGCTTCCAGATAAACTTGATGTTCACGGGTGGCCTTAGACAAAGGGCTTCAAAGAGGGCTCTGGAACCTCTGAGCAACACTTGAAGGTTTTGGCTAAACTAAAAAGCCATGATTTATATGAATAAAGGCTTAGATGTTCTTTAAACAGCTCACTTCACATGCCTAAACCCTCTAAACAATGAGACTAACGTAGATGTATGGTGCTTTAAATATATTTGGAAGATCATCTTGACACACCTAACTTTAATTTGGCTTGCCAAATTTTCAAAAGCCAGATAGAGTAATGTACATGCATTATCCAGTCTATAAATACCAACTTACGTATACTTTCAGCCCCCTC
Source organism: Aselliscus stoliczkanus (assembly GCA_033961575.1). Classification (NCBI taxonomy): domain Eukaryota; kingdom Metazoa; phylum Chordata; class Mammalia; order Chiroptera; family Hipposideridae; genus Aselliscus; species Aselliscus stoliczkanus. Next base: position 174,695,560 of record CM066728.1, on the reverse strand, counting down.
CCACAGCCATGCCCTTTTTCCATCAGATATGCACACACCTGCCCTCACATGACCACCCTCTGCTAACCCATCTGTACCTGCAAACAGCAGCACAGGCATGTGCAAACACATCCCATCAAACCTTGGAATTATACACATTTTCCTACTCTGTCCAGCCTATCCTGAATCATGCAGCTGTTCTAGGTCATTCTCTGACCCACCAGCTACAATCTAGGTGGAACAGCTGTGGTCAGAAGCTTGGCCAGGACTGTCTGCCAAGACAGGGTTAGAGGTAGCTGAGTGAGCAGCTATTGAGTGTAGCTGTGGAATGTAGGTGGAGCCATAGGAGAAGGGGCACAGCTGATGCCACTTCAAGAAGGTGGGAAGCTCTGCTCCCTTCCCAGTGGGATGACTGAAGGCAGCTGTGTGCTGCTGATGCAAGGAAAGTGAGATTGGAGAGCTTAGCTTCAGAAGCAGCAGCTGCTGTGGTCTGAAGGGCGTCCCCAGGTCATCCCAAGTGTGGGCCTTGCTTCAATGCCCTTGTGTAATGGTAGGAGGTGGTTGGCTCTCCCATCTTTTTGGTAAGGACTTTGGTCAGACAGCTTTGGCAGTTTGTTGAGTTTCTTTGTATTTGAGGGCTAGCGTGGATCATGCATGTGACAGTCCATGTTTCCTCATGCAGATACATTTACTTGTGCACATCAAGACATTGCTGCTGGGAATAATTTTAAAGATTTCTGACCAGCAGGAAAAGCTGAGTGAGCATGGTCAGGTAAATGCTGCTAATGCCCTCATAGACTCACCTTGCCTATGAGGCTAATGCTCCTACTCTCCCTGAGAAGAAATGTCACCAGGTAATGGAAGACTCTTCACTATTCTACACTCAATATAGTCGTATTTATTCCAGGACAAAGGAGATCAGTGGAACCATGGACTCCATACTTTTTGGAAACACTTGCTGTTTGGGAGACTCTAAGTAAGGCTACAGCAAAATCCAGTCTGCTATTTAAATACCAACTGCAGTCCCAAGTACCAAGATCTCTGTCTTTAATGCAAAGGTTCACAGAGATTTTTTTTTTAAGGCTAAATGAATTGTTGCTTTGTACCACTTCACACCACCATCCTAGCTTTGTAGTGTCTTACTTCCTCCCTTTCCTGTATGACCTTCTGTCAGACAGGCCTCCATTGAGCTGCTCTATACCTAACAATCTCCCCCTTGCAGTGCCCCAGATGACCAGTTATCACCAATAGCAATGCTGTAACTGCAGAAAGGCCTATGGCTGCCAAAAGACCCAGGCGTAGTAATTAAAAACCAACTGCTGGGTTAACTTATTTGTCTTAGCACACATCTCTCCAATTTTGAGACCCTTCGTAGTCTTTCCTTCATCCTATGCTATACTCTAGCTGACTTGCTCCCTCTCTTTTATTTAGCCACCATAATTGGACATGTCTTTGATTTCACTTCTCTTGGCCATCTCCTCAGCAACAGCTGCCTTCTCAGCTTGACTTCAATCTCCATATTCACTATAGATAAATCCATGAACTGAATGCATCTGCCCCCAGCAGCTGGAAATCCTAGTCTCCCACCATGTGCTTCCCTCCTTGGGCAGGGAGTGAGTGACAGAGCTTAAAATTTAATATTTGGATTGAAAAAGTGTTGCTGTCCTTCAGTGGCACTTATCAAAAATCTTCTCTAAATGTGATTTTTAGAGGACACCATGTAAATGTAAGAATTCATTCTAAAGTATGAATGACTGCTGGGTGGTTAATTAAATTTATTACTTCCTGAAAGAAGTATTTTAGAAGCAAGGGTCTTTTTTTTTCTGATTTGCCTGAGACATAAGAAGACCCTTTTCTACATTCCCAGTCTCTAAGGGATGACCTCTTTGGTCTCCTGATATCAGCATTTCTATTCCTTGATTTCCTCTACAGGACACCTGTTCTTCTAAGGATTGATATTGTAACCCTTTGTATAACTGGCTTCTTCTTCAATGTGAAACCTGCATCTTTTCTTAGGACCCAAACCTAGGAATTTGGTCTCCTTCACTAGCCTGCCCTCTGATAACCCTAACTTATCAATGTATTAGCTTGTTGGGAAATGGAATGAGGTGTACTTTGCTTCTCTTCAACACACACTGCCTGATTCGTCAGTATTTGTCCATAGAGCAAGGACGTTGGCCCCAAATTATCAGTGTTCATAGGAAACATTTATCTTAGGCCACTTTTCCTTTCTGCATAAACCCATAAATAAAGTTTATAAGGCACCATTGTTCATACTCTTTTATTGGAGATCAGATAATTATGATAATTATAATATCTTTCTACATATCTTTCATTGTCACCTTTACCTTCCTTAGATGGTAATTACTTTCCCTATATAATGGTTGAAGAAACTGAGGATTAGATACATTAAATAATTTGCCTGAAGTCATGTAGCCAGCAAATGGTTGTTTTAGGGTTCAGATCAAAGTCTAATTCCAAATTCTCTACTCCTCCCATTAAACCAGTCTGACTACAAACGATGTATTGTAATGAATAAATCTTGATGTTTTTCTCTCCTCAGTGTTGAAGGCCATCTTAGTGACTAATGGGGACTTTGTTCCTCATTTACAACGTTCCTCCCAGATGATAAAGTATGGACCCTTGAGACTGGCATGACCTCATATGACCGACCAGCTGGTTCACCTCAGCCCTCAGCTCCTTCTTGCTGGTCACTAATAAGTGAGGTAGACCTGCCTTATGTGCCACAATTGTTATCACATCTGCATTTTCCACAGAATCGAGGACGTACTTCTCTTTGTTTCAAGGGACTGATGATTTATCTTATAAACAGAGTGGGTTGGACATGAGAAAAGTTTGCTCCCTGCCCATAGATAGAACATAAGCTTCGGATATTTAGCTGGGAAAATGTGCTAGTCCCTGAACTACAGATTCCCAATTTGTGAATTTGTAAGGCTTTGTAATAAATACTATGATGGTTGTTACTTAGCAGCAGCTGATATCATGTGCCAGTTTTGCATATATTATTTTTCATTTTCTAAGGCAAACCACAGATGTTTTATCCTTTGCAATCACACCTGCAGACCTAAAACTAGTTTTTAAAAAAAGAAATCAACAGGATAGCAGATGTTTCGAAATTGGAACAGTTATGTGATTGGACGGGGAAAAAAAAAATTCCACTATTTCTTTATCTGTACAAATGCCAGAAAGTAACTCCTTTTTTTTTTACTATGACACAAAAGGCTAACTAGCTAACAGTCCTGACTTTTTCTGTTTCCCCTAATCTAGAGGGCAGTTTTGACACTTTATTTACGTAAAAGATGATGGGTTTTATTCCAGCCCTGAGATTCAACTCACCGTTAATAAATTTTCCACAGTATTCCTGATTCTCTGGTATAAAATGAAGGAACGCTTTTAAGTCATATGAGGGCACCACATTTGCTGATGCAAAAATGCGTTAGTCTGATAGGAAAGTTAATTAAGCAATAAGACTTGACATGACATGAATTATTGTGTAATAGCTCATGCCATCGGCATAGCTAGGCCCAAACCTGAAGGCCAAGTACCCCTACAGAATCTAGGCATGAGTTATGCTACAATAACTCATGCCCTGGAGTTTTCCAACAAAGCAGAGGGGGAAAAAAAACCAAGGACAGAAGCTGATCTCCAGCAAGCAAGAGAGAATGAAATGGGGTCCTTGTTTTGAACTACACATTCTCCAGTTACAGCAATACATCTGTGGCAAGAATTTGAAGATGATGTTCATTGGGATTCTTTTTATAATTTCTCATAGCTTTGAGAAGACACCACAAACTTCCAACTTAGAGCTTGGTATATAACATGCTAAAGAAAATGCTTTGCCAGGAGCATGGACATTTGAAAATTCAGCAAGTGCAGTGGATTGGTTTTGACTTACACGGGGAACTAACTCTTTATAACTTTTGAAATGTCATCTACTGCCCTCAGATTTTTGGGGAAATAAATGCCCTAAGAATCAGAAGCCATGGGTCATGAGAGACAGGAACCCAGTTACCCGAGGCATCTGCATCATTAAAATACCATTCCCCTTGCTATAACACACATTAAGTTGGAGCTAGGTTTTAGGTCAGAACAAAGGCTTTGAGGAAAACTGATTCTCCAGGCTTTGGTTTGACCTGAAGAACTAAAGACAACCCTTGTAAGAGCCACAACATAAAGAGTTAAATAAATGAGCTCATTCAGTATCATATACAAAAAGTGAGTACAAAGAGATTTTCCTGATGCTTTGCTTCTCTTTCATGGCAATATTGATCTAATGAATGATGATGTACCTGATGAGTACCAGTTAGTGGTATGGTTCTGTTACTCTCACAGCTGGGTAGCTTGACAGCCAATCAGATTGTTGTGTTAAAATCCAATTTAATGAAAATATCTACAAAATATCTACAAAGGAGGCAGCAGCATTTTCCTCCACTTAAATATTGACATGTAGAACCTACTGAGATTGACAAGAAGATGTCCAGTCCATCCTCCCTCAACTCAAGCTGCACGTAAAACATCTATATCTCTTCCCTCTTTTTCTCCTCCTCCAGCCACAGCCTGCACAGAGATGAGCAGTTCAGCAAATCTGCGACTTCAAATCTTACAAGTTTGCTGGTAAAATTCCAAAATTCATAGTCAGACCATGCCTCCCTCCATACGACTACCATATGGTATTAACAAATTTTATCAACACTGTATAAAGGGAACAGCTCCAGAATGTTTCTGTTATTCTTACAGTTACTCTGTTGGCTTTCAGCATGGCACTGATACTGCCTCCCTTTGGTCCTGTTTGAAATGCTGATTTTTACATTTATTTCTTTTCTTAAAAGGCTTCATTGTGGAATTTTTACTTTATTTGCTAAGTTGCAAGTTAGGCTCTTTCTGAGCATGTGGAGTTCTCATAATTTCCTAGTCAGTGTACTTGGTTAACAAATTATTTATGACTGGAAATAAGTATTTTTGATGAACAAAGATGGTCTAGAGCAGGGGTTAGCAAAATTTTTCTTTGAGGGGCCAAATGGTATCTTTTCAGCTTTGCAATCCTGTCGCAACTATACAACTCTGCCATCATAGTACAAAGGTAGCCATAGACGATATATAAAAGAATGAGTTTGCCTGTGTTCCAATCAAACTTTACTTACAAAATAGGTAGTAGGCTAAGCTGGGCCAACAGACCATAGTGTGACAGCCCATGGTGTAGAGAAGTCCAAGGGAAACAGACCAATCTGCCAATTTTGTTCCTTTACTTTAGATCATGGCTTCTCAAGAGCTGAAAGGATATGAAAACAGGAATGTTAGCACATGGCAATGCAGGGGTGTAGTGAAAAGGATTTGGAGTTGGATAGGTAGGTGAGTGAGTTTCGGTCTAGCCAGTTTCTCCTTGTGTGTCTCTGGCAGAGTTACCAAACTTCTGTGACTTGGGTTGTACTCTCCTCATCCTTAAAAAGGACAATCATAATCTCTATGGCAAATGCTGTTAGCTTTCCATACACCTCTGTCCTTCTCTTCTTCCTGAGCTGACAGCTGAACTACATTACCCAGCTTCCCTTGCAGGAAGGAGCTTCCTTGTGATTTAGTTCTCATGAACAGAATGTGTAGAGGGGGTGTGCTAGTTCTTGTCTAGTCCTGCTTCATCTACACTCTTCATTCTGTTGGCTGCAACCTGGCCATGGTGGTACAGCCTTAGTACACGTTCAAGAACAATCCAATACAAGATTTGGAGGAATAAGAGGGAAGGAGGGTTGATACTGAAAGGCTACTTGGAGCAGTGCTGCCTGATGAACATTCATTAGACTGTTTTGTGAGAGAAAAATGAGCAACATTCTTGAAGTTGCTCATTTTAGTGCTTTCTTGTGTTAGCAGCTTAGCATAAAGTAAACAGTGCAATATCGAGCTTGCAAGATTATCATTAAGATGTAAAATAATTCATCTAAAGTGCTTGGCATTTAATAGGCATTCAGTAAAGGATAGCTTTTACGTGTTTTATTATTAAGGTAGGCAATGGTAAAATCGGTTGAGATGAAGGTTTGGCAGGAGGGTAACAGTTCTAGGCCTGAGACTCCATCTTCTCTATTACTGAGTAGAAGCATGTTTGGGGACACATGGCATTGTGGCGAGTTGGCAAAAGTAAGTGAGAATATCAGCCACTTGGTCTGGAGGGTAGGGAAAAACAGAGATAGAGGAAGTTTCCACAAGGTAACTGCACAGATGTGTGTGTGTGTGTGTGTGTGCATGCGCTCGCTCATATGCACACATATATGCACATACAGGACTGCAGTTTATTTTTGTGTGTTTAGAAGATAGAGAGAAGCACTTGGCTATTCCCTGAAAAGTTTTTTGTTGTTGTTGTTGTTGTTTTTGAGGGCAGTGGGACCCGAACTGGGGCCGCGGGCTTCCCAAGCCAGCACCCAACTACCACACCACTCGGCCTGCCCTGGGAAGTTTTTTTTTTTTTTAAATACCTCTTTACTTCTGAATATATTTTTTTTCCAATAAAGCATTTCTCTAGGATGTATTTTCTTTGGTGATAAAGGTGTGATTATAGTATATAATAATCTTTATGAAAAAATTTTACCATATAAATAACATACTAAAATTAAGAGTTCATAAAATTAAAAAACAGAAAGAAGAATAAAAACACTTATAACTTCACTACCCAGAATAAAATCAGAGTAAATAACTTGATGTGTATTATTACAGGCATAGATATAAAATGGCCATAGGGTATTTATTGTTTGGTTTCCTGAATTAACTATAAGCCTTTCCCATGTCATTACAAATTCTTTTAGCACATTTTCTCTGATTATTAATGAATATATCATAATTTATGGAGCCATGCTTCTAAGGATGTTTCTAATTTTTCTTTAGTATGAAAACTATTATACATAAATATATGTCATAGGACTAATATAAAAACCTAATAACTAACCACCTTATGTTCATTTTTCTGTTGTAAGAATGTTTGCAAAATATAAAGATAATTATGTCACCTTCCAGCTTAAAATCTTTTAAAGGCTACTTCTTGCTTTTGTGATAAAAATCGGCATTGTTGTCATAACCTATAAGACCCTTCCCAATCTGGTCCTTGCTGACAGTTTTAGCCCCATTCTCTGTTTCCAAAGACCTGTCATTCTTGCCTGTTTGTTCTTGCAGTTACTTAGGTAACTGTTCTTGCAGTTACTTAAGTTCTCTCCCCCAAAGAACCTCACTTATGCTTTCTGTCTGGAAGGCTCCCTACTCCACACAACTTTACCTCTTCAGTTAATTTTTTTAAAGGACTTTTCATTGATTTTTCCCAGTTTTACTGAGATACAATTGACATATAACAATTTATATGTTTAAGGTGTACAACATAATGATTTGATATATGTATATATTGAAAAATTATTACCACAATAAGTTTAGTTAACATCCATCACCTCACATAGTTACAATTTTTTTCTTGTGATGAGAACTTTTCACATCTTAATTCTTTCAAATATACAGTATAGCATTGTTAACTAAACTCATCATGTTGTACATTATTGCATGCCCAGAACTTATTTATCTAATAAAACAGTATGTACAGGCATAAAAACAGACACATAGACTAATGGAACAGAATCAAGAGCCTAGAAATAAACCCATACATATAAGAAAGGTCAGACAATTAAGTTCTCAAACATTCCACCATGTAAGTGCACAGTGGAAAGTTCAGGAACTTAATTGTCTGACCTTTTGTATGGTCAACCTATATTTGACAAGGGATCCAAGAATACTCCCTGGAGAAAAGATAGTTTCTTCAATAAATTGTACTTACTGGGAAAATTAGATATTCACAAGAATGAGAAACTAGTCCCGTATCTTACACCACTCGTAAAAGTTAATGTGACATAAATGGAAGATTTAAGATTTTTAAGTAAGTTTGGAAACTATAAAACTCCTCAAAGAAATGCATAGAAAAAAATTCCTTGATATCAACCTTGGTAATGATTTATTTGGTTATGATACCTAAAGCATAAGCAACAAAATAAGAAAATAAGTGGGACTATATCAGTCAAACTTAAAAACTTCTGTACAGCAAATGAAATGATCAATAATACAAGGGAATCTAAGGAATGGAAAAAATATTTGCAAACCACATGTTTGATCAGAGGTTCATACCAAAATATGTAAGGAACTCTCTAATCCAATGGCAAAACAAAACAAAATCCCAAATAATTCAATAAAAAAATGAGCTGATAATCTGAACATTTTCCCAAAGAAGGTATTCAAACAGTCAGCAGGTACATGGAAAGGTGCTCAACATCTCCAATCGCCAAGGAAATGCAACTAAAAATCAGAATGAAATATCACTTCATGCCCTATTGAATGGCTAACATCCAAAAGACAAGAGATTATAAATTCTAGTGAGGATGTAGAAAAAAGGGAACCCTTGTGCACTGCTGGTGGCAATGTAAATTTGGTACAGCCACTATGAAAAACAGTATGGAGGTTTCTCAAAAAATTGAAATAAGAACTACCATATGGTCTAGCAATTCCACTTCTGGATGTGTATCTGAAGGAAATGAAATCACTATCCCAAAGAGATGTCCGTATCAGCATGTCATTGCAACATTCTTTACAGTAGCCTAGACATGGAAAGACCCTGAGTGTCTATTGACAAATGAATGGATAAAGAAAAGGTGGTACAGACACACAATGGACTGTGATTCAGCTATAAAAACAGAAAGAAATCCTGTCATTTGTGACAACATGGATACACTTTGAGGGCATTATGCTAAGTGGAAAAAGTCAAAAAGAGAAAGACAAGTACTATATGATCTCACATATATGTAGAATCTAAAACAAAACAAAACAAAACAAAACAAGAAATTCAGAGAAACAGATTAGCTTTGTGATTGCCAGGAGTAGGGGATGGGAGAATTGGATGAAGGTGGTAAAAAGGTACAAACTTCCAACTACAGCTTATTTATAATTTCTGCTCAAATATCTCCACCTCATGAACTCTTGTTTAACTCCAGTCATTTAGTACTATATATCTTTGATTTCTAGCATGTTTTGCAATTTTGATAGGAATATGTGATTATTGGAAGTCTTGCCCAACTAGACTGTAAATACACTGAAGAAGGAATATCTAATATATGCTGGGGGTGCCAAAAAAACATATGAGTGGACAGTTTGGTCACTGTTGTTGAAGCAGCAATTGGCTGTAATCAGAAGTGCCTGGACACTGATGGTAGCCACTTTGAATACCTCTTGTAATTGCAGGAGTCAAATGTGACTTGTATTCATCTTTTGTTATTGGTATATATTTAGTATTACAATTTTAATAGTTTTTCCCTTTCTTAAAATGTGTATGCATTTTTTGGCACCCTCTGTATATATATAATTTTGATTTTAATTCTTTTCAGTTATAGTTAACATTCAAAATTATATTAGTTTCAGTTGTATTGCATAGTGGTTAGATAGTTGTATAACTTACAAAGTGTTCCCTGATAAGCCTAATACCTACTTGGTACGATGCATGGTGATTATATATTATTGACTGTATTCCCTATGTAATACATCTCTTTGACTATTTTGTAATTACCAATTTGTATTTTTTAATCTCTTCAACTTTTTCACCCCCACCTGACCTCCCATCAGCAACCATCAGTTTGTTCTCTGTATCTTTGACTCTGTTTCTGTTTTACTTTTTCATACCAGTCTTTACAGGGCTTCTTTTTAGGTTCTTAGTTTTTGGACTTCTGTTCAACTAGTCTTCAGATGGTTCTCCAGGCTGATTTTTCTATAATTTAGTTACAATTTTAAAGTGGTCATAAGAGGAAGCAATTACAGCATTTACTTACTTCTCCCTCTTGTCTAGAAATCCCTTTATATTTTCAGTCACTATTAAATAATTTAACAGCCACAAGCATATTAAGTAGTGTTGGGTAGAGGGAATTTGAACCTCTACTTAACGTTTTATTTAAAATCCAAAATGGATTGAAGAGTTATATATAAGAATAAAATTATAAAAATAACAGAAGAAACTTTGAGTAATATTTAAAACATAATTTTTTATTGGGAAGATATTTTATTATCTAAAATTAAGACTGCTAATACAATAATATCACCACCATGAAAAAGGCACAAAAAACTTGCAATACATATAGCATAATGGCTAATTTTCTTAATACAGGAAAAATTATAAGTCAATAAAAGCAATTCAAGAGAAAATTAGGAATATGAATAATTCACAGAAAACATTAACAAACTTTATTTGTGGCAACATGGATATTAATAAACATAAGTATTCAACCAAACTTAAAGAATTAGAAATTAAAATAACAGAGATCAATTCTCACTGAATAGATTAACAATAACAAAATATATTGGTGATTTATTTCTAGGAGAAAAAGGAATCATAATTTAGTGGTGAAAATATAAATTGGTATAAATCTTCTGTGATACTGTTGAAAAATATCTATGAAAATTTTAAATTCACACATAATTTGGCCCAGTAATTTCACTTCTAAAAATGTGCTCTAAAACCATACTACGTAATTATTCTTTAGAATATATATTGTTGGTTGCAGTATAGATTGCAGTAGTTATGCTCTGAAAACTGCCTAATATTCATCAATGGAGGATAAGTAAATGAATTGTGATATAAACATATAGTTGAAAACTGAACTGTTATTTTGAAAAATGAGGCAAATCTTTGTATCCACATGAAAAAGTGTCCACTATCCATCATTGATTTAAAAGAGCAAGTGACAGAATATATATATATATATATATATCCTAATATGTAATATTATGTAAACATAAAATGTGTGGAAAACATCTGATTTCGAGCATTTGCTGGTGACTACCCCTGGGGTATGGAAGTGTTTGTCACTAGCAGGCAGATGGGGTGGGAGATGATGTTTGTGTTAGGAAATATTTTCTTTTTACTTTCTAGAACTCTGTATGGTTTACTTTTCCTTCAAAGGTGTATTCTCACTATAAAAACAAAATAGTTTTGCTAATTGTGCTGTTAGAATTCACATTAGATTTCACATTCAGCTCCTTTTTCCAGTTTTTATTCTATTTAAGTTAGATTAAATACATATAGTTTCATTACATTTAAATTAGTTTTATTACATTTAAAAATATATTAGGGTAATTTTTATACCCTCTCTCCTTCTCATTAATGTCTCTTAAATTTTTGCTCTTCTATCCTTTTAGAGAACTTTAAAAGTCGTGTCAAATTCCCCCAAATTCTTTTGATATATTGAATCAATGAACAATAAGCTTTGGAAAGAATTGTCTCAAATATAAATTAAAGCTTCTTTCATGATTGTTGAAGGTTTAATATGTCTTAAACATTTCTTGAATCTTATGTGTAAGTGGTTTTTTTTTTTTTTTTTTGCTTTTGTAAATATTAGCTTTTTTTTATTGTATTTTTCTATCTTTTTATGATAGGGAATCTAGTGTTTTTGTTATAATTTATTTTGAATATGATCACTTTGTTGAGCTTTCTTATTAGTTCTTACAGTTCTCAGTGGACTCTCTTGGATTTTCTATGCAGACAGACATGAGGTGTGTTAAAAAACTACAGTGAATGTTTAAATTTAAAAAAAAGTTATTATAGTAAAAGACACATTGCCATTCCCTAAAAATACTGCCCCTCTTTGAACACCCTTATTCCATCGTTCTTGCCACTTTCTGAAGCACTTCTGGGAGTCCTCTTTTGTGAGCATTTTTTAGTTATGTTGTCATGGCTGCCTCAATGTCCTGAATCATTTTGACTTTGGGGAAGAGCCAGAAGCTGCATGGTGCCAGATCCAGTGAATAAAGTGGATGAGGACAAACCATAATTTTTATTTGACAGAAATTGCTGTACCAGAAGTGATGTGTGACACAGAGCATTGTCATAATGGAGGATGAAGTAAAGACACTCTGTGTGTGTGTGTGTGTGTGTGTATTCATATATATATGTGTATATATATATAAATATAAATGTTCATATATATATATGTGTGTATATATATATATATATATATATATATATATATATATATATATATATATTTTGTGTCCTGTGCTAAATTATCTCAACCCAACTTGGATTTTGGGTGCAGCTGTGGTAGAAACGTTTATGCACACTGATAAGTGCCTCACCTCAGTCTCTGCTGGTCCTCTTCAATCCTCTTCCGACGTTTCACCAATTAGCTTCTCTGGTTGAGTGGTCAGCGATAGGTTGCTATAGGGCTAATGTTACGGATGGGAGCTGATCCGTTAGCAGTGATCTTGATATAACAAGAACAAAGCTCTCAAACTGCTCAAGGTCAGGCAGCCCAAGAGCAGCACAGCCTAGAAGTGTGAAGTTAATGTTCCCTCATCCAATGAGAAGTAGAGACAGAGGATAAAATTCCCAGTCTCATGGCCTTTGGAGGATAAATCTGAAGCATGTTCTATATGGTTCCTCAAAGGATCTCCAATAGGATTGAGTCCTAGTTGTCTTCAGTGGTATAACCATATCAATAACATATCCTTTATTGGGTCTTTCTCCCTTCCCATCTGCCTCTTCCCACTTCCTCACCCCTAATTCTCAGGATCACCACTTATACAGATTACCTGCGCCAAAGTGCTTTTCTTAGTTTTGTACAATATTTTGGGGGAACACTGACCTAAGATGGAATGCAAAGACTTATCTCTTTGTCCACAGCCTCCACCCCACAGGACACTGATCTGTAATATGCATTGAGAAGGAAAATGTACTGTATGTTCTTCTTTCTCATGGTTGGTTTTCTTTCTCCCAGAAAATATAAGTGGAGTTCTTTAAAACAATTTTACTGTCTATACTTGTTTTTCTTTGAATTTAGTCATATCAACTTTCTTTTCTTTAAATTAAAGTTTATTGGGGTGACAATTGTTAAAGTTACATAGGTTTCAAGTGTACAATTCTATAATACATCATCTATATATCACATTATGTGTCACCACCAAGAATCAGTTCTCCTTCCATCACCATATATTTGATCCCTTTTACCCTTATCTACCATCTCCGTCTCCCCTTACCCTCTAGTAGCCACTAAACTATTGTCTCTGTCTATGAGTTTTTGTTTCTTCATTTGTTTGTCATGTTCTTTTGTTGTTTTCAGTTTTATATCCCACATATGAGTGAAATCGTATGGTTCTCAACTTTTTCTTGAGAAAATAAGACTGTGTGGACCAATGTAGTTCCCACCCTTTTGTTAAAGGACTAGCTCCCACTATTAGTTTGATGGCCAATATTTCCAGTGCCCTGTTGACATAGCTTTATTACTCGGGGATCTCAGTGGTAAGACAACACAGTTACTAGTTCTGAACAATAAGTAAAGAAAAACCTGCAGCTTAGAATCCTTGGATTGCAGTTGTTCAACGAAACAGATCACATGAAAATGCACTAGCACTATTTTGCCACTTCCCTAACCCCAGGTTTCAGTAGACATTTTAGACTAGTTTTGTTTAAGACTCTATGATATGGGCTTCTCAGAACTCGTAGTTGATTCAGGATTAGTTCTTTTTTTTTTTTTTTTTTTTGAGGGCAGTATCACTGGCCCTCATATGTGGGACCGAACCGGGGCCGCTGGCTTCAGGATTAGTTCTTATAAAGCAGAGACAGTCCAAGTGCAAGTAAGACAAATTAAAAAGTTGAAAATTCTTTGTTTAATCTTACGGCATCATCTGATAACAAAGTAGGTTTCATTGTTGCTTTTTCATAATGCAGAGTTACCTCACAAAATGTATCTTAATGACTTTTTGCCACATTGGCTTTTGAAAAGTTACACTGCTTTTTGAACAACTCAGTTTTTGTTGTTGTAATGACTTTTTTTCCCAAACAAAAAACACACTAAATAAATATGCTGCAACATTATGTTTATAGCAAAAGAAGAACCAATTACTCAATCCTGACATTTTCTAGTCAAAGAGTATCCTAATGAAAATTTAAATTGTGTGCCATGTTTAGATGAATCTAAAACATTTTGTTTTTCATATTCATAGTGGATCAAATTTACTGTATCTTTTTTAATTGAAATCACTAAATGTTTGCTTTTCAATTACTAGCTTTCCATTTAGACACAGGATTTTCGCTGAGTTGATTTAAGGTAGATAGCAAGAGGTAGGTCTATATTAAAACACACACTCATTTCTTATTCTTCTGTCTGAAAGGATATTAATAAACAGAGCTGACTTTGGTCACTTCGTTTCTCTCTTTGAGGGATAACTGTTAAGCTGCCTTGGGGTTAGTGGGACACCTGGGGTTGTGCTTGAGCATGGTCTTGATGAATCAATAGGGCTAGGATTCTCAAATGTGCTGTGTTATTAGCCTGAACATCCTGTTTTTGTGTGGGAACATCCCTTCCCAGATCCTGGAATTCCCAAGCGATTCATCCCTCACCTCCACTGGACAAATATTTAATGATGCTCTATGATGGCACACCAATATACTAGGTTTCACTGGGGCACACCATTGACTAAAATATGTTTTTTTACCCTCTAGGAGGTTAACTAGTTCCATTGAAATCTTAGAAAATCTTATCTGACTCAACAGTGGAATAAGGCAAGTTAGACAGAAACTGAAGTAATGTCATAAACTCATTGACCAAAAAGATTTTTATTATCTGAAATGATTCAGAGACTGTTTGGAATTATTTTGGGCGGAAGTATTTATAGAATTTTTAGACATGATGCTGGGTGTTCAAGGACTAAATAGATGACCTCACAGGAGAGAGCTTCACAGGAGGTAGAGGATACAGCAAGGTGAACAGTTAATAGCAATACCTTATTCTTGATTTCTTGTGGTCAAAGGCAATATATTATCCTTGATTTTTGTTTTTAGGTAAAATTTACGTAACATAAAATTCACCATTTAAAGTGTGCGATTCAGTGGCATTCAGTACATTCACAATATTGTATAACTATCACCACTACCACTACATAGTTCCAGAACTTTTTTTTTATCACCACAAAAGCAAACAATGTCCAAGTTAAGCAATCACTCCCCTTTCTCCCTACCCCCAATCCCTCCTGGAAACTACTGGTCTACTTTGTATCTCTATAAATTCAAGGCTGGTTGGATTTTCATTCTACACAGAGAATTGTACTAGGAAGAGAAGACAGGAGTTCCAATTTCTAGAATACCTTTTATTAGCTGGATGAAATTAGGCAAGTTAGTTTGCCTTTCTTAAAGTTCTTGTACTTTATCAATTATAAATAATGATACCCATTTCTCTGATGGCATGCAACAGGAACTCATGATCCTTAAAGGTTGCTGTAAGCTGTAAGCTTTATGATTATGTAATTTCATGGTATTTTTGCATGAATCAGTGCTTTTTCAATACACTAAAGCTTTATTTGTTTGTAACCTTAGTAATTAAACTCTAGCAGGCCATCACAGGCCTGAATTTAAACAAATATACTATACTGCTTGCATACACTCCAAAGAATAAGGAAAGAAAAAAAAACACAGAACTCCATAGTGACCAGAAATTTTTTTAGCAGTACTATTTCTTTGTATTGTTAAGATTTGCATTAGTCATACCATGACGTGAGGTGAAAAACAAATTTGTCATTTTTACCCCCATACATTTTCTACCTCATTGGAAGGATAATCTTAGGAATGCTGAACTGCTTGCTGATCTATGGTTTGATCTATTCCTCAGTTACTGAAGGACAATTCCTATTAATATAACCAAAGAGAAATATCTGGAAACACAAACATCCCATTATGTACCAAAATAAAAGTCACAGAACTTCAAATATGCATGAGGACATCCAAATAATGAAGGGAATTTGACCACATAGGGAAAAATCCACTTGTCTCATTTCTGTTATTTTGGTGTGAGACATGATGCTGACTTCATGGCCAGTTTGAGTGCAGTTGTAACACACATTTCACCACCTGTTCCTTCCTAGGTGCTTAATTCTCCATTTATTATTACCTTGCTTACTTTCAGGATCTGTGGCTCCCCAAAATGGCATTGAGAACATTCATGGATTGCTGGTCTCTCACAGAGACACATTTAGATTAGGTTTTGAGCTGAAGAATAACCTATAGCTGACCTTCTCAAATTAAAAAAATTATGATAGCCATTCTAATCGGTGTGAAGTGATAACTCATTGTGGTTTTCATTTGCATGTCTCTGATGGTTAGTGATGTTGAGCATCTTTCCATATGTGTGTTGGTCATCTGTATTTCCTCTTTGGAGAAATGTCTATTCAGGTCCTCTGCCCATTTTTACATTGGATTGTTATTTTTGTTGTTGTTGAGTTGTATGAGGTCCTTATATATTTTGGATATTAGCCCCTTATCGGAGGCGTTGTTTGCAAATGTCTTCTCCCATTCGGTTGGTTGCCTTCTTATTTTGTCGATGGTTTCTTTTGCTGTGCAGGAGCTTTTTAGTTTGATATAGTCCCATTCATTTATTTTAGCTTTTATTTCCTTTGCCTTTGAGATCAAATTCATAAAATCCTCTTTGAACCCAAGGTCCATAAGTTTAGCACCTGTTTTCTTCTCTGCAGTTTATTGCTTCAGGTCTTATGTTTAGGTCTTTGATCCATTTTGAATTAATTTTGGTACATGGTGACAAATAGCAGTCCAGTTTCATTCTTTTGCATGTGACTTTTCAATTCTCTCAGCACCATTTATTGAAGAGGCTTTCTTTTCTCCATTGTATGTTTTTGGCTCCCTTGTTGAAAATTGTCCATATTTATGTGGATTTATTTCTGGGTTTTCAATTCTATTCCATTGGCCTTTGTGTCTGTTTTTCTGCCAATACCATGCTGTTTTGATTATTGTTGCTCTGCAGTACAAGCTGAAGTCAGGGAGTGTGATACCTCCAATATTATTCTTTTTTCTTAGGATTGCCTTGACTATTCAGGGTCTTTTGTGGTTCCATACAAATCTGATGATTTTTTGTTCTATTTCTTTAAAAAATGCCGCTGGGATTTTTATGGGGATTGCATTAAATCTGTATATTGCTTTGGGTAATATGGCCATTTTAACTATGTTGATTCTTTGAATCCATGAACACTGAATGTCTTTCCATTTCTTTGTGCCTTTTTCAATTTCTTTAAAAAATGTCTTAGAGTTTTCAGGGTCCTTCTCACCCACCCTTGGTTAAGGTTATTCCTAGGTATTTTATTATTATTTTGTTGCAATTGCAAAAGGAATTATTTTTTATTTCCTTTTCTGAGATTTGATTGTTAGTATACAGAAATGCAATGGATTTTTGTATGTTGATTTTGTAGCCTGCATCTTTACTATATTTGCTTATTGTGCCTAATAGGTTTTTGTTGGAGTCTTTAGGGTTTTCTATATATAGCATCATGTCGTGCAAAAAGTGACAATTTAACTTCCTCATTCCCAGTTCGGATACCTTTTATTTCTTTCTCTTGCCTGACTGCTCTGGCTAGGACTTCCAATATTATGTTGAATAGCAGTGGTGATAGGGGCAACCCTGTCTTGTTTCTGAAGGTAGAGTGAAGGGCTTCAGTTTTTCATTGTTATTTACGACATTAGCTGAGAGTTTGTTATATATGGCCTTTATTATGTTAAGATATTTTCCTTCTATACCCATTTTATTAAGTGTTTTAATCATAAATGGGTGTTGTATCTCATCAAATGCTTTTATGTATCTTTAGATATTACCATATGATTTTTATCCTTTATTTTTTTTATGTGGTGTATCACACTGATTAATTTGCGTATGTTGAACGATCCTTGTGCCCCTGGGATGAACTCCATTTGACCGCGATGTATCATCTTTTTAATGCATTTTCAGTTTGCTAGAATTTTGTTTAGGATTTTTGCATCGGTATTCATCAGAGATATTAGTTTGTAATTTTCTCCAAAGAGGACATACAGATCGCCAATAGACATACGAAAAGATGCTCAACATCACTAATCATCAGAGAAATGCAAACAAAAACCACAATGAGATATCACCTCACACCTGTCAGAATGACTATCATCAACAAGACGAATAATAACAAGTGTTGGAGAGGCTATGGAGAAAAAGGAATCCTCATACACTACTGGTGGGAATGAAGACTGGTGCAGCCCCTATGGAAGGCAGTGTGGAAGTTCCTCAAAAAGTTAAAAATAGAATCACCATATGACCCAGCAATCCTGCTCCTAGGTATCTATGGATCTTGAGATTATTATGCTAATGAAATTAATCAGACAGAAAAAGTCAAGAACCACATGATTTCACTGATATGTGTGATATAAAACCTAAAGCAACAAAGGAGCAAGATAAACAAATAAACACTCATAGACACAATAGTGTAGTGGTTACCAGGGGGAAAAGGGGAGGGGCTGGTAGAAGAAGGTAAATGGGGTCAAATATATGGTAATGGAAGGAGAACTGACTCTGGGTGGTGAAGACACAATGTGATACATAGCTGATGTATTACAGAATTGTACACTTGAAACCTATATAATTTTACTAACCATTGTCATCCCAGTGACTTTAATTTTAAAAAAATTAAAGCTTTCTTAAATGTGCTGAACATTAGCCAAATGGAGAGGAGGACCTGATCATGAAGACTTTCTGGTGACTGTTTTAAAGGATATAATTATCTGTAAATGGAAGAGAGAATCTCTGGGTCACATGGATTCAATCCCTCCTGTAGCCTCCTTTCTCCTGTGGTCCTCATTCTTTTCCTCCTCCCTGCTTCTCTTACTTCTCTCCTCTCCTACTGTTCTCTGCAGATTGTCAGAGAGGCTCACTTATGCCACAGTAGAAAAACCTGTGGTCCTGAACAAGAACCTCCCACCAACTATCAACATCCCTCATGATGAAGCTATAAGATCCTGGACTTTTTGGCTTGTATCTTCTGAGATGCTAGTAACTCCGTGTGCTTTTGAATTATGAGGAGCTTTCCATGAAAATAAACCAGCATGAAGCCCTTGGGTTATTAGTTCTGCCTACGTCGAGTGTTGCAAAGAACATAAAAACATAACTCTTCTTCTTTGAAAGGAAAATTCATGAGAAAAAAAAAAAGTTGCCCTAAGGTTCTGGGTATTCATTAAAGACATGTAAAAAGTCAAAGAGACCCTCAATTTAAACTAAGCTGAGTAATTTAAGAAAATGTGCCCACAGCATAAAACTCCACGTATGGATTGTCCTTATTCACTAACAGCTGTGTAGGATTTGCTGTTTCTTCCATGTTTTATGTGATGATAGTGGATGCCGGCTCTTAGCTTCCAACACTGATTGCTATTCAGGGACTGGGATTCTGGATCTGCTCCAATCATGTGGAATCTATTTTGGACCCGTCATGTCACACTTGAACTCTAAAATATGCCTATCGGTGAAAGGTTCTGTTTATCTTTCTCTTTACTCAAACTCACACAGAAAATGGAGTTCAGTCCTCACACCATCAGACTTTTTTGTTTTACTCTAAAATCCTCTTTGAATCTCTAGCAGCAATAACAGAAACGACAGTTTTCAGGACTTCCTGATATGGTGGCTGGTTTTCCCTCAGCACTCTGGTCTCAGCCTTCTGCTCACAACTTGCCCTGTTCTTCCATTTGACTCGCTGCCTTCTTGCAAATCTCCCATATGGGCAATTAGGACTGCGATTTATGCTGGTTTTCTTCTGCTTCGTGCGCAGAAAGCAATTCAGTCCTTTCACAGGACACACAGCTGTGGCTGCTTCTCCCGGGCAGGGAATCGACAGCCAAGCATGACAGCCTGCAAGGGATGCCAGAGAGAACATCAGGGATGACACTTCATCGTCAAAGAAGCGTGCATGCATGTGGATAGTGGAAGAGAGGCATGGAGGGAGATGGACATGCTTTGATTTAGTGAAAGTAAAGAAGAAACCAGATGTAGTAGTGATAAATAGAGTCAAGACACGTCTATGTGGACAAACCCTTCTGGGCAGAGGGCAGGGTTCTGTGTCTTACCTAGGAAGATGGAAATATAAGGGCTGCTCTCTGAACCTTTGTCAAGTTCCAGACCATGGTGTAGTTCTCTTTCTAACTCTTCATTGTAGCTAAATTAAGAATCGGATCCTGGAATTATGGTTTCTGGTAAATTTATTTTCAATTCAGAAGTGCAGACTTTTTGATATTCTTCTTTTTCCCCGAGTAGTGAGCCAAGAATGTAGTTCAGACTTGCTGGCTGCTGCATTTTGAGATTTGAACCTGATACAGTTATCTAGCTTTGATGGACAAACTAGAATGATTTTTCTTGGTGAGGAGAGGGAGGACGTAGAGGTGAGAAGGAAGAAATGTCCTTATGACTCTTTAAAAATGAGCAACTAATTTTAGGAGGAATGCATTGCTTTGCTCTGGAAGGCCTCTGAATTCTCCAAACTCTGATGCCTTTGAAAGGAGACCCCATATGCGATGTGGCATGATTGACAAGAAATTTGTTTGAAATGACTGAGAGGCCCTCATTAGACTGGGACTCCTCGCCATCTGGGTTTGAGTTTTGATAATGGGGTCAGGCTCTCTTTTGGTCTGTGCGTTGAATAGCTGAGCATAATTTGTTTGTGATTGTGGCTAAAACACAAACATTTTTTAGTCACATTCACAGGAATTTGAGACTAACCGCAGTCTTGGGGCACAACAGTGAGAAAACGCTTTCCAGCTGCACTACTGTACTTGGCGACTCAGTTGAGAAGCGCTCTCACAAAGCTGCCAGTCTCGCTCCAGGCTGGATGTGTGCCATTAGAAACAGAAGTGCAACTTTATCACTTGACTTCAAGAAGAGGTTTCCCAGTGGCATATGGAGACAATATACAAGACAGGCCCACAGAGGAAGCTCTGCTTTCATGGTGGGGAGGGGGCTCCCCCCACCACACTTGAGCAGGGGATAGGTGAGGAAGAATGCTAAGAAGCAAAAGAGGAGCCAGATCAATATTTTTTTCTTCTAGAAAAGTTTGGTTGGTCTCTGCCTGAATTACTGTACAACAGATGTAAACTTGAGATGTCGTATTTACCCATGAGAAAGAGATTGAATCCAAGTAACCACTTTACGAACCAGCACAGCACCCCCAAAAATCATTACTTACCACAACAGGACAGCAAACCAATCACTCTAAGAACATTCCCCAGAAGGCTTCCTTAACTGTACACAGAGGAGCACCCAGTTACTTTCCGTCATGATTTAACAATACCAACAGCCTCTCCAAAATCAGAGGTGTACTTTGAACTTCTGATATCAGTTTTGGTTCTTTAGTTGAGAAAGGGGTAGCAGCTTCTGGTGGGCATTTTGGAAACATAGTGCTCAGCTCAGCTCATAGGAGAATCGGGTGCTTCAAGCCCCAGGTAGTCTTAAAGGAAGCAAAGCTCTAGGAGGCAATCGATTAAAAGTTTTTTTATTAACAAAAAGAATTTTTTTTTTAAAGAAGTAGCCTCTGTATGAGAAATCATCCTAGTCCTGGACAGGCAATTACCTTTATAAGCCTCACCAAAACCAACAGAGCATTTACTCTGTAAACTATGAAGAGATGGACACCACCTTTCAGAGATTATAGCTAGAACTCATTGACAGATATAGTGTATGGATTCATTCCTGATTGCATAGTTGTAAATATGTAAGAAACTGTATGATTAAAGAAATAACTTAGAAGCATTAAGAGCACCAACGTGTTTTGCGTTCAATAAAAAGAAGTTTGAGAAATGCTGATTAAGAGAATAATTAGAGATAGGATGTAGGAAAGAGAGAAATACTACCTTGGTTGAGTTGGACTTCCTTAACATCAGAGCTACAATTCTCTTAGTACTTTACAATTTAATTGTTTATTGTAAGGAAACAATGGATGATGTTTTAAAGAATTTATCTACAAGGATGCTCAATATAACACTGTGTAACAGTGAAAATTGTGAAATGTTTTAAAAGCCCCAAATTCATGGGCTGTTAAGTACATTTTGATATATACATGCAGTAGACTATAATATCCACATCAAAAAATAATCAGCAAGAGTATTATATATACAGCCAAAGAATTTGGAAAATGTGCTTCCTAATATTGAAACATTGAAAAAAACAGGCTACAAAATCGTACATACCTGGGTTTGGGGATATAGATATTTTCTATTTGCTTCTTTTTGATAATCTTTGATCATCTGTTTTCTCTTCTGATGTTCCTTAGATAATTTGCACTAATACCTCCATTATGATCATGTATTGCTTTTGCAATATAATAAAATCATATTTAATGCTTTAATTCCTGTATTTTTTAAACTTTTTAATTGAGATATAATGAACATATAACATTATATTAGTTTCAGGGGTATAACATAATGATTTGGTAATTGTATTTGTGAAATGATCAACACCATAAGTCCATCAGCACAGTTACAATTTTTTTCTTTTCATGAGAACTTTTAAGATCTACTCTCAACACACTTTTTTTAAATTAAAAAAATATATATATTGAATACCTAATATATATATTTATGAATTATTCTTTTGTCTTATTCCTAAAGGACTTGAGCAGGCTAAAAAATGTATGCAATTCTGTAACTTATTTAAAATTTGAAAAGAAAGTTATTCAAATAGAGGAATAATTAAAGGTAATGGTAGTATAAAAACAGGTATGTTGTAAAGTCTTGAAATTATTAAGGTAGGCATAGATCTTTCTCTGAAACGATAGCAAGGTATACAAAATTATCACACAAATGTTTCATTTTGAATTGAAAGAAAGCGAATTAATCAGGAAAACCACGATGCTCCAGGCACTGAAGTCTGAGGATTTTTGTTTTTGAATTCGTTTAGCACAGGTACAGAGTGAAGGACTAAGCAACGAGTTCATAACCTCTTCCTAGTAAACTCATAGGCTGTTCAGTAGACAGCGTCACCTGTTGATCAACTCTGGGGGACACTCTTCACACCATTGTCTATGTGAAGGTGCTCCCTGGAATTGTACCCTGCTGCCACACTTGGTGGCCCTGTTGATAGTGTTTGCTAATCAGACTGAGATCATAAAATTAAATTTAGGAAAAATCTAAAGTGACTCAACATTATTAAATTTTCTAGTGCCCTGGCTTAGTCTAGGGATAAAATGATGGATCATGTACCTGTCAGGAAATTATTTCTGAATATCATTTCTCAAGACTGAACTTTTGGCACACATTGGGCACTTGGAGGGCTAAGCATACCTGTTTATGCTTCATCAATCAGCTCAATGGGGGCTTGAAGAGCAATTCTTGGGCTTAATATGTTCCCCTCTATGGTGAAGATTTAAGACTTAATATTCTGTCTATTCCAGATTCAGCACCTTTAAAAATGATTCATTTTATGCAAAACGAGATGATAACACATTGTTTGAGGAAACTTGAGGTTGCCAGACTTCCCTTTATCAACCTCACATTACAAAATTCCTAAGGAAAGTTAAAATATAGACAACCGTATTCCCAGAGAGTGGTGAGGAATGCCATTTTTAACTTCTGAAAGTTCACAGACAAAAGAGCATGAGTGGGAAGCTATAAAGAGTCCTAATTGAGAATATGCATATAGTTTCTGGAGTCAGGCAGATGAGGGTGTGAAATCGTTATACCACTAACTTGCTGAAAAACTGGTCAACTCATTTCCTTTTCTATGTCTCAGTTATTACATCTATAAAATGGGGATGATGATGCCTAATTCAGAGAGATGATGTGTGAGGAAAATATGATGACATACTCGAAGCACACACAAAGTACCTGGCAAATTGGGACTATTTAATAAATGGTGGCTTTTTGTCTTTAAGTAAAATAAGGTGATATGTGGGAAAATGAACAAGTAAAAGACCGAAAAACATGAGGTATAGGAAAAGTGATGGCAAAAAAAAAGCAGTATGGCCTTTAATGACCCTGTGAAAGGAGGTGATGGAGCAGAATGGGCTATTCTGCACGCAGTGTCACTTGCCTACCTGGCCATGTTCCCTATTGGTTCGTTACTTTGATAGTTACTGATGTGTGTTGCAAAAAGTCATGCCACTCAGAAGAGTCTTAAAAGGTCATGAACAAAAGGACTGGACAGATGATTGTCACAGCCTGAGCTCAACTAGAATAATGTCGATTCTGCACATTGTCAATGCTCCATTTCCTCTGTTGCTTTAGGGCTTTTCCTTGTCTGGACATTACTGATTGCAGGATAAATTAAATCTACTCTGTGAAAAATAAGACTCTTATATGATAAGCTAATTGTATATATATAACCATCTCATTGTAAAGTGCATCTTAATGACAAACTATCAAAGCCCTAAAAATTATTTTTAGAACAAGAAGCTATTAAGCCAATTTGGGTTTCAGATTAGACAGAACTTCCCAGCGTCTGAGGATGGCATGATTTCCCATCATTCCTTGGGGGGTCTCATCTGAAATAGAATTGGAGGGAAAGGCAAAATGATCGACAGGGTCAGGTGATGTGAGCTCAGGTGTCCTGCTGGGGGGCTCACTTAGGATTCCAAATTAAAGGCAGCCATGGCCCCATGCTGCCTTGTGCTGCCCAGTGCGGACACTGAGTCAATTTTGTGCTAAGTACTTACAATGTACAGATTAGCAAATACAAAGTTTGAGGGCCTCAGTGCATCTTCTTTCAGAAATAAGCAGGCATAGTTGTGAGAGTGAGAAAATTGACTGGGAGCTGACATGATGCTTTAAAAGCATTCTCTAAGCTTTTTTACATATTTCTTTGTGTTATTACCAGGTTCTTTGCATTTTATTGTATAATCCCATTCTGAAAATATTGATTATCCCTCTACCCTCCTTGAAAGCATTAATTAATGTGCTCTGTACCTAAATAAGAAACTGATATTTATTAGGCACTTGCTTTGTTTTTCTACACACATTAAATTAATTGCTTGCTCTGAATTTCTGCAGTAAACATCGCTATATTAATTTCACATAACTAAGGTTTCTAAGACATTAAGTAACTCACCAAAGCCAACACAGTGAATGATAGAACTGGAATTTGAATCCAAGATGCATATCCAGATGAGAAAGATGTAACCCTGCCCTCAGAAAGTCCAGACTTCTAGGAGAGTAATGTATTAGTAGATGACTGCAATCCATGATAGACCAAGATTAATGCTGGAATGAATGCCTGACTTAGAGCTTTGCATGTTGTAATCATTCTATAAATGTTTATGGTATTAATGAGTAGAAATACTTGTATGCATGGAAAATGTGACTGATGAATCTAAAGTACCTTTAGATATGAACTCTGAAATAATGCTCATATGTCAACAAATACATATTCACCCAGGGAATAAGACAGTCTGTGAAAGAAATGGCATGGGGTTTGAATAAATTTAACTTGCTATCTGCAGAACTTTTTCAGTAACAATTTAAAGACATTGGCTCTCAGTGTTTCTGTTTGTCCCCCTGATCTTACATATCTCTTCCGCAAAGGAAAATTGTGTTATAAAAGATGAAGTTATCATGGGCCACATTTTTGTAATGCCTCCCCTTGCCTTACCTATCCCAGACATAATGGATCTCTTCATTTCAAGTATGTTCTGATGCATTTGGGGTCCTAGCTAAACCAGAGCTGAGGTTTGTTTGTTTTTTTTCCGATGAATGGAATTGGGTGGTATTTTTCTGCTCCCCATCTCATGTCCCTAAGCATCTACTTGCATCCACAAATATATGTGGAAATGAAAGATGAGAGTAAAAATAAAATATCTGAATCATACTCTTCAGCAAGGATGAGAATGGGAAGCTGCAAAACATTTATTTTAAGAAGAAATGGGGGTTGCTTTAGGGAAAGAAGATTCACTCAGAAACACAGCTGGAGGGCTGGAGAAGAATGAGGGGCCATCTTGACAATTTAATTTAGGCTCGCAACCCAGTCCTAGTCAGTCAGGAGGCCATGTGCCTGCCAAGGTGGGGGTAGGAATGTCGACAGCTCCATCTGTACACTAAAGAAACTCACTCAAATGGTGAAACACCTAAAAGAAATACGCAATTACACAGTCCTCTGAATAGTTAAAGTGCAGATGCCCTTTCCAATTTCATAGCAAACTATTGGTTTATCAGGTGTTATAACTATTAGGAACACTGGTGCCTGAAGACGTTGGTGAAAGTCGGTGCCTTAGGAGCAGAGTGTGAGGGCACACTGGTTGTTCAGCTAGCCCTGAGAATGGTAGCCGTGAGGAAAGCTGGGTCCACAAGCCCCAGTTATACCAGCCTCGGTGTCAGAGTATCTTGAGTGGGCAGCTGAGGGAAGGGTGGCCAAGGCACCTGATGGCGAAGCAGCTTCTGGAGACGTCCACAAAATGCCGTGTGGACTTTGCAAGATTTCTTCAGTGAGCTGGGATGTTTTCACTGTCTGAAATACTGTTTAACTTTCTATCTGCATCAACATGGATAATTCTCAAAAACAAAATGTTGAGTGAAAAAAGCAGATTGCAAAAGGATAAGTACAATATGCCACCACTTACATATATGTTTAAAATACATGAAACACTGGAATATATTTTGATGGATGCACATAAGTATATATAGGCTAAACCCCTTTTCTTAAAAGCATCAATGGAGAGGAATACAAATTGCTTCAGGATACTAGTTGCTTCAGTGAAGGTGATCTCTGAGCCTGGGGACCCTGGCAAGGTGCATACTATGCTTCTACTCAATACATTTTTCTTTTGGAACAATTCTGAAGCCAGTCTGGTACAATTTGAAAACTCATCATATTTAGGTGATGGTTTCTTTTTCCCTATTCTTTACAATATTTTTGAAAGATTTTGTGGTTAACTATTTTTAAAATAGAAAAAATTTAGGCTCGGTTGTCAGTGTTAAAACATTTGTTCAAATAGGCTCACGAGGTCTGGGGTCTTTTGGCTACATTTATAATTTTGTTATCTTTATGGAAAAGGGTTAAAATTATCCTTGGGATCTACTTTCCTTGAGGATTAGACACATGGAAAGTTTCAGCTTTATAATTTGGCTGGGTTTGAGTTATCCATACATAAAAAGTTATCTTTAATTGTTGTGAAAGTAGAAATGTGATTTTTTTCATTATCCATGCATAACTGAAAAGCAGCTAACGACATTATGTTCAACTTCTAAAAACTTTACCGTTTGGATAAGATTAAGCATAAAGTGTTCAGACTCCAAAAATGATAATGCCTAGGAAATCTCTGATTGAATGAGAAACTATCTCACGCAGGAAGTCTGCATGTAATTTTAAGCATAGTCTGCTCAACCATGAATGCTATTATCTGTTATTCCATTTCAGACTAAGCTATTTGTCTCTACACATGTGTGCCATCTCCTTGACACAAGTTTTTGGTTTCCATTGCTTTATTTCAATAAAATAGAACAGAAAATGGAATTTTAAATAATGATTCCTTAACTTCAAAGGAAATCCAAAGTTTTAAATTTTTTTATTTTTTATATTCTAGTATCCTTTTTTCCTTCCTCCTCATTGGACATCTTAGGGGATGGAAAGCAAGTAGACTGTCTATATTTTTATTAAGGAATGGGACACAAATTCATGAGATGAGAAAGAGGAGGTAACATTTCATTTAATCCAAAAACTAGGAGAGGAGGCCAAATGAAAAGTGATTGCAGAGATTTGGGGGTAAAGTTATAGTTTATATTCTTTTTTTTTTTTTTTTTGAGGGCAGTGTCACTGGCCCTCATATGTGGGACCCGAACCGGGGCTGCTGGCTTCCGAAGCCAGCGCTTAAACACCATGTCACTCAGCTGGGCCTTAGTTTATATTCTTGTGTGTATTTTTTGTTTGGGATGGAAGGAGTTCATATAACCGAACACCTGATCTGTGCTAACAGGACTATGGAAGCTGTCCAAGTGATCCTGACCCAACACTGTAACTTCCTCAGATCCCACTTGCCCCTCCCTTTATGCTAACTCTCTCCACATCCCTCATTCTACACCAGGATCTCATTCTTGCTTTCCCCTCCCCCTTCCAAGATGATGACTTCTCTGGAAACTTTTTCCATCATTTCACGCATACACAGACACACCATCCCCCTCCTCCCCCCCCCCCCACACACAGAGTCATTGCATCCTATCTGGTGCTGCTAACCACAATGTTATGGATTATTCTTCTTCCCTCCAAGAAGACTGTAATTTCCTGAGGGTAGGGACCTCATAATGGTTTTCATTTTGTTTGTTCTTTAGTTCATACAACAGAACAGTAAATGAGACAAAAAGATAAATTCTAAGCACAACTGCAAAGAGACTTTATCTCTTTTATAAACAGGAAGTGGAGGACTGAGGGTGGAATGCTTTGTCTAACTATACGTAGTGAGGGTACTGGAGTGAATCCAGCCCCTAAAGCCCTGGTCTCAAAACTGTTGGATTAGAAGTCTAAAAGTTTGCCTCACTAGGTCTTGCCTCTTTATATGTTAGCTGTATATGGCAGGAGACCATAAACTTTGGAGCCAGACAGAACTGACAGCCTTCAATTAGGCAAGCTGTATAACTGTACCCAGCCCCAATTTACTCATATCTGAAACTGAAATGATGAATCTTGCACATAAAGTTTTGGTGAGGAATAATTCTATTGGAATATTTATATTTACTCAGCCTAGCACATAGCAGATGCTCAGTAAACTTTAGCTCCATTCTTTTCTCTGCTGGGCTCTTCTTTTAGGCGCCTGGTATCAGCTTCATATACTCCAAGCTTCAGGGCTTAATTCTTTTTCCAAACCAAACCAATAACAATACATGTCAACTGCAAAACTGCCATCCCTATCTTGAACTTCAGTTATTTAGTTCTCTACCCACTATGTCAACCCCATTTCAATATCAGTAGCAATTTGAATCCCAAATATTCATGCCATTTGGACTTTATTATTTGAGTTGCTGGCTCCTCTTTAAGCATCAGCCATATTAGAACTCAGTGCCATACATTCTCATATTTCTTTCCTTTCCCATTGATCCCATGCTAGGATGCCCAATGACCATGGCTTCCCCAAGACCATCTTGCATGAAACTGGAGCTGAGATAAGATTAGAATCCAGCTCCCCTAACTCCGGGTCATTTGTTCCTTCTATGCTGCCTGTTCACACTAGACAATAATTAGATGCTGATTAATCTGTTGAAATATAGAAAGATGGACCAACCAAAGCACATGATGCCATGACCGATTAAGAGTGGATAGAGGACTAGGTATACTGAGAGGAAGAGGAGGGCATAGGTACATTGAGATGGAAATACAGGACATAACTGGGATATATTTAATACATTCTGTTCTGTTGTAAGTCTGATGGTAGTAATTTAGTATGTTTAAAAAGGTAGTATTCAGGAATGATTTCTTTCCAAACAAGGGATGTTGAAAGTATTCAGGGTGTAAATGGTTCTGCTTACTAAGGTGGCCTACTACCAGCATGAAAGTAATCCATTCTTTCATGATTTTTTTCAACAAGCACAGATTCAGCACCATATCAGATCAGATTTGTGGACCTCTTCCAATTTCCCTGACCTCACCCATCTCCTGGGCCCTTTGTCTCTTGGCCATGGAGATCTCTGGCTACAACTGGTATCTTCATGGTTGCAGCTGCAGTAACTCATCTCTGGTCAACATCCACTTTCTCCGTCTCTCCCAGTGAGGGCTGAGCTCTGGTATCACTTCTTTTATGACATGTGCAGTGGCAGCCACATAGATCTGGAACCCAGGATGGACCTGACCAGACCTGTATAGGCCCTTCTTCCTCCTACACCACTGTAACTCAGATGAAGCACCACAGCACAGGGCCTGCAATCCAAATCTCTAGTGACTATGCAGGGGTGGCGATATAAGAGGTTGGGTAGTTAGTTGTATATGAGAGAACCTTGATCAATGAGAGAAAAGAGACAGGGTATACATTTCTTTCCCTTCCTCCTTCCAACCCACCATCCCAAGGCACAGTGATTGTGTTTAGTTCATCTGGACCATCCTTCATGACTGAGCAACTGGCTATGTATCTTGCAGACCTGCAGCCAGCTTGATGATAATGGAGAGCTCTGACTGTGATCTTATATTTGTTTTTCCTTCTTCCATATTTCATTTCTTTTTCTCTCGGTCTTACTGTCCAGGGATGGGCCTTCCAAATAAAGAATAAGCACTTAAGGTTTGCCTTGAGAGTATCTCGATGGAACCCACCCCAGATAAGAGAAGCAGCTAATGAAAACCAGACACTGTACTAAGTACAGGACATAAAGTGAGCAAAGCAGACACAGTTCTCACCCCTATGCAGCTTTCAGTGTAATGGAAGGGACGGAAAACATACTACTGGACAAAAGAAAAAGAGAAAAAAGGTATAATTTGTGATAAGTATTATAAAGGACAGAAGTTGACTTTGGATAGGTAATAATGATGGTAGGAGAATGAAGATTAAATCAGTTTAAATACGGAGAGTTGGGAAGGTCTTTCTGAGGAAGTTATATTTAAATTGAGATGAATTAGAAGGAGTTAGCCATGATAAGAGCAGATAGAAGAGGGTTCTCAGCAGCCAGAGTGGATAGCATGTGGCAGGACCCTAAAGCAAGAATGAGCTTTGGGTGTTTGGGGCTCTTAAGAAAAGGCTGGTTGGAATGTCATGGTCAAGGTCAGGAGTGACTGACTTCAGGCTAGGGAGGATACAAGAGCCAGATGCTGTAGGCTGTTCAATAAGTTTGGATTTTATTCTGTGACACCGGAAGCCACTAAAAGGTGTTAAGCAAAGATGTTACGAGAGAATCTGCATGGCATTTTAATTCCAATTCCAATTCCAGATTCTCCTTTATTCACTTTAATACATTTTTTTACCTGTAACCCTAGTAATAAAAGAAGAAAAGGATTATGGAAATAAGTATATGAAAGTAAATTTTGAAACATATTCTATGAGTTATCATAGTATAAATGTTACACACACACACACACACAGATACAAATGCATGTCAAGTATGGAGTGTGGGTCAACTTGTAACCACCACTCTCTCCCCATAGAGAATTTTAATCTATTATAATACAACTTTTCTTTTGTCCAGTTAATCCAGCCGTATTTGTTGATCTGATTTGTTCTCTACTTTGCTCTATATTCGTTCACGTCTGTTTATTTTGTTTTCAAGAAAGTTAGCAGTACTTGTGCTTGCCATTTCTTAAAGTACAGAGCCTCTTTTGCTTCATTTAGAGTTTCTCATTAACGTAGTTCTCTTCCTATGGCTGTCATTAGTGCAGTCTGCTAATTCACAACTTCACGGAAGTATGGAAGTACATTTTGCTAATGTGCACTGCACAATGCCCTCTACAAAAATGCTTCCTATACAATGTCATTTACAAAATGCCTGCTGCAGCTGCCAGGGGAGGGTTTTCATAGACCAACCTGGGCTAGGGTGAAAACAATGTATCTATCTTCTAGGCAGAGAAAGCTTTCCTCTATAAATCTAATGGCTTTTCTCTGTGGTTGTTACTTATTTTCAATGGCCACATGTTCCCGAATTGCCTCTCTGAAGGTAGGTTTGTAACCACCTCATGCCTATTTAAGTGTGTTTTATTAACAAAGAGTTCGAAGTATTTTTTTGGAATAGTTTCACAAAGCAACAACTCATGAAAATTAAAACCAAATACTGACATTATCCCAAGTCATACACAGGCATTATTGGCAGTAACCAATGTGATATCTTTTTTGGGGAGGGAGCCAATAGAATTGTTGAGTTACCAAATGTATTATTTTCTAGCCAAAAATTGCACCATGGAGATTCATCCTTTTTCCTTGGTTGGAAAGTTTTGTCAGTTCAGGGTTAAGTTAGCAACACTTTAGTATGAATTTGTTCATGTTGATTTACAGAAGACGGTTGCCTGAGATGGAATGGGACACGGGAGAGATTGTGACAGAAGAGGATAGATGCTGTCTGGAACGGCGGCACTACCAGGGAGGTCTATAAACAGAGAACCCAAGAGAATGCTGGGTACCCAAGGGAGGTAGTTGCATCAGTGCTGAAAGCAAAGATGGTTGTGCGCCAAATTCTAACTACAGGCTTTTGCCTAAGGCAATACTGTTAGATTTCAAGTCCCATTAAAGGACCTTCCTTTTCAAGCAGATGGTGGCTTCACTGATAACAAAGAAAACAACAGTGGTGGAGAAAAAATGGCCAGACAGTCTTCAAAGAGGCAAAACACCAAGGGAAACATTACTGATATTTCTTGGAGAGTAAATCACTGGGAAAAAAAGAATCTTTAAAAGGAAATAATACAATGGAAATAATTTACTGAAGAGAATCAGTATTATCAAGTGCATAAGGGTGCAAGCTCGTTTCAGATTTTCTGCCTCCCTGCTGATTGATGAGAAAATAGAGCTAAAATATGTCTAATTACAGATAAAATATAAGGGTTATAGGCTAGAACATATTTTTATATTGGGCATGTTTTGTGCTCAGCTGGAATAATTTAAGTGAAGATTTGAGAAGGTCTCTCTGGGGAGGGGATATTCAAGTTAAGCAATAAAACTTGGAGTCATCAAAATAATGTTCTGCCCCTTATTGAGAAACTTATATTTCATTGGAAAGAAAATACAATGTTTTTTGGCTTTGCTAATTTCTAGAAATAAGCTAATTTTTAAATTGCATATTTGAGAAAACCTAACTTCTATAGAATTAATATAATGAATAAAATGAAAATTATTTGTTGCTTATGTATACCATAGAATTTGATAAACACACAGGTATGTATGTGTATACTAAAATTTGCACATATGCTTGCATGTGTATGCATGGACCTGATTAAAATATGAACCTGTGAGAGATATACATTGAAAATCAGTTAATGCAGTTGGTGCCAACTAAGTGTACGTATTTCGTGTGCTCTGTCATCACTGGGCCCATACTCTAAGATTCACCTGCAAACCTGGCCAAGGTTAAATCAGCCCAAGTATTGGGATTCTTTGTCATTAGTGCCACATGTTGGCTGTTTCTACTCCTGATTTTTGACCCTCTATTTTACCTGAACCTTGCTTTCCTACCTGGAAATCCTCAACTCTCAATTCATCTGCATCTGGCTTCCATTTGATCTGTGGTTTCTGGGTACTACCCAGTCCTTTATGTTGTGTGTCAGAAATGTCTACACCTTCCTGATCCTGGCTGCTCATACTGTTACCACAATCTGGTTCTAAGAATTATCCTGAGATGAGCGCAGGGAACTTCCTACCATCAGACTGGTTTAACGGGAATCTAAAATTTAGTAAGGTATATGGCTTTGGCATACCAGATTTACTAAACTTGGTTCCTTTATTGGTGTAATCCCATTATAGAGCTTCTATCACATATCATATATTGATATATTGATGACCTGATCAGATTTTCTTTGTTAATTGTCTTGTGTACAAAGATGAATAAAGCATAGTGTTTAATTCTCAAGGGCCTGGTAGGTGAGAAGGACATAACAATAAATAATTTTAATACAGTGTAGTAAGTACTATGATAGTGGTTGACATAAGGTAGGAAGCACAAAGAAAAGGGAATAATCAGCTCTACTTACAGGTGAGGGATCATACATTCCCTCTTTTCCAGGGAAACCCTGGTTTATGACTCTTGCTCCAATATCCACTAGAGTTTAGTATTAGTCCTACTCTCTTTCATTCTCCAGGATATCCCAGTTCAGACAAAAAACTTATATGGAAACCCTACTTATAGTGGAAGGTAGAACAAACTTTATAAGAACGTTTAAGAAAGGAACTCAAAATTATATGAACTTTCCCAATTTGATGAGACAGAGATGGAAATTACTGGCAAAGGAAATAGGCCCAGTGGCCTGAAAATGTGTGAATCTGAAGAATAATATGTAGTTCATATGACTGTGCCGTATGGGAGCCTTAGGGGTAGGATGCTCTGGGTCAGAGAAGAAAGCAGGGGCCAGCGATGGTGAGCTTTCTCTGTCATGTCAAGGACCTTATACTTTTTCTTGTAGACAATGGAGTCCATTAAAGTTTTTAGCAAAAGATTAAACTGATTAGGTTTCCATTTTAGAAATAATTTACAGTAAAGATGAGTATCAAGTAAAACTTTAGGCAGACAGAATAATTGAGAAACCATTGTAATAATCCAAACAAGAGATATTGAGGGACTAAGCTAAGGCAGAAGCAGTGAAGACAGAAAATAGAGAGGGGATTTTATTCCTAAGAGAGCTGATAGATGTGAAAGTTTATCTGGTTTGGAGGACAAGAGAAAAGGAAGAGCCTAGATTATACTCGGTTGGATATGCAGATCAGGAGCTCACAAAAGATGTATGGGCTACAAATATAGATGTGGGAGTGTGAGTAAAAAAGAGAAGTCTGAACTGTAAACAGGTAGAGTTCTGAGCCAGAACGCGTCCTTCTAACTTCATTTGGGCAATGTGAGACTATGGAATAACAAATGGAAAATGCTTTAGGAAAATGTATGCAACAGACTTATATGTCAAATTAGTTTTGGTTAAATATGACACATGTTGGCACTGGAGCTTGACTTGCCAGCACAATTTTTGTTATTCATTGATTATATTATTCTATTTGAATGTGTTATCAATGAGCTACTATTATGTAATAGGAATTTCTTATAGGAAGAACACAAGTGCTCTCCCTTAAGATCCATTTTGAATGATTAATATGTATAATTAAAGCTATTGGTAAAGGTTCCAGGCATTTTATATGAGTCAGCGGTAAGCTGTATTTATGACAGTTATAATTCTCACACTCCTTGTATTTGAGCAGAAGCAAAAAGTGTGCTATTCAGAGAGCATCTTGTATTTGCAACAAGCAAAGAAAAGAAGAGTTGAAGTACTTCTCTCAATTGGCAAGTGTATATTTCTGCAAATAAAGTTTTAAATAATATGAAATCTTTTGGAGGACTTCCTATGAATATTTTAGAATGACATTTCTAAATTTGGCCCATTTTAAAATAAGTGAAAATGTCCAAAAAAGAGAAAAGACTGCTATTATATTCATTTTCTGTATTATAATTGCGCATTTTCTATCTCTTCTACTAAACTATAAGTAAATTCTGAATAGATATGTTTATGTAATTAAAGGTGCTTAAATAATGATACATAAACATTTCTCAAGTATAAACATTTATACACAAGTATAAAGTTTTACTTACGGCTGAGTTTTTTCTAAACACATTGGAATTAATTACAATACTTTCAAGTTGTCACACCCAAATACAAGAAATGTTTTAGTTTCTAAGAATAATTTCTGAAGCATTATTTGAACATTCACAATGTTTTTTAAGTTATCGAGGCAAAATTCTCTTTTTTATCAATAAATTACACCTTAGTAAATTTCACTATTTTTTATGATACAAATTAGAAATGGGTGCTAAGTCACACAATATTTATAAATAAATTAATACATAATGAAACTTAAAACCAACTGGCATACTTTTTAATTTTTGAGGTTGTATTCACTAAAAAGATGGAATTGGTTTAACAGAAGAAAAATGTATAGCTTCTTTAAAAAAATAATCAAAGGATTAAGTAAAACAAAATGCTCTAAATGTTTTCAGCTATTCTCAGCAATGAATTTTAAGAACATCTCTATCATACATTATGTTATATATAAATTAATGTGATTTATAATATTTTGACAGTGTTTCACATTTATTTTGTGGTATCCATATATATTGTAGAGTGTAATATAAACACACAAAGCAACAATATTTTCAAAAAGCAGTTTAAAATTCAGGGATGTAATTAAGTAAAATGAACTCCTTCCTGCTCTATTTTTCCGAATTAATTAAATCCCACCCTATTTTGTCATCTTTGACCAACGGCTTTTGTTTGCCATGGGTGGTGGGGGTTACAATGCGCCATCGAGCTCTCTTCCAGAGCTAGCATGCTCATTATCCCAGTTTCTGCGAGCAATGGCTGCCAAGGCTGACTGCTAGGCCCTTCTCTGAGAATTGCCTTTGGCTGAAGAAAGCTGTCCCTCTCCAGGTTACCCCCTTTCCTAAGGGTGTAGCCCACATCCTCCAAAGATGGGTTCTGAAAGGTACCAAAGCTCATTGCCCTTGCCTCACTCTGGGATATCTCTGAATGACCGCCCCCAAAGCTCTCGGTGGGATCAATTGATGACCACATTGCAGCTGCATGACAGTTTCCAGTCCCGTTTCTTTTACTCTCCTGCAGGTGTTGCTCCCAAGAATATCCCCTAATAAATTACCTGCATGAAAATCTCAGGTTCTCAGAGCCTGTTTCCTGGGGAAAACAACAGCTAGTGCCAATAATAGTCTGAGGAAGCAGGTCCCAAAATAGAATTTTGGAACAGGATCCCATCCCAGGTGGTAGATAGAAGCTGCGGACTTCGTGTTCCCCAAACTCATGTGTTGAAACTAAGATCCTAATGTATTTGGAGATAGGGCTTTTAGGAGATAAGTAAGGTTAAATGATGTCACAATGATGGGGGCCTAATCCAATAGGATTGGTGGTTTTATGTGAGGAGAGAGAATGAGATCTCTTTTTCTGGACTATGTGAGGACACATCAGCAAAGCAGCCATCTGCAAGCCAGGAAGAGAACCATATTGGCACTCTGATCTTGGACTTCCAGACTTCAGAATTATAAGAAAATAAACGTCTTTATTGTTGTTAAAGCCACTCAGTGTGTGGCTTTTTAAAAATTTTTTCAATTACAGTTGATATTCAATATTATATTAGTTTCAGGTGCACAACATAAGTGGGTAAGCCCAGTACCCACCTGGCACACACACAATTATTACAGAATTATTGACTATATTCCCTATGTAGTAATTTACTTCTCTTTGACTATTTTGTAACTGCCAATTTGTACTTCTTAATCCCTTCATCTTTTTCATCCAGCCCTCCAGTCACCGTCCTATCTGGCAACCATCAGTTTTTCCCTCTGCATCTATGAGTTTCATTTTGTCTGTTCATTTGTTTTGATTTTTTTAGATTCTATATATAGGTGAAATCAGATGATGTTTGTCTTTCTCTGTCTTATTTCAGTTAGCATAATATCCTCTAAGTCCATCCATGTTGTCACATTTGGTAAGATTTCATTCCTTTTATGGCCCAGTGATATTCCATTGTGTATATGTACCATATCTTTATCTCTCAATAGACACTTTCGTTGCTTCCATATGTTGGCTATTGTAAATAATGCTACAGTGAACATAGGGATGCATATCTTTTCAAATCAGTGGTTTGGATTTCTTTGGATAAATATCCAGAAGTGGGATTGCTCGGTCATATGGTAGTTCCACTTTTAATTTTGGGGGAACCATCATAATGTTTTCCATTGTTGCTGCACTACTGTGTAATCCCAACAGTGTACAAGGGTTCCCTTTTCTCCACATCCTCACCAACACTTGTTTTTGATTTATTGACGATGGCCATTCTTATAGGTGTGATGTGGTATCTCATTGTGGGTTTTATTTGCATTTCTCTGATGATTAGTGATGTTGACTATTTTTTCAAATGTCTGTTGACCATCTGTATGTCCTCTTTGGAGAAATGCCTATTGAGGTCGTCTGCCCATTTTTTAATTGGATTTTTCTGGGGGGAATTAAGTTGTATGAGTCCCTTATATATTTTGGTTATTAACCCCTTATCGGATATATTATTGGTGAATATCTTCTCCCATTTGGTAGGTTGTCCTTTTGTTTTGTTGATAGTTTCCATTGCAAAAATGTTTTAGTTTGATATAGTCCCATTTGTTTATTTTTTCTTTTGTTTCCCTTGCCCAAGGAGGCATATCTAAAAAAAAATATTACTAAGAGCAATGTGAAAGATTTACTGCCAATGTTTTCCTCTAGGACTTTTATGGTCTGGGGTCTTGCATTTAGGCCTGTAATCCATTCTGAGTTTATTCTTGTCTATGATGTAAGAAAGTATTTTAAGTTTACTTTTTTGCATGTATCTGTCCAGTTTTCCCAACACCATTTTTTGAAGAGACAGCCTTTACTCCATTGTATATTCTTAACTACTTTATCATCAGTTAATTGACCACATAGGTATGGGTTTATTTCTAGGCTCTCTATTCTGGTCCATTGACCTATGTGCCTGTTTTTATGCCAGTACTAAGCTATGTCCCATAGATTCCGGGTCATTGTGTTTTCATATTCATTTGTCTCAGGATATCTTTTGATTTCTTCCTTGATCTCTTAGTTAACCCATTCATTGTTTAGTAGCATGCTATTTACCTTGTGTGTTTTTCAGTTTTCTTATAATTGATTTCTAGTTTCATAGATGTGGTGAAATGATTTGGGAGGATGCTTGGTATGATTTCAACCTTCTTAAATTTACTGAGACTTATTTTGGGGGGGCCCACCATGTGGTCTGTCCTAGAAAATGTTCCATGTGTGCTTGAAAAGAATATATGTTCTGCTGGTGTAGCTACTGCTGCAGCTGAATAACCAGGTTGCCAGTGACAGAGACCAACACTGATCTCCCAAGGTGGCAACATCCCTAAGGAGATCAACTAGCCACTTCATGGCATGTTGATTCTGTCTTAAAAGGAGCAGCAGTTTACCGTGCCTGGAATCAACACATTGTGAATATAGGATAGTTTCCCTGCTCCTAGAATGGGCTTTAGTGAGCAACATATTTGAGTGGCATGTGGCCCATCAACACAGAATCATGCATGAGATCACACTGGACAAAGGAGGGAACACCATGACCAGGGATCTAGTAATCATAACACTGACTGCGCCACACAGAAACTACTGCCACTTTCAAAGGAATTTTCAAAGAGCTGCTGAGGTGCCAGTTTGAAGGAGACAGAGCAAGGAGGGTGCTCCGGCCTCCAGGATACATTCTAAATTGATGTTCGTTATACGATATTATATACCAACAGATAGAATACCTGGGCCCAAGAAACAAAAGTGATGTCAGTATTGGCCTGAGTTATTGCTATAGATCCACTTGGAGAATTTATGCTTCCTGTCTTTGTAAGTGTGAGCATTGTGGGTCTAAAGGTCCTGAACCTCAGAGAGAGAGTGTTTCCATCAAAAGACACAGCAAAAGTGTCACTAAACTATGAGTTACAACTGCCACCTGTTGAAATTGGACTCCTTGGATATGGGCTCTCCCCCTAGATGGAGTGTGTCCTAAGGTGAGAACAGTGCTAAGGAAGGGACTCAGCTAGGAAACTTCAGGAGCCATCATTCTAGACATCTGAGGAAATGAGTGGCTTGGTCCTGAAGAAGGGATTGAATGAACCACACCAGCCACTGTAGTCCATTCCTTGCACTGTTTGGGTGCATATTCCTTGTATGGAAATTCTACTCCATTTGGAACAGCTCCCTCAGAATTCTGGTTGGTTTTCTTCCTGAGAAAAGTTACAGGATATTAGTGAACAAACTGCAGTTCCCACTATTGCAACTGATCATAGGCTACTATTGGTACTCATCTCTAATTCTTCTGTTGCAACTGCACTACAGTTCATGTTCTCCTGGGCCAGGTCTCCCTCCCTCCATCTCCTGTCTCAGAGAGCAGGCCCCAGTGCGCATGCCCAGCTCCACTCTCAGCCCCAGGGAATCTGCTCTTCAACATTCCCATTTTCTCTTTTCTCAGAAGGACATTAGCGAATGTGTGGTAGATACAGCGTTTAGAGATAAACTTACAAAAAGTATAGTGACTGGAAAAATAAATGTCATAGGATTTTCTCATTTCTGACATTCGTTTTCAACTTTTCAGGCATATCCCTTTGTTTAAAATTTACCTGGCAAAGTGGTGAAGAAAATTCTCCCACAGATTTTAATTTTGAGGAAGACACCTATGCCAAACAAATCAAACTAGCTGCTGGACTTAGTTTTCTAGGGCCACCATCACAAAGCACCACAAATTAAATGGCTTGAACAACAGAAATGTATTGTCTTATACCTCTGGAAGCTAGGAGTCTGAGATCAAGGTGTTGGCATGCTTGGGTCCTTCTGAAGGCTGACCGGGAGAATCTGTTCCATGACTCTCCTATAGCTTCTGCCGGTTTGCTGGCAGTCTTAAGTGTTCCTTGGCTTTCAGTGTATCACCTTGACCTCTGCCTTCATCTTCACATGGTATTCTCCCAGTGTAAGTGTCTCTAAGTCCAAATTTCCCCCTTTTTATAAGGATGCCAATCATATTGGATTAGGGGCCCATTCTACTCTGGTATGACCTCATCTTAGTTTAACAAATTATACCTGTAGCAACCCTGTTTCCAAATAAGGTTCCATTCTAAGGCAGTGGAGGTTAGGACTTCAACATAGGAGTTTTAGGACGGCACCATTCAACCCATGATACTAAACTTTGCAGGGAAGT
This sequence comes from Aselliscus stoliczkanus, assembly GCA_033961575.1. Taxonomy (NCBI): domain Eukaryota; kingdom Metazoa; phylum Chordata; class Mammalia; order Chiroptera; family Hipposideridae; genus Aselliscus; species Aselliscus stoliczkanus. The sequence goes on along the minus strand of CM066728.1, from coordinate 174,655,408 downwards.
TAAATGGTAGAAAATACAAAGTGTAGAAGGAAAAGACTTGCTGGGATTTTCCTTTTTTGAATGGGAAACTTAATTCACTGTCAAGAAAAATGCCTTTCTTTCTGCTTGCTGGTTGGGGGATTTCCCCCAGCAGTTGCATTTCAGGTGAAGCAGCAGAAAACACTGGGCTCCCTTTGTGCCCTCTTTGCTCCATCTCAAAATTTTATGACACCAAAAGGAAGAGAAAGAATAAAGTGTTTTCTCCGCATGAGTCCACAGTAACTGGTTACAGATAATCTTCTGGAAAAAGAGAATTAAATCTAGCAATTAGAATTATGGGCACACGTTCTAGAAGATGAAAACCCTCATCATCCTGTTTGGTTCACTGACTCTGAAAGGCCCACATGCCGTGTCACGTTGCCAAATTGAACATCTGCATTTTGGTTGGTACATGCCTTTGGTGTTGGCATTGGCCCTATGACCACAGAGCTTTCTATTGCAGCTATTTTTGCGGCTTGGCTCTTTTTTATTCCCTTAGGTCTTATGGTGGAGCAAGAGGACACCCACAGTGGAAGCCAAAAGAGTCATCTTAATGAATGGCATATTATAGACCTCGTGATGGTGATTTGCAATGTTTCATAGCATAGCTGGCTACATTCCTGTTCACGAAGGATCAAGTTAAATCAGGCATAAAAGTGATGCGGAATCTTTTTTTTAAGGAAACCTTTCACAAAAACACTCTGGCCCCAACCAAAGCTCCCTTTTGTGTGAACTGTTAAAGTTAAATTTTATGGATGAATGTGGAGCCTACACTGTGTCCCAGGACTCTTGAATCCGAGACTGGATGTAAAGGAGCCATCCCACACACCTACCTGTGTCACCTCACATGGCATATCTGTGCCCACAGAACCCTGACTAGAAAATGCAGGTCAATACGTTTAGTTGTGGGCTTCCTTCCGTAAGCATCTCATTAAACACAGGGTTCGGGAACCTGGTGGAATTCTGCCACAACTGCAGAAAACATATTTTAGTCTCAAAGTGTCAGAGTGAAGGGGGGAAATGAACCAAATGCTAAAGCAAATAAAAACATCTTTGAAAATGTTGCCTGCTTGCTGCCAAATGTGGGCTCCGAGGGAGTGCCACTGGGAGCAAGTTCCACATGGCGGGGCCTTCCGTGGAGAAACCTGGCTGGCAGGCCAGGAGGATTCAGTAATTAACACTGTCAAAGACTTGTGAGGCCCCATTTCAGCAGCTCAATTTGGAAGTGTTTCCCCATGTACAGTCCCCTTCAGCCGCATAGCTGCAGTGTGGAGACCGCCAGTGGGTGGTGTATGTGTGGGCTCCACGTCTTTGTCACGCAGTATAAGAAAACCTGGGGGTTCCTTTGTGAGGCTTTAACCCTGTGGGGGTTAGGACTAGGCGCATCTGGTTTTTAAAGTGAATTAAATTAGGGACTCGAAGAATGATGAGTAACCAGTTCCTAGAAATTATAGCATCCAGAAGGCTATATAACAGAATTAGAGTGAGAGAAGCATGCACAGTCACCTTGGGCCCAGATACGCATATGGTGGGGTATTGTGGCCTGGAAAGGGCGCCGTGAAAACATGGGGAAGGATGAGTGAAATTACAATCTATTAAATAAAGCTTCTAAGGCAGGTCTAAAATGGTAAGGAAGAGTGGCAGCCATCTCTTGAGAAAATGAAAAAATTAGTGGGTAGTTAGCTGTGCTGTCATGGAAGAAACAAACTGGGGTGTGGGTTTGTGGTTTCAGTTACCAAGACTGACACCCTCTCATCCTATGGCGATTGGGCAAATTGCTTAACTTTTCTGAACTCATTTCTTTATGTACAGGATACAGGGAGCATTATGATATAAAATGTTTTTATTATGAATATATAGACATGTATTGAGTAAATTAGGTATATATTTATATACATATGTATATTTATCTGTTATCTCTATCACTTATTGATCAACTACTATGCAATCAGCAAACCTTTATTGAGTACCTCATATGAGCAGGAAAGTCTTGCTATATTCAACATGACAAATATGGTGTCTGTTCTCTTGGACCTTACATTCCTGTGAGTAAAGAAAACAATAGGAAACTGGATATGTGAATGAACAAGACATTTTCAGGTGTAGGGAGACATATGCTAAAATTTTTTTGTAAAGGGTGTTAGGATAGGAAACTAAAAGAAGCTACGTTATGTTGAATGACTCCCGAATATTTATATCCTTTTTCTCATTCAAGTTTTCTGACCACCTACCTCTCTGATAGGCACTACAATTCATATTTGTCAACAGAGAAACTGAAGTTCTGTGGATTAGCTCTGATGGGGCACACTTAATAATGTGGGTATTCAGTCCAAATTGGGTGAGCTACGTTGAACACTCATCCACTTCCTTAAGGGTGTGTCTGAAATCAATGGATGTTTCCAGCCCACATTGATCTCTACTTCCTTCACTTATCTTCTTTAGGTAAACTATTGTTTGCTAGAGCCTGTATGCGTCATACTCTTATGAATAGAGCCATACGGTGGTAAACTAAACTTGCTTACAATTTTGCCGTTTCTGTTATCTGTCATCGCTGACCACTGCGGGGTGTGGGGGTGGGGTAAGGGGGGGCTGCACAAATGGACCTAAGCTAGCCAGCCACACTGCTCTGTTACAGACATCTGCACCCAGTTCCACCTGTACGCATTTCTAGCACTCTTAGATGGGACTTCTATTCTACAAGAAACCAAGACTCACATAGAGAAATTAAGACAGTTGAGAAGACGCACTTCAAACAAACATCTTTGACCTGGAAAAAGAGGATGGCACATTCAGATACATTCTTTAAATGTTTCTTGTTAATGCCTTTATTACTTGTTATGGTGTATGTGATTTAAGTAGAGGATAGTGATTAAACTATTATAGTATTATAGGAAAAATATTGCAATGGGGAGAAGAAAATTAAGTCATATAAATTTTTATCAAAACATATTTGTTTGGAGCTAGATTTGAAGCATCTCAATGCCTCCTTACATTATACCTAATTTTAAAGTGATGTGAAACAGATATCTCCCTTGGGCCCTCAGGAACAACAGGGTTAAAAAAGGAATTAAAATGGTGCTAAAGAGAAACCTAGAAGCATAGCGGTGAGAGCCTGGATTCGTGCTCACTCTCCATAATCGTTGTTCTTTCCAGTTTACCATACTTCTTTCTCCATGAGGAATCATGTGCATTCGTCAAGCACAGGGTTAACAATACTGAACGTTTGATGTCTGAACATGGCTAAGGAAATGAGGGAACGAAAAGATGATGGAGCAGATCATTCTCTAGCGCTCTTTCACTCTCATGCCTTCATCCTCTCTTCTTATTACTTTCCAGTGAAGCACCTCTGCTCCAGGCTCTTGAATTATATTTTCTTCCCTGCATGATTTTCTCTAGCTTTAAATGCTCTTTTCTCATGTTATTTTCTCTTGATTAAACTCCTTCCTCACCAAGCTCTCTCACTCATTCCATGATTGCCTATTTCTATAAAGGCCAGCCTTAGTAAATAGTCTCGTGTACGCTTTAAGCAAGATGAGCTTCAAACCGCTGAGTCCCAAGCATTGTGTTTCATCACATGATGTTTTAACTTACCCTTCGAAACTCACCTTGATAAATGTTATGGTTCCTATTTTACACTGGTTGAAAACAAAGCCAAGAGCATATAACGACTTCTCCAAGTTCCCCACTGGAAAGTGGTAGAGTGATAGATGAACCTACATCCTCTGACCTGGGTGTGCTAGCTAGCAGCATAATGTTGGGTTGTCATTCACTCTATGTCCTTTCTTTAGGGTGACAGCAGGTAGGAAAAGGACAAAACTTATGAAAGGTTCTCCTGAATCAGCCTCAGCAGAACTAAGTTGTCAAGTACTAGGGCGTGGTCACTAAAGTTTGGGAAGTAGACTTTTGTTAAAACTTTAATGGTGAGTTTTATGGCTTATACACTACTGGTCCAAAGTCTGTTCTGTTGAGCAGCTAATTAATCCTCTTGGGGCAATTACCCAGCCACCAGGAATGGTCTGCGGCAGGCCCATGCCCCTGGGCACAGTCTGCATTAAATAAGCAGCAGAAGAACCTTGAAGTGGCAGGTTTGTAACCACTCCTTCCTGAGGTCAGCACTTCGAGCACTTGTGTATTCTGGGCCCAGCAGCACAGCGTCACACACAGGTGGGTGTTCTGTAAGTGCTTTTTAATGATGGTGGTGGTGATGATGTATGAAGGTCTGTTTATACTTGCAGAGAGGGTCATGTATTTTAACAAGAAAGACTTTTGATTGGCATTTCAAAGAGGCTAGTGTTGTTGGAAAATGTCAGCACCCTGCATAGGAGGGCACTTCATAAGTGTTAAGGGATTGGGTCTGCTAAGGGGATTAGGGTAATTGTTTTGGAGTGAGTGGGCAAACTCAGTGGAGGTGACCTGAAGTCATTTTAATGGGCCTAGTGGAGTTCCTGGTGACAACTCATGCTAGTGGATTAAGATGCTCTGATGGAAATTCCCAATCGTTGCTTAGCATTGGTTCCATTGGGATACTGCCTGCCCTCTTGTATTGCTCCTATGCCTGGTAGGCTGCCTCAGTTTCTGGGCTGGAACAAAGAAATTCTGATCAAAGGACTGCCACCCCACCATGTGGCACAGGGCTCCTTTGCCTCCAAAGATGAAAAGATGAAAGGTGCCTATTTTCATGGCACTTCTCATTTGGAGAGAGCCTTTTAATTCTTGCCAGTTCAAGATCAATCAGGGATGAAGTCAAACATTGTCAGAATAGAAAGTCCTGTTGATGAAAGAAAAGGAGGAAAACTTTTTTCGCCTAAGTAAGCGCCAGCCTGGGTTGCTGAAAGTTAACACTGCATCAAGTTTGCAAGCTTTAGGAATAAAAACTAAGCTCTAGAATGAATGCATATATAGATTCAAAGATTAAAGCGAGTAGTAGTTCGTGTTATAGACTAGTAGTGCATATCTGTCAGCAACCTTTTCTCACATGATAGAAATAAATGTTGGGTGAAAAAGTTAAATTTCAAGTATTGATTGACCCAGCCCAAAATGACTGAATCAGTAATTCTGTTAGCCAAAGATTGAGATGCTGTTACTTCCCATTATATTACGATACTTTTGCTTTAGCCAATTTGAATTTCTCAGTGCATGAGACCATCCGATGGCCATAAACATCACTCCCATCCTAACTGGACTAAAAAGGGGTGTTCTAGAAACAAAAACTGGCTTTTACCACTGATTTCTTTGTGTGTGTTTTTTTTTTTTTTTTTTTTTGAGGGCAGTGTCACTGGCCCTCACATGCGGGACCCAAGCCAGCGTTTAACCACCGCACCACTCGGCCGGCCCTGCCACAGATTTCTTATATCATGAATATTTGAGGGTATTAGCTACTGATTGATAGTTTTAAACTTTGTGGTGAGGTGGCATGGGAACGTTAAGTAATAATGCTCTAAATCGTTATGTTTTACCTGAGTCAGACATTCTTCAAGGAAGTGGCTAGAGTGGAACAAGGGGGAGGTCCAAGGCAGGCAGGACAGCATAGCAGCTCAACCGCCATGGAATAGACAAGTTTTGCTGTACTGAGAGATTTGCACCTGCAGCAAACAAACTTTGGGTTTCTGTAGAATGCAAATTATGGAACAGTATACACAAATGGCTGTCAGCCTAGAAATTCCATGCCTTCCCACATTGGTTTTGTAAACAGAATCTTAACACCCACATTACATAGCTGGCCTGGGTTGCCTATAATCATTTCAATTCCTTTGGTGAGTGGACAGCAACTGTTTCGGGGGCTGGAATCTTTCCTTTTTGTGTTAAGATTTAAGTACTTTATTTATGGAGCATAACTGGTCCAAGATTGCTCTTCTTTAAATTAAAAAAAAAAAATCTCCAATAAATTTCCTGTTTCTCTGTGCAGCATGCTCTGCCTGTAGATACATCCATCTCTGAAATTCCTCACTTTGGATTATCCAAGGGAAAAGGAGAGTAATGGAGATTTTGATGAAATAGCCCAGAACTTTGAAATATTCCTTCTCTAGAACAGTGTCAGCATCACTGTGGATGGTTGTGAAAACTGAGATTCCTGGAATTCAACCTGGGTCTACAGAATCAAAACTCCTACTGCTGGTTCAGGCACCCTCTGCTCACACAAGACTGATAAGCACTTTTGTAGACCTATGCCAGATGCCACCAGATTGTTTTGAGGGCAGATGCTGGCCCTAATCCAGTCTGAGGTGAACATTTCTCATGCATATATAGAAATTCACCTAATATTTGGTTGCCTACCTTTTGTCTCATTCTAGAGAGATGGCATATTATCTAAATGATTTACCTAAAACAGGAATAATACCCCCCTTTTGATCCTCTTTTCCTCTTTTACCACCTTCCTCTTCTTTCCTCTCTTCTCCTAAAACTTTTCTGGCCTCAGTTACAAACATATGTGACATACTGAGGAAGATATAGGGGAAAATGCCAGACAACAATAATATATCAAGGTGAGCCAACCTCATTTTTGGTATTACTGTGGGTTCTCCAGGGGGATCATGGCACACTGTAAGGCTCTTGGGGAGATCATAGTAGGGGACATGGAAAGCTGAATGGTGAAGAATGAAACAAAGACACTAATTTGTGAGGGAGGGAATTGCTAGTGAACTGAAAATACTGAAGTATGCAAATTCTATACAAACCACACCCTAGTGTGACTATGTGGAAGGATGTTGTGTGAGGAAGACAAGGGTTTAAATAAATTTCTTGGAGTTCCAGCTGAGACAAAGAAGGGATTATTCAATTGCTTATATCTAGAGACATGGGATCACATAAGGTTTTAGCCAACACACCTCCATTCTGACTACCTCCAAATCCTAAAAGTAACAGGAAACACACCTGGGTAACTGTCTCATTCTCACAAAGATCCTTAACATAGGACATGTTGAAACTAAGTTCATTTAAACATGACTAAGTATGTCTACAAGAAAGCAAATAGTTTATTCTGAATTTGCCTTAATTAGGGGCAAAGCATGATATGATTTGGGGATACCATCAGATTTTCCCTGTCTTCTTTTATTTCCCATCCAGCCTACAGTACTGCTGTTACATTGTTCCTTAAGATAAGACATTATGCTTAAGAGCCCCTAATCACAGAGCCCCAAAAGCCATTTCATGGCAAGCTACTTCGTGAAAGTAGGTTGCTGTCAGGCAGAAAGTACCATGGCCCTGAGAGTTTGGGTTGGAGAGAGAGGGTTGAAGAGGAGTGGGGGATGAATGGTTGTTTGAGGAGGACAGGCCTGACAGGAGTGTCACACATGGCATGGGGGCATCATGGGACAATACAGGAAATGTAAGGGCAGCACTGATGGAGGAAACACCAAAGACACTTTCTTGCTTCATGATAATTCCTTGGGCAGGACCTGATAATGGGTTGAATGGAGTGAGTAAAATGAGTCCAGAAGCTGAGGCAAGGAGAAGTTGAGTACGTTTTTATGTAATGCATGGACATAGCCTGTAACAGGAGTCATAGCATGTGTCAGCTGGCTGTTTAGCCTTTAGCCAACTATTATATTCCCTGCATTAAATCAACACTGGTGGATTATTTTAGAGAAAGGATAGAACAATTTCTCTAATTGGTCTAAGGCTAAAGGATAAAAAAAAATAACCTCATTCTTCTTAGAGTGAATGGGAAAAACAATTCATGTACTCTTTTTCTTTGGAAAGATTAATTCTATGGTTCATGCCCATGAGAACTGAATTTGCTGGAGAAAAGCATCATGAAAATTGAAGTTACAGTTACAGGTTTTTAAAATTCTGTTCATAAAATCTTTCTCTCAGTGGGACATAGGTTAAATAATGTTTTCTTGTCTTTTTTCTCTTATCCTCTTCCTTGAATTACTGCTTCATGACTGGGCACCAAGGACATTAGGGATGTGGAGCAAATGACTAGAAAGCATTCATCTCTACTGAGGGGCATAACTGACTCCTGAAATCCTGCTAATAATTGAATGGGTACCTGCCTTCTCCCTCATTGGCCCATCTGCCATGCATGGAGACATGTTCAGGGCTTGACCATGTAATGTTCTAATGGAATGGGACCACTGTTCACCAACTCATGTGAAAATCAGCCTCGTTGTTTTAGAGTTGGGGTTGAGTTTTGTTAGTGCAATTGGGTGTGAGATTAGGGAACAGTGGCCCCTTCGGCAAACAGGAGAGAACATATCATGTCCATATGGATTAAAATTTGTATTCAAAATCACAAATCTTGTGCAGGCCAACAAACAAAAACAAAAATAGGAACACTAAAACCTTAAATATAAAAAGTATAGGTCAGATTCAGCTTCCAGGGCTCCATTTTATGATTCCTGCTTTAAAAATCATGTTTCATATCTATAAATGCCATGCCAAACCCAAACTGAAAGCCAGGTTCGGATTATGGGATATTTTGGCTCATCTGCCTTTGTTGCTATATTTTATAATCAAACTAGTAATTGAAAGGCAAATAATCAGGCGCTATGCATTTCTTTGACTTCTAAAATAGACTGTATATAAAACTGAAATATTGGAATTTGTCTAAGTATATGTACTATTTTGTTGACTTGATTTATATGTTGGTAAGATGTTTTTCAACATAATATTCTGAGGTGACGCTAGCAATGGAAAAGGACTTTCAAAATATTTTGAATAGAATAGGAGTGAAAAACAAAATGATTCCATGATATTGGGCGGCAGCGTCTATATAATATGATTGTTGCTGTTACCATTGTTACTATTATTATTTCCTAATCTGTAGCAAAATATCTGGTATGTAGATACAAGGGCCCAATTTATGGTTGTTGAAATTAAAAAAAAAAAATCTAAGTTACTCCATTGTACTCCACCTTCTGCTGCATCTTTTATTTCAAGTGAAGTCCTGGGTAGAAATGTCAGTGTAATCCATAACCAATCTGTTGGGAGAGCAGTGTGACAAAAATTTGGGTCTTAAGAGATAAAGGAAAATCTCTCTATTCCTGAAGTCCCATAGATAAAAGACATCTCGGTGATTTTGTAATTTCTTCATGTTTTATTGAAACAATGCAACTTAGAACTGAAGTATCTACTAGGAGGATGGATGTGCAGTAAATCCGAACCAGTTAAACCTTCATAGTGTAAATGAAACCTTTAAATTGTGTGAACCACTAGCAGCCTTGCAACTCTTTACATGTGCAAGGAATTGAATGAAGACATATGGTCACCATCAACTTGGTTATTTAATTCCAAGATGACACACGTATTAATCTAACTGAAAGGGGAAGCTACTATATAGCTGGTTGTAATTAGCGAACCACAAATTTCTATAACCACTTCAGTCTAAACCAAAAGCCAAAATGGCATTTCATGATTACACCATCCCACCCAGATTTGCATTTCTTGATGAATTCCCAAGGTTAGAATATGAGCCATACTGTAAAACCAACCCTCAATTACACCTTTTTAGAGGGGAAGATTAGTGGCAGGTGGTGCCTGCTATAAAAGCCTCATTAAAACACCTTCTGGTAGAATTTCACAAAAGGAAGCCACCAGATGGAGACCCATCTCCACATGGTAGTCTTACCTCAAATGAGAGTTTCACCTGACACATTGGGGACAGACAATTTTTTTCTCACCTAACAAGCCACTGAGGTTCAAAAGACGATCTATTAGGATTAATCGTACTTGATCACTAATCCATTGTAATGCCATATGCTGAAAGCGTTGTTCACTGTTAAGCCCGGAGCCAGGTAGAGCCCCTCTGGTAATGTAAACTCTCCCATTTTGCTGCAGCTAATCTAATTTCACCTCCTCCCAGACCTCAGATGCCAGGAATGATGCTTAACTCTTCCTCCCCTGTCTCTGATGCATTTTTGAATGGTAGCAAATCTGATCTCAAAGGTAATGACACTGAAACCTGCAGACTAATTGGAAAATGATTTTCGTGGCGTTGCTTGCATAGTGAAGTGAATGGATGAAAGGTATTTATTCCATTGTGCACAAATTCAAAGGCTTAGTCCTGGCCTTCTTATCAGCACAGCTTGGCATTACTCATCTCCTCCTCTTCCCTAAATGTGTTTGCCAAATCTGCAATTTGCTGGATTGGAACAATTGGCCAGCTGGGCAGAGAAAGTGAAGTTTACGTTTCATAAAAGAGGTCTGTCACCTTATGCAGGCCTTCAAATGGCAAGATTTCCCCCTCCCCCCACACTTGTGGTTGGCCTTTGGGATGGATTCAAACCATTAAGTACCAAACAGTATAGCTCACATTTTATGTGTGTGTACATGTGTGTATATGTATATGTACATATATAGAGTCCTTTTGTATGTTTTGTGTTAAGCTACTTACAAATACCACCCACTAAGTTGCTTTCTAAAAGAAAGATGACCTTTTTAGCTCAAGGCCCCATGTCTACGAGTTTCATGCATGAAGGTAATCACACACATATGGCCACATGAGCCCCACACATTTCATTCTAGTCCTAGGGCCCCAATATGAGCAGTTAAATAGCATAACTTCCAAATTCTCTGCAATATTTTGTGGTCACTTGGTTCCAGCTATAGACAGATTGCTAGAGGGGATAGCGTAAATAATCCATCTGCAATGTATATTAAACAATATCATCAAGATAACAATAGTCCTAAAGTAATGCCATATGCACCTAGCAAATGGTGACTGGCCTCCTGATACACCCTAAGTGCAGTGCTTTACACCTTCCTAAAAAACTGCTACGCAAAAAACGATAGTATTTAGAGTATTACCAAATTATAGTGTTTCATCAGTGTTTCAAAATATAACCTTTATATTGCCTAATTGTCCAAGTGTGTGTGTGTGTGTGGGGGGGTGGTACTATTAAAACGCAGAGTTCTATAAACCTCAATGCAGACTTACAGGATAAGACTCTTTGGAAGTAGAAGTTGAACATTTACATATTTTTTTAAAGTTATTTTTTTAAAGTATGGCATTTTCCGGGTGATACTGATGCACATTAAAATTTAAGATCCAAGATAAAGAACACAGCCACCCATTTCCCACTCTGAAACCCCGCCAGAGTCCCACAGACCACTACTTCCTGCTTTCCTCAAACCAAAGGCTGTGTAACACTGTGGTCCAGAGAGAATGTGACCGCAAGGTGTCCTCTGAGTGGGATGGCAGTATACCCCGTCTTGTTCTCTGGATCAAATTTGTAACTAAGAAAAGTTGCTATGAGTGTTTTTTATTCAAATGGCATATCTAATGTGTCCCATTCTATACATGCTTACGAACCCTTAAAGAACCTTTAAAAAAAAACTCGAATGACACATGCATCACTCTAGCTTGGTTCTAATAGTTTCTATAGGTATCGGACACCACAGATAAAAATATAGCTCCAGCGTTTTGCAGTTAGAAAACTTTATCATATGAAAGAATTGCTAGATTTGGCCAGGTAAGAGGGAGTCTCTTAGAGGCAAGAAAGCTCAGTAGCCAGTCAGTTCTATTGAAGCAAGGATCATGGTTTTCCCTGTAATTACACATAGAGAATACCCCTTTTCTATTTGATGCCACTGCATTTCTAAAAAAGCATGGACAATACCCAAATTTATTAGCATCCCTTCTTGTTCACAGATGTCTTTTAATATATTGAGTTATCCAAGAGGCAAATGTTTTCTTATAAGTTTTGGTAATCAAATTCCAGAGAAAAAAGTCTTCACTCATCCACGAAGAGTAAAACCTCACCTCGTCTCCCACGGCCCCACCTTCATCCCAAGGGTCCATAGGCATGAGGGCTCTGCTAAAGCAGAAGGGAACCCAAGGAAAGAGTACACTGAGACCTGGAAGCAGAAGAGAAAGGGCAAAGGAAAGATCAGCTAGGACCGGCTTCCCCAGTCTGACCCTGGGCCTAAGCCTGCCCATCAAAGACAGTAGGGATCCCAATTGTGTGCAGGACAGTGTCAACTGTGCTCCGGTAAGGAGTGAGGGAGGCTGGTGTCTTTGGGAGAACCAGGACGCAGCTGGATGAGCAGGGCAGCAATCGCTCTGCATTGGGGCACCTGAGGATACTGTGGGGCCTACAGGGGATGGAGGATTCTCCCCAGGGGCCAGGCGCTCCAGAGCTGCCAGAGGCACCAGAGCAGACTCCTTGAGTATTTGCCGGACAGGGCCAGGGGTCTGAGTCCTTGCATGGATTGTGAGAGCAACAGTCTGAACACTGCTGTTGAGTTCTTAGATGCCATTCCTCCCCAGAAGCTGGTGAAACCTGGAGATTTAGGTAAATTGAAAATGAAAACGAAAACGCTAAACTTGACCTTGTTTCTTTCTGGTGTATATATGATGACATGCTCTTCCTGCCCATCCATTCTTTTCTCCCTCGTTGCCCTGCTAGTGTGAGAGAAAATGAACTCTGCCATGATGCTCTTTATGGAAGATGACTCCCAGTGAGACTCAGGAAGTGGTGGTGGGGCAGAGGGGGTGTCTGGAATTGAGTTGGTGACATAACAAATATGAATGATCCCGAATTTCCTTTTCCTTTAGTTTTCATTTGTGTTGTTTCTTTGATAGTTATACGGATCGCTACAAAATATGGTGCTGCACACAAATATCAGAGAACAGTCCAGGACATTTAATATAAAGTAGAATGTTCTGCTTTGATAAGAAAAGAATTAAGGTAAATTCTGAGAAGGTAGCATTTAAGTTTGTCTTTTTCTAGTCTGTGTACTATGGAGTCAACTCTAAATTTTCCTTGCCTCATATCCCTCAAAACTTCTTCTCTTTCTTGGATGTCATTTTTCAATTTTGCTTCCATTCCTTCCGAGATTCTCCCTGCTTATATCCAGACAGTGTTGGGTATTCTTCCATTTAATTGAAGGCTTCTGTTTGTGTCTCAATGTCAGTCATAGCCATACTCAGGAAGTGTGTTCTTTCTCCTGACTGTCTCCCCATCCCCATATATTTATTCCCCATCATTAAAGTCAGGATTTCTGTGTTTTCTGCACATACAAAATATCTAAGTTTTCTTCACTTTTAGCTGTTTGCTGTGATCATTCCTTAGAATACAAGAATGTGAACACATATTTCTCAGCTCTCAGCTTTGCTTGCCCTAATATGTAGAAAAAAGCACATGCTTCATGAGTGAAGAGAGATGGTCATGATATCCAAACAACAATCCCCCATTTTTTTCCCCACACTCCTTAGTCAATTTCATTATCAAAATAAAATAATTTTTTCCTTCTGTAAAGCATTTACTCATATGTAGGGCTTTTATCTTCTCTGGTTACCTCAGCTTTCCCCCAAAGAAGAAATCTAAGCTCCAATTAGGATGAGTGAGGGGCGGGGAAGGGGAAGGAGCCGAGTTAGGTGTCTATGTCCCCAGCGCTATTACACTAAACAGACCACAAGTTTTTCTCAAACAGCCTAATTTTGTCCCATTTAACTAATACAAGGCTGGGAGTGACCTTTGCAGGCCAGTGGGCAGGAGCCGAGAAACACACGCCCCCAAATGAGCGAGGATGTATATCTGTTTACTACACAGCATGCTGGCCTCAAGCTAATGACATTAATCCCCCTACTGCGTTTCATTAGGTGACAGACAGGGAGCCACACTTTGGAGGGAATCAACTGCTTCTCCCTATCAGCCAGCTGTGGAGAGCAGTCGCTCCAGGAGCAGTGCCGCTCCCCTCATTTGCTTTGCTTCCTCTATTATCCCTGACATGTTCACTGAACTACAGACTGCATATGTTTAAAAATAATTAAACGTGCTCCAAACAAATAGGCAATGTTTCCATGATCCCTGCAATGAATGTTCTGGGTGTTTTGACAGATTTTTCTGCTCGTTGGATTCATCAGGCAGCCTGGTTCTTTGCTGTCACTCCTGACAACCTGGCAGATAAAACCCCAGGGCAGGCTCTCTGGCCCAAGTTCCTTTCTATACTCAGACCATGAGGCATAGAAAGCTTCCAGGGTGAGGGTCCAGAGGCCATTGGTGGATCCACCTCTGGGCTCCCAGGGCATTGTGGTTTGTGAGTGGAGTCATTAAATGAAAGACATAAGAATAGCCAAATAAATTTTGGGTTTTGTTTAGAATGGTTCTGCTGTATTATACTGAGGAAAGAGACTCAGAAATATGAGAGAAGAAAAAGGGTTCCATTCTCCCCAACCCCATGTCAAACCTGGACTTGCCGTACCCCTGCCTGCAACCCCTCATTTTTAAAATAAGAGAACCCTAATTATTTTAATTTTTTAATTAATTTTTTATTGATATTAATTTTTTAAATTAAAATGCCCCTGTTAACAGATGAAGAAGTAGAAAGAAGAGGAGGAGGAAGAGGAGGAGAGAAGATATAGCTTATGAGGCTACATAAAACACAGCAGGATATGCACGTGAGTGGTGTGGGGAGGACGCCATTTTGTCGGGCTTGGGCCCTCCCATGAAGGATCAGGTCCGAGACCTAATTGGTCTGGTGGAATTGGCGCAGAAGTACGTGTGTGCGTGTGCGCGCGCGAGCCTGCGGCCTTGGATCCCCACCCTCTGCCCGGCTTATACTGCGTTGCCAGGGAAACGCTGGGCGGGTGCCCTCCAGCTCAAACAGGCTGCTCACTGAGACCGGGGAGTGCGCCAGCCGCCTCGGGTCCCCACCCTCCGATTGGCTTGTGCTGCGTTGCCAGGGAAACGCCTAGTGGGAGTGATCAGGCTCCAACAGGCTGCTCACTGAGACCCGGGAGTGCGCAAGCCGCCTGGAGTCCCTGCTCTCCGCACTCCGCTGATAGAGTTGCCAGGCTGGTGATTGGTTGTCGGGCTACTCGGCCTGATCTGCAAGTGGCTGATTGGGACAGGCTGAGACTGGGAGTTTTCCTGGGAGCGTTGGGCCGTGAGCTGTGTGCCTGCATCATCCAGCCAGGGCTCTCCTGGTGATCTATGTAATACATCAAAGCAATCCCAGAGCGACAGTCAGAATGGGGAAACAAAGAAACATGTCACAAGTAAAAGATCAGAAGAAACCTCCAGAAATGGAACCAAATGAAACAGAGGGATCCAACCTTTCAGAGACACAGTTTAGGACACTGATGATAAGAATGTTTAAGGAACTTAGCGAGGACATAAAGAAGGATAGGGAAACCATAAAAAACAACCTGTTAGAACTAAAGAATACAATAACTGAAATGAAGAACACACTCGAAGGAATCACCAGTAGAGTAGATGAAGCAGAGGAGCGGATCAGCAATTTGGAAGATAAAATAGCAGAACTCACCCAGTTGGCACAGCAAAAAGACCAAAGAATAAAAAACAATGAAAATAGTTTAAGAGCCCTATGGGACAAGGTGAAGCGCAACCACATGTGAATCATAGGGATACCATAAGGAGACGAGAAGGAGCAAGGGGTTGAAAATGTATTTGAAAAAATAATGACTGAAAACTTCCCTACTCTGGCGAAGGAAATCAACATACATGCCCAGGAAGTGCAGAGGGTTCCAAACAAGCTGAATCCAAACAGGTCCACACCAAGGCACATCATAGTTAAAATGGCAAACGTTAAAGACAGAGACAGAATCCTAGAGGCTGCAAGAAAAAGACAGCAGATTACATACAAAGGAACTCCTGTTAGACTAACAGCTGACTTGTCTACAGAAACTCTGCAGGCCAGAAGGGAGTGGCAGGAGATATTCAAAGTGACACAAAATAACGGCCTACAATCAAGATTGTTCTACCCAGCATGGCTATCACTTAAAATTGAAGGAGAAATAAAGAGCTTATCAGAAAAGAATAAGCTTAAGGAATTCATTACCACCAAGCCAGCATTGCAAGAAATGTTAAAAGGGCTTTTTTAAACAAAAGAAAGGGGTAAACAAGCTATCCCAGAGAGACAATTTAAGAAGATTGAAGTCATATCAAGCAGATATAAAGGAAAAACTGATGGTTGCTGGCTGGGAGGGAGTGGGGAAGAGGGAGAGGGGGAAGGTTTTGGACAGTGTATGTGGGACTACAATGTTGCTGCAGGGATATGGGGGCAGTTCTGGGAATGTAGTCGGTAATGTTGTGAAGAGACTAGTATGTTGCGAGAAATAAGTCAATTGGAGAAGGACAGGTACCATGTGATCTCACTTGTGCGTGGAGTCTGAAGAGCTGAGTGAATGATCAAAGTAAACAGACTCGTAGATGTAGAAGAAAAACTGAGGTTTGCTAGTTGGGAAGAGGGTGGGGATGGGGGGGAAGGGAAGGGATTAGACAGCATAAATAGACAACTACAATATTGCCACAGGGATATGAAACACAGTTCGAGGAATATAATAATGTTGTAAAAATTTTGTGGCGTGTCACATAGTCACATGTCTTGTTAGGGAGACCACTTCATGGATGGAGTAGAGACTTGATCACTGCACTGTATACCTGAAGCTGATGTTGTATAGTATTGTATGCCAACTGCAACTGAATATGTGGATGGTCACGGGATGTGGAGTATACTGTGGAGGGGAGTCAGGGGAGTTGTGATGGATATGTATGATATGGGGGAGGAGTGGGGTGGCGAACTGGGGGAGGGGGTTTTCACTTTGGGGGGTAAAGAATATAACTATTCCATTGTGTTGTACACCTGAAACTAATAAAAAAAACACAGCAGTATAAAACAAATTAATGTATGTATAAAGAAAGTTAACCGAAGGGAAAGAGTAAGAAGGTAAGAAAGAGACTTGGCAAGTCTGGTCACAAAACACATACTAAAAATAAGAGAAGCCTAGTTATTTTTTGTACTGATACAAGGGTCTTCCTCATACAAAAATATAGTGTGACATAATCAACAATATCCTCGACAGTATTCATTGGGTAGCTGGTTGATAGGTCAATGGGAGTTCCCTGATCCCTCAATAGAGGCTTATGGAATCTTGCAAAAGTGTAACTATTCTAAAGGAATCCTATGTAGTAAGGAGTGTGTGGATGCCTATATCCAAATTGTGAGGGAGAAATAATCAATATATATTGGTCCCAAACATAGTTCTAATGGTCTGGCTCAGCTTCGAATAGCTTTGAGAGAAAGCTTAGGAATGGATATCTAAATCCTTTAAGTAATACTTTTAACTAAGATTTGAATCAATATTGACCTCAATTAATGTGCAATAACATTAATTTATCCATTGGTTTCTATGACAGTCAGTTGTACCCCAGGTGATGGTATATTATATAAGTCTTAAAGATCCAAAAAGAACTTGTAGGAAAGTAAAAGTTTTTCCTCAAGGAAGAATTTTTCTAATATACTGTAAAATAGACTATCAAGTGCTAAATTCTACACCAGAAACTGGCAAACGATAGCCTGTGGGTCAGATCCATCCTGCTGCCTATTTTTGTATGGCCTGTGGACTATGATTTTGACATTTTTTTCAAATCGTTGTAAAAGAGACCTGAGATTTTACATAGAGAATCTTAGTGAAACAACTGGTTCAAGATAATGGTGGGTTGTTTTTCTATGTGACATGCAAAGAATTGTCTCTTTCCTACTGATATTATTTCTCCCCTATTTTTCTTTTTTTCTGCTTTCTTTTGTTTCTGTTTTTTAAGAGAAAATGCATGCTTTTGGTGTAAAATCCAAAAGGTCCAAAAAGTAATATAACAAAAAGGTAGCCTCAGTGTTCTTAAGCCTCTCTCTTACCCTCCACAGGCAATTACTTGCTACTTGTTTCTTGGGTTTCCTTTCAGGAGTATTTTATGCACATAAAGGTATATATTTCATATGTTCTACTGTTGTACATGGTAATTATCTACTCTATGCACTGTTTTACCTTGCTTCTTTAACTTAAAGATACATCTCTGGAATCATTCCATTTCTATTCATATGGAGCTGCCTTATTCACTTAAATAATTGCATTGTATGGTTGTTCTCTAATGTGCTTAACTAGGGCTTTGTTAATTAACATGTAGGCCATTTTCATTCTTTTTCTGTTATAAACAACACTGCAATGACAATTTTCTGTATGTGTAATTACTAATTATTTATAAGATCGTATATATGTATAGTATAACTCTGTTTCCAAAAGCATGTGGATTTTAAATTTTAGTAAATATTGCACAAGTGCTCTCCGTAAACTTTACACTATATTAGATTCCTACCTGTAACATATAACAGTGCCTTATTCCTCACACCTCATTCAACACACTGTGTTATTAAGCATTTTAATTTTTACCAATCTGAAAGATGAAGAATATTTTATTATACTTTTAATTTGCATTTTAAAATTTTGAATAGGTTTGTGTATTTTTACATGTTTAAGAAATATTTGGGGATGGCCGAGTGGAGCAGTGGTTAAGCTCTGGCCTCGGTTCGGTCCCACATATGCGGGCCAGTGACACTGCCCTCAAAGAAAAAAAAGAAATATTTGGGGCAGCCGAGTGGCGCGTTGGTTAGGGGTTGGCTTGGGACACCAGCTGTAAACAGCAGGGTCCCAGTTCTGATCCCACATGAGGGCCAGTGACGCTGCACCCTCTCCAGCTAAGATGGTCAACAGTAGCTCAACCTGGAGCTGGGCTCCTGTGAGTCGCTGGCGATGGTGTAGGCTGCAGCCCCTGCTACAGTGGGCTGCCTTAAGCCAGCAGCAAGTGTGAGCTGCCGTGAGCAGCCGTGAGTGGCCGTCCAATGACTGGCGACCGACTGACTGTCTCAGCTGGGAAGTGTGCAGTGATCAGAATACCAACATGGGTCAGTGAAGCAACGTCCTCCACAACTAGACTGCAGAACAAAAAGGACAGCAACTTGTCTGTCCCCCTTCCCCGATTCCAAAATGCTGTTCTCCTCCCCCAATTCCCCAATAAAATCTTAAAAAACAAAAAGTCACCTTTAAAAAACAAAATTTGCATTTTCTTTTCCATAAGGTGTTTGTTTATGCCTTTTGTTTATCTACTGGGTTTTTGGTCTGATTCTTACTTATGTGCAATAGCTTTTACATTTTATGAAAATTAGCCCTTTTTCTGTGATAGGATTTGCAAATATTTTTGCCTGATTATCATTTGATTTTATCTTTGTTTGTGATGTATTTTTTTCCATAAAGAAATGTTTTAGTTTCATGTAGTCAGACATCATTCTTTTGTGACATAGATTTTGTGTATTTAGAAAGAACTTCCCTACTCAGAAATTAACAATTATATGCATCACACATTTTAAGGCATTTCACGTTTAAATTTTTGCATATATTATTATTTTATAATCTGCACAGATATTTTGGATGTAAAGTTAAATTGCTCTTTAATGCCTTTTAAAGCATTGATATGGACATAATACACTAAGACTGACTGAGGTAGTGTTGCTTAGATGTGTATTTTTTATATGGAAATGTGTTCACAATAGTATATGGAACAGATGTGAATATATCAGTCTGTATTACATGCAAAAAATAGAATTTTATTTTTTGATAATCTCATTCATCCCCATTCGAGCCTCATTCCACAGTCCACGTCGGGTAAAGTTCGAAGCTTAGGGTAAATATAATAAATTTAGAACTGTCTTTTCCCAATCATTTTCCTCTATTCAAGCTAAACTGCCCATATGGCTTTATAAGATGTATTGGTACCTGTAATGGTGGTGGTAGGCTCATTCTCTAGTCTCTGTTTATCCTTGTTCTGTGAGGGATAGCACTGTTATTTGTTTGTTTGTTTGGTTGGTTGGTTGGTTGTTTTTGTTTTGTTTTGTTTTTCACTTTTAAGTCTCAAAAAGCTTATTTTCTTGGTTTGACGTGGACATTTTTAGGAAAATCCTTGCTGAGCCACTTATAGTTACTTTTTCACCCCACCCACCCAGGATACAATAAAAAATATATATATATATATATATATATATATATATATATATATATATATATATATATATATATATATTGAGGTATTGGACCAAGGACTATAGAGGAGAACAATAAAAAGAAAATCCCTATGTTTTCCCCATCACCCACAGAATTAGTTCCAGGGAAAGGTGACAGAAACCCAAAATAGTTGGTATAGCTGAGAATAGAGGAAACCTTTGCCCCAGTGCACTGATTATTGATCTCGAAGATGACAAACTAGGTACTAAGCTGCTGTGGGACAGAGATGGCTGCAGGGTGCACCTAGGCCTAAAACTGCCCTAGTAAGTTTCTGGGCTCTCTAATTGGGTGAGAAAGAGACTAATGTTTTTGCAGCTGTTTGGTAGTGGGTGGTTGTGACACCAAGAGTCATAGACCTGGAAGGGAATTGCAGCTGTGATGAGGAGATATCACGGTAGAGAGTGGTTTGTCTCTTACAGCCCTGTGACCAGAAAGAAACAGAACAGTTCCAGATGATGCTATCTACTTTATGTGGTTTCATTGTTACAAATTACTTTTGGTGCTATAAGGACCACATGTTTATCTTTCTGGGCACAGAGAAAGGATCTTTGGTTATCTAAAGAAATTCAGTGAAGCACAAAGGGCAAAAAATAATTTGATTAACATCTCCCAGTTATAAAGGCAAAAAGGCAAATAACAAAACTTTTTATGCAGTATATATAATTTTTATAAAAAATGAATAACCCAAAATATAAAACAACAAAATTTAGAAAGTGATGCGATTATCCAGGGTGAGGAGATTATGGATGAATTTTATTTATTTTTGTATTTATAAATTAATTACAAACTAATGAAATTTCTTACTCATTTTATAAAACTGAAAAAGCAATATATGACTACATAATCATTTAGAAAAATTTGAAAATACCCAAAAGTATACCAAAGAAAATAAAATTATGCAACACGCCAGACCTAAGATATCAACTCTATCAATGTTTTGGGTATAAGTTTTTATTTTTATGTAGGCAGACTTAGGTTTTATACAGTTGGGATTATTTTTATATTTCTTTCTTTATAAACTTTCAAGCCTTAACACATTATATTTTCTCATGTCACTAAATATCCTTTACCAGATGATGTTTTGAAGTATTATGTGAAATAGATGCACTATAAAAAATTTTATTATTAAGTTTACTGAGGTGACATTGGTTAATAACATTATACAGTTTTCAAGTGTACAGTTATAATTGGACATACATGTACTTTATTGTGTGCTCACCACCCTACATCTAGTTTATTTCCATTATCATCTATTTGAGCCCCTTTAACCACTTCGCCCTCTTCCTACTCTCTTTTCCCTCTGGTAACCACCATTCTGTAACCTGTATCTATGAGTTTGTTTTATTTGTTTTGTTTATTTATTGCCTTTTAAACTATATATTCTACATAGCAATGAAATCATAGTTTTTTTCCGTTTTCCATCTGACTCATCCATTCATGTCATCACAAATGGCAGCATTTCATATTTGTTTATGGCTGAGTAATATTCCTTTGGCTATGTATACCACATCTTTACTCAATCATATGTCTATGGACAGTTAGATTGTTTCTGTGTTTTGGCTATTGTAAATAATGCTGCAGTGAACATAAGGGTACACATATCTTTATAAATAGGTGTTTATAAATAAGTATTTTTGGCCATCTTAATAAAACTGCTTGAGTAGAAAATGCCTTCTAATTTCAGATATTTTTAACAGATGGCTTGGATAAGCACAAGTGTGTATATGCATCAATTCAAGGCAATTGAGCTAATAAAATTTATTTTTATTAAGATTGCATGTAGGCCAAACAATAAGGAAGAAAATAAGGACATACATCCACTTATTACAGGGTCACTGTTATCTAAACAGATAAAGAACAGGCTGTATACTAGGTTCTGTGAACACAAAGAATGTGTCCTGTTATGTTGGGAAAGATATGTGCAAAAAATACACATACTAAACATACTGTTACAGATATCTATCTATCTATCTATCTATCTATCTATCTATCATCTATCTATCTGTCTATCTATCTATGAAACCAGGAGTATAAACATTCCTGTGGTGGAGGGCATGCAGCAGTGAGGGTTGGAAGACTTTGGAGAGTAAATGGTGTTTTTCTCTGGGTCTTGATCCATAGAGAAGTTTGTCAGCTTGACAAAGGGTGGGCTGCCAAGAAATTTCCAGGCCGAAGCAGCAGCATGAGTAAAGTACAAAAGTATTAATTTAAACCTTGCAATGTTCTCTGTGAGGCCAATTTAATTATCTCCATTGTAAAAAGGAGAAAACAGAGACTCAGAGTTCTGTAGTTATACTGCTAAGAGAGGAAGCGCCAGCTTCGTAATCCGCTTTGGCTGACTCCAAAGCATATTCTTTCTCCACTCTATTAAGCTGCTTCCCTGTTCATCGTAGAAAGAGGGCAAAGGTAAACACATACATATTATAGGTGTGTAAGATGACTATGATAGTGTTCAAGACCTGAACGTCTTTTGTCAGGTGCTGTTTCATTATTTAACTTGACATGATAGTAAACTCCTTCCTTAAGGCTTCATATACAAATTGAACGATCACTGGGTACTTGGTGTTACATAAATAGTTGTGTATGGAATCCCAGATGTTGCAACTCAAACACAGGATAGAAGATGGGGTGTGGAGGGACCCAGCATGGACTTGCACACAGCTGCCCTGTATAAAGGGGTAGCTTCTATCCAATTGTTGCCATGCCAAATGGTAGGCGCAGGGTGGCCAGGTCTCTTGATTTTTAAAGAGAAACCAGAATACAGGTTTTATTTGGCATCACCCCATTTTTAACTATTGGGAACTAATTAACTGTTTTTTTGAAGAACCACTCTAGAGACCCCCCAAAAAATATTTCTGGGAGATGTAAGTATTGGGTGACTGTCGAGAAGGTCCAGCTATTTAAATTGCACTAGCTGGTAGTGAAGCTTTGGGATAAGAGGTCAGGGCTTGGAGTAAGCTTGGGGGTCAGTATAGCTGTTCAATAAACACCCATGGACTTGATTAGCGTTTTATGGGCCTTCTGAGATGGCTGGAAACTTTTGGTTCTTTTTCTGTGTTAAATTAAGTCATCTATCTTGGAACTTAAAAGAGGGTCCTATGCTTCCTGACTGGTCTCTTGGGGCTCTTTCGTCTCCTGGTCTTTGTGGTGGGTCCTTGGTCTTGCACTTTTGGCGTGAACTCAGGTGATAAGTAAGAATTTTCAGATGAAGTTCTGCTGTAATCCTTGCCAAGCTGCAGAAGCACGGGAGCCACTGTAGGGTGGCTATGGCAGTGACCTGTCCAGTCTTCTGGAGAGGATTTGGACGCAGCTGCCATTGTGATACGTCTGTCTCTTGTTGACTCCAATGAGAACTGCAAAAGAACCATAAGTAGCATCAATTATACAATAAACATGCCATAAACTTGTCATTGTGACCAAAGAACACCTACAAAGGTGACTCCCAGGAGACAGACCAGAAAGTTATAGTATTTGTGCTGTGAATTTTCAATTAAACAAACAAAAATGGTCAAGAATTATCAGAAATTGTGTAATACACATAATACGCTCTTCATATAAGTTGTGTAACCTAAAGAACTCATGAGAGTCAAGGCCCTAAGAATCTTTACAAATGATATGGGCTTTCCTTGCTACGGCTAAAACCAGCCCTGATTTGATTTGGTTGCCTAAAACAGACACACAGCTATGACTTACATAGATAGCTTTTTGATGTGCTAGGCACATAGGCTGTTTTACATATTTAATTAGCATAATAGTAAATACCACAGACTGGGCAGCTTATAAACAATGGAAATGTATTTTTCAATGTTCTGGTGGCTGGGAAGTCCAAGATCAAGGTGCCAATGTGGTCATGCTCTGGTGAAGGCCCTCTTCCTTGTTCATAGCCAGCGCTGTATTGCCCAGTGTTCAGTGGAAGGCCCTGAGGAGCTCTGTGTAACCTCTTTTATAAGAGCACTAACCCCATTCATGAGGGCTCCATTTTCATGACCTCATCACCTCCCACTCCTAACACCATCACGTTGAATGTTAGAATTCCAACATGTGAATTTTGGGGGCACACAAACATTCATACCATAGCAAGTAGGTGGTATTAATATCCCTGCTTTAAGGAGGAACTGAGGCAAAGAGAAGTTAAATAACTTGCTCAAGGTTACATTGTAAATGATAGAGCCAAGCAGGATTTGAACTTAAGTCGTCTGGTTTCCAGAGCTATTCTGTGCTTATGAGGATACGATAGTATGTTATTTATTACATACTTTGATGAAACCAACCTCTCATACAGACATAATGATGGGTGAAAGTTTTAATATTATATAAGTTCAAAATAGACAAAATAGCTAGGAGTGAATAAAGATATCCTCACACCAGAGCCTCTGAAGCTATAGTGCCCCTTTAGTATATGATGGGCTACAAAAAAATAGCGATCATTAGGTCCAGCCTACTCTGGTTTGAAACCATCTGTGTGGCAAACAAGGTACTTAATTCTTGTGCAAAATGGCAAATAAAAGCACCCATTTCAACTTGTAAATGTTGACCTAGAGAGTACCTGTATAGCCCTTAAAATGGGGCCAACACATAGTAAATGCTCAATAAATATTAGCTATTAGCCGTTCAAACACATGGTTGTTCATATTGAACATTACAAGGTTCACAATATGTCTGGCATTGAAATTGGACAGTGGAAGACACAAATTTGAGAAAAACACAGGTTATTCTAGCAGAAGAGACAGATGTGTAGGGGAGAACTATTTTACTCTCAAATTCCATGGTGGAGATACGTCCAAAGAAATATGGGGACAATGTGGAAACAACAATCTGTTCTATCTGGAAAGTTGAGGAGGGTTTCACAATGCAGTGACATATGAATTAGGCCTTAAGGTCAGAATAATTACTCTCCAAAAATAGCAGCCTGAGGGCCCACCTAGTGGTGCAGTGGTTAAGAGCTGCGCCAGTTCAGGTCCCACATATGAAGGCCAGTGACACTGGCCTCAAAAAAAAAAAAAAATAGCATTCTGAGCTACAAAGTGTAGAATTGTTCTTTGTCTTGGAGTAGTAAGTGGTCAATATGGATAAGCAGTGGTCTTATCTCTGTATGTGCAACAGACTCAACAGCCATCCCACTCCAAATATCCATGGTGGCACCTGGCTACACTTAATATATTTTATTTTACAGAACAACGTTGTGTTCACAGAAAAATTGAACAGGTAGTACAGAGAGTTCCCATACGCTTCCTCTTCCCTGAACATTATTTATTTTAAATATACTCCATTGGCAGCTTTGATACACAGCCTGGATTCAATGTTGGCTAAAAACTAGAATGTAGTAGTGGTGTGTCTGGGATATGTTTTAGGGGTGAAGGGCAAAGAGCATGGAAGGAAGAGGATGAGCAATACGAATGAGGAGACAGGCAAGGCTGAGGTCAGATAACAATGTGCCCCATTAGGACCTGGAAGGAGATTGTACTTAAACCTGAACACAGTGAGCAACCATTGAAAGGTTTTAGGCAGGAACGCAAGATATTCATTTACAGTTTAGAGAAACAGGCTGGTAGAAGTGTGAGAATGGCTACAAATGAATTGGAAGAGGGCAAGTCCATAAAAATGAGTTGGAATAATGTAGAAAAAGCTCAGGCAAGAGATGATTTGGGTATAAAGCTGGAGGGGCCATGTTTAGCCCCTATCACAGAATGGGAGAGAGCTGTGGGACTAGTGAGAGAGGGCTGGTAATATTTGACATGTTTGATAATATGAAGAGAGAGGGAGAGGGAAAGAGAGAGAATGCTGTATTCCTCACAAAACTGGGAAACAGTAATGACTTACATTTTCTCTCCTTTCCCCTCTCCCTCCATCTCATGGTGTTCCTTCACTTCTACTTCCATTTCCTCTCTTTTCTGGCTAGTTCCCTCATTAACTCAGCCTCATTATACAGAATGGCTGTCCTAACCCTAATTCTGTAAGACCTGTCTGCAGTGATGAAACCCTCCAACAGATGCTTCACATTTCCAAAGGGGGCGCTAACAGATTAGTTGACACCATCCTTTCATACAGGGCCAGCCCCAGCCCCAGCTAGTCAATGGATGTGCTCTCTTTGGGTGAGATGTCCTCCCCTAGTCTATTTACTGCTAGCTGGTTGGGGGAAGGGAGGTAGTTAAATGGTACAGAGCATGAGTCCCATTGACAGATGGACAATGGGAGAGCAGGTACCATCATTACATCTAATGTTAATGGACAGTCTAAAGTGATTGAATAAATGGGAGGGAAAAGGGCTAAAAGGTAAATATGTTATGTGCCATGAGATAAAGATAAATAATCACCATGGAGGTTCAGAGAACAGAGGGGTCAATTCTGGTTGAATTGATCTTCCTTAAAAGTGTTTCAATGAGGGGCCAGCCGAGTGGCTCAGTTGGTTAAGAGTTGACTTGGGAGTGTGAGCTCAGAGCAGCATGGTCCCGGTTTGGTTCCCATATGGGCCAGTGACGCTGCGCCCTGTACAGCTAAGATGAACAGCTCAGCCTGGAGCTGAGCTGCCGGGAGTGGCCAGTGATGGTGAAGGCTGCAGTGGGGCTGCAGTGGGCTGCCGTGAGCCACCGTGAGCTGCCGTTCAATGGCTGGTGACTGACTGCTTCAGCCAGGAGGAGCACAATCATCATAATACCAACATGGATCAGTGCAGCGACTTCCTCCACAACTAGACTGAAGAACAAAAGGATAGCAACTTGTCTGTTCCTCTTCCCCAATTCCCTAACACTGTTCCCCTCCCCCAATTCCCAATTTAAAAAAAAAAGAAGGGTTTCAATGAACGGCAGCTTATGAGGAAGACTGTATTCATTTCCTATTGCTGCTGTCCTGAATTACCACAAATTTAGTAGCTTACATGAAAGAAATATATTTTCTAATAGTTCTGAATGTCAGAAGGAAATCCCACAAGAGTCTCACAGGCTAAACCCAAGGTATCTGCAGGGCTGCATTTCTTTCTGGAATCTCTAGGACAGAATCAGCTTTCTTGCCCTTTCCAGGTTCTGGAGGCTGCCCCTTATCTTGATTTGTGGGCCTCTTCCTCCATTTTTAGTACAGCCACAGTGTGGATGGAGCTCTTATTGCAGCCATCACTGTGACCTCCTCTTCTGCCTCTCTCTCCCACATTTAGGGGCCTCTATGGTTGCATTGAGTCAGCCTCGTAATCCAGCTTTAATCTTTCTATTTTAAGGTCAGCAGATTGGCATTCTTAACTCTACCTGATACCTTAACTTCCCTTAGTCACATAATTCGCAGGTTCTGAGTGTTAGGATGTGGACATTATGAGGGTGACGGGACTCTTAGATTTACCACCAGGGAATTTCCAATGAACATGAGCAAAATAGAGAAGCAGGAGGGTGAAGGCTCTTCGGAGTGCTTAATCAGGTTTATTCTGAACTTAGAATTTATGAAGAGAAATATTAGGTGACAGAGGTCACATCATTGTCAGTCCTTTTCATTTTAGCCATCCTATGTGTTGTTATATCTAGTGGTTTTAATTTGCATTTCCTTCATGACTCAGGCTAAACAAGTTTTCATGTGCTTATGGGCCATTTGTGAATATTATGGGAGTGTGTATGTGAATGTTGGGGTCCTGTTTTGGGGGCTATGTGTTTGGAGGGTTTTGAACATCATGTTCCAGGAGATCAAATGCGCTTTGTAACTGATGGGGAGCCATTGAGGGTTTTAGAGGAATGAAATGAAGTAGCAGTTAGCATATGCTTTAGGAAGATAAATGTGTTATATCAAATATATAAATTTATAAATGTGTATGTATGTGTTTGTGTGTGTGCGTGTGTGTGTGTGTGTATGTATGTGTAGCCTATATCAGAAAGAATTAGGATATGGACTAGAGAATTAACTATGTGGGGTAACTGTAGATTAGTTAACCAGCTTGAGTTTATTACAGACATTGTAAAAATTTCTAAAAATGGTTTTCAAGGTGATAGCCCCTGAGCTGTGGTTTTATATGTGGAGGTAACTGTCTGATCATGCACACAATCATGGGGGAGGATTACCTCAGCCCAGTGTCTTTAGAGTTGAGTGAATGGTTGCAGTGGGTGGGACCTAAGTGAGACGATCAAAATTAGGAAAGAGGAGTTAAGCCATAAAGTTGTGTTGAAATTATTTTAGAACCAGAGGGGCCAGAGTGGCCTTTGCGAAGCTTCGTGAAGAGCCAAATGGCTGTCAGAAAGCAAAGGAAGGTCAGGAAGCAGCATGAGGGAAGATGGTTTGGATAATTCTGGGGGCAAGGTGTGACTGCCAGAAGCAGCTTTTTTATATACCTCCATTGTGTATTTTCCTAGGATCTTAAGGGGGCAAGAATGATGGTCCATGATATAGATTGGCTGGCAAGATGTTGGGAGGTTTCCTGGATTCATGGCCAGATCGAGCAACTGTGTTGACTCTGCCTTATGTAGGTTCCATTGTACTGATGGTTTCAGACTAAGTAGCTATTAATCTCTAAAGGAAGAGTTTGTGCCCCTCCTTCCCTGCTATGGGGTCTTTACAATGACACCTGATATTTGCAGGAAGGAATGTAATGATTTAGTCTCGGCTTTCTTCCTGGAGGGCACTGTCACATTTTTCTGTGGAGAAGTCTTCACACAGCTGAGGTTGAGGACCTTGCCCAGGGTCACACTGTGCGACAAGGTGAGAGTAGGGTTAGCATTTACTGAGTGTGCCCACTCTCGGTTTGGTTCACTGGTTCACTCTGCTTGTTATCATGGCAGCCCGTGGAAACAAAATTAAGAAAATATGATGCCAGACAGTAGCCAAAGAATTCAGAGGTGAGTAATAATCTGTTCTCAGTAGCATCATGTAATGGAGAGAAGTGGGCCGTCCTATCTGTTGGACCAAGGACTGCAACTCGTAAACCATTTTAGGCATATAATCTCCCCCAGCTTCCATTTCCTTATTTTTAAACATGCGGGATATGTGTGCAAAAGGTTCCCCATTTTCCATCTGTGTTGCAGAGAAATGGGCATTCTCACACCCCACTTGTGAGTGTGAAAACTGGTACAACCTTTTAGAGGGTAATTTGGCAGTATTGTTTACAAGGCTTTAAAACGAAATTTGACCCCAGAACTGCACTTTAGGAGCAGACTGTATAAGTAATTAAGATGGGCATAAAGTTTTATGTACAAAGATGTGCACCCAAGCATCATCTTTAATAGCAGAATTGAGAAACAACCTAAATGTCCAACTACAGTTGAATGCTGAAATAAGATTTAGTTAAAATTGCACAACAGAACTCTGTGTGGCTATTAAAAATGATGATGCATAACTAGTTAGCAAACTACAGCTCATGGACCAAATTAGTCCAATGCCTGTGTTTGTAAATAAAGTTTGATGGGAGCACAGCCACACGCATTCATTTACATGTTGTCATTAGTCGCTTTTTGAGCAGTAGCTGCAGACTTGAGTGGCTGAGACAGAGATCGTATGACAATAATTTATGTCTCTAAATACCATTTTAATATTTAGTCAAATTCTTTCCTTGCCCCTGTAGTGCCATGATATTTTTGGTCACTATTAGGACAAAATCTTACAGTGCCTTTGTAATACACAGTGTTGACTCAAAAACAAGAAGATCCAATTGAATATATTAATCAGTACTTGAATCTTAAACAAAAATTCTCTATCCCTCTTTCGGCATGACAACTTGAAACAACTATAGTAGAGGGCCTACAGCCCACATTGGGAGGTGTAGCCTTTCTTCCCTCTCGCCTCACTTCTGACTTCCACCCTTTCTTATCTATCTTGCTAACCCCATGGAAAGTGAAAAAAAAAAGGTACAGAGGACAGGATGGAAAACGACAGACAACGTTCTTACTTGACTGGTGCTTTTATAAGATGGCGTCACCATCTGTGGGAGAGGTAGACTCACTCACTGTTGGACACTTGTGTATTCTGTTTCTTTCCAAAGCCCACTTTGAGTTGTACATCTATAATGTAGCCAGCCTGTTTTCCTCCAGCTGCTACACCCCTGGCTTTTCCCTTGGTCCTCTGCAGAAACGGTCTCCATCAGGGTCCCACGCCTTTTCTACGTTGTCCTTTTGGGCCGGATTTAGAATGTTTCAAGTTTGTAATCCCCTGAGTGCCCCATGGCACATATCCATGTGTATTTCAGCTTGATACACTCTGGCCGTGCAGCTGACCCCAGTGTGGCAACAATTCTCTTTGCTTCACTAACCGAACAGCTGGATGAATCCTCTCTGCCTTTTAGATTTTCCACATACATGTCAGATATTGGTACCCTTCACTTACCAAACTCCTGCAAAAGGCCTCACGTTTCTTTGCAAACCTTTTTCACTTACATACTGTGAGCGGCAGCCCCTCCTCCCCTTTGTGGAGGACAGGGAGATGCTGAGGAAGACTAGCCCACTGCAAACAAGTCCTCCTTGAGAATTCTCCAGCCGCCCAGCCTTTGTGAGGGAACAGGTCATCCAAACAGGTCTCCTCCTCTCTGGTTCTCTCTGATTGGTGGTTTAATGGGCAGTTTTGTTTTATCTGTATCTTTAAATGAACATGTATTACATATACTATGAGAAAAAAGATACTTAAGATTCTGTTTCAGTTTTAAAATGCCTTGTTCTTTCATGAACCACCTATTGTTTTCAGTGTTCACATCTATAAAAAAGGCTAAAAAAGCACAGCCTCATCACTCTTGTGTAATAGCTATTTGACTTATTTAGCTTAAAAGTTATGCCAGACCTTTTGAACAGAAGAGGTTTCATTCAAAAACATAGGGTGTGTTATTTCCTAAATTTCTTGTATTTTAGAATTTTCTTTTTTTTTTTCCTGTTGACCAGAAAGATCAGACTTGACTCAGAAAACCACATGTCTTTCTCACTCATTGCTCGTTTCAAACTTAAGCTACTTACCCAAACAGCACCTTTAACGGAGAAAAGCTGACACAGACACTGGACAAAGTCTGTGTCTCAAGTGCTCTGAGGAGAGAGCAGTAAGTAAGGTGCTCTGCACAGCTCAATAATTGGCACCACAGGAAAGCCATCCTTCCAAGGGCAGGCAATATGTCTGCCGTATCCTCCTGGAGGAAGGAGGGCCAGGAGCTCATCTTTATGGCTTGAGGCTCGAAAGCTGCTTAACTGGGCGGAACGCCACCTCCTTGCCTCCAAAGCTGTCCACCTGGCAGTGAATCTCAATGAGACAGCTGACTGGCTCAGCAGACAAGTTGCCTTGCCAAGGGGATGAGAACTTAACCAGAAGGTCTTTCAGGAAATCTGTTTAGGATGTGGGGAATGAAGAGGAAGAGAAGGAGCAATTCATCCCCCGAATGAGGTGGATGAGAAGGAATAGCTGTTTCTTCGTTACACAACCGTTTTTTGAGCTTTTCTGTGCCCTTAACTCATTTAGCCCTAACTTCTAGGAGTCTGATTTTTAACAAATATCACACATCAAGTGTCCTTTGTGAATAGCACATGGAAATTAAAGAAAGACCTTAAAAATTTTTTTATTTGAAAATAACTAATACAAACAAGAATATTACAGAGAGGGCATGAAGCTGTTAGTTTTTAAAATGTATACTTGAAAAATGCCTTGATTGTTACTTTTCACCAAAGGTTTAGAATCGTAAACCTAACAATTATAACTTATCTTACCCAGGACTTGCTATGTGCCAGGAAGTTCTCATTTAACGCCCTCCAGAACCTATGGGTGAGGCTTTTTAGCTGCACTTTGCTGGCAAGAGAAACAAGATTCGGAGAGGTTTTGTAAATCACCATGTACATACAGTGAGAGACAGAATAAAGATTCAATCCCCAGTTTCTTCTACTCCAAAGCCCAGACCTACCAGGCTGCTTATACCAAATAGGCTCTAAAAGATAATGTTTTTGTCACATAATGAATAACTAGAGCTGCAGAGAGAGGACTGTGTGAACATGTGTATGGGATATGGGATTTTCCACCCCACAACTCTGGGATTGCATGCCCTGTCCCCGTGATGGGGGCAGGGGGAGAAGGCAGGAATGAATGAAACCTGGGCATATGCTTCAGAAAGCCCAATTTTCTACATCTGGCTTTGGATTATAACACGATGGTTCTTCCTCTGTCCTTGACAACAATGAAATATTAACAATTTTAGGTCAAACATAGTTTGACCTAAATATACGTACAGTGTTACATAGCTTGTCTTTTTAAAGGATGCCTTTGATTCCCTGGGAATTAAGTGAGGTAAAATTAAAGAAATACAGTAATACCTTGGTTTGCAAGCATAATTCGTTCTGGAAGCAAACTACTCATATTATAAGACATTGCTTGTTTACCAAGTTAAAATGTATTATTAGGTTGGTGCAAAAGTAATAGCTGTTTTTGTGGGAAAAACTGCTATTACTTCTGCACCAACCTAATAGAAATGTTTGTTCGTCTTGAGGAACACTTGCAAACCAAGTTACTCACAATCAAAGGTTTTACTGTATCATAAGATGGAATAGAATGAAAGTGTTGGATAGAGTCCCCAAAAGCAAAGCCTACTCAAGCTAAATGACTATTTGGAAATAGTATTTGGACACAGCTTAATGGATCAAAGCACAGGCTCAGTTTGCCTCCCAGCCTCACAATTTCTGACTCTGTGATGTTGGTGGGGCAAGTCATAAAACCTGAGTCTAGGTTTTCTTGTGTATAAATAGGGGCAGTGGAACTTACCTCATCGGTTTGTTGTGAAACAATGCATGAGATATTCCCTATACTGTGCATAGCATAATGCCTTGTCCATGGTGAATATTCAGAAAGCTAATCAGCTATTAACTCATCTTACTGATCTGGGTCTGTTGCTCTATTCTTGGAAATTCGAACATATATACCTTCCTCACAGAATGCTTCTTTTCGCTCATTCTTGTGGTTCCAAGCATAAAATTCATCTTCAAGAAATAATTGACTCCTTCATTTGCTTCGTCATTGAGGAATGAGTAGGGAAGACTTGGCCCCCTTCCCTCTCAACTCTGGTTTAAGTATCCATCTGGGTGCCCCCATAGCACCTTGTTCTGACTGCTGTTGAAGTACTTGCCAAACTGTGCTGAAAGGGGCCTATTTACTCATCTGTTATTCCCTTGAATGCAGGAGCTTTGTTTTATCCCTTTATCCCTAGCACCTACCTGTGTGTGAAACAGATTCTATACAACAAATATCTAGTGGGAGAATGAATTAGAAAAGATGAGGTGATATATGTGAAAGTAAGTTATTAGGACTGTTGTTCTACTCCTTGGGCATTATTATAAAATACAACAATAATTATGACATATAATCATTCCCACTCTTTCTATTAAATATTACTAATAAATAAAAAGTTATTTAACCCTTTGCTAAATAAATGGCTAAATGACATCATCTCACACCAGGGCTTCACTAAATGGACAGTTTCATCTAAATTTTTTTTTTCCATACCAAACAAGGTGGGTGCTTGTTTTAAAAAAGAAAACTAGGCGTGTAATTGTCATTAATGTCACATATAGAAGTCATTTCTGCTGGCATCCATGTACCTCACCAGAGTGTCTATGCTGGTTTTGTCGAGGAAGAGCTGCAGGAACTGAACTTTTTTCATGATGGTGACATTGAACACTCTTTTAATTCTCAGGCTGCTGGAAACTGGAGAACAACTTTACTGGGGATTCTTTTGCAGTTTGCAGCATAGATCTCTGGTGTTGGGAGGGCCTTACAAAGCCTCCCCTATGCTGCAGATGGGTGCTCTGAAGTGAGGGGAGGGCAGCAAAATGAGCCAAGGCTTTGTGTCTGCTCATTACAGACGCAACAGTTATGCAAACTAAGAACCCAACATTTTACTAAACTGATGCCAAAAATCTTGTCCCTCACTAAAACAAATGTTTGACTCTGCAGAGAGCCTATGTAGAATAAAATCAATATGCTGTTGTTGGAATACATGTCTTTTGATGAAATTGGTGCTTAAAAATGTCTTGGATATTTATTTTTGAATGAGCCTTATCTAATAGCAAATTGGATATGCATTTTCTGTCTATTAGAGACGGAATTGTTGAAAATGCCCTTGCTTCCCTCCCACTCAAAAATTTTGTTTGGAAGGGATATGAAGGGAGCAGGAATGAGCAGTTTTGTCCTAGGCACTTTCCTTATTAGTGAGATAGTTATTTAGTGTGCCTATTTGTAGATCAGAAAACTGAAGCTCTGAGTAGTTCAGGGGTTTTCCCAAGAGGTGGTGAAGCAACTATTTGAACTCAGGAATCTATGACATCCAAGTCCACATTTTATCTACTATATAAATTACCTCTCAGGAAAGGTGAGCATAGCCCTGGCCTGGTTAAGTAACTCTGATACCTAATTTCCTCATTCTGTGTACATGAGGTTCTTAAAACATAAGCCATTTTATTGTGGACAGAGGGAGTGGTGAGTTCTCAAATATTCACTTGGTCTTAAGGTTAAGATATCTCTCACAGCTTTGCAAGTCCCTTTGTTCCAGGAAGTAATAGATGAACCAAAAACCAGTCTTTCAGACTCTGGGTTAGTTTCACATTTCCTAGTCCCGGAGAAAATAAAAAAGAAGGGGTCAATTCTCAGTTGTTGTATCTAAAATCTCCAGAAAATTTCTCAAGGACACAGGGATTTTGACATTGATATTTGATTTTTGTTTTCAATAGTGGGTGACAATTCCATTTGTCCGTATGTTCTCTTCCTTCTTCATGATTAATCAGCTCGGTTCTTTTTTAAGCTTACCAAAGGGCATTGTTTGTAACATCTCATAAATGGGTAGGATTGTTTTTGTTTGTTTGTTTTTATCCTCCTATGGCAATCATTTGCCTGGCACAGATGAGTTCAGAACACAATTATACAATGGAAACTTAATGTTATAATCTCACTGATTTGTTTCCACTTATTATTCTGTCAAATTCTGACCAAATTAGGACACAAATAATACAGCCTTGAAGACACATCTGGAAAGAAACTTCCTTCTAAACCATTTCATCTCATTGGAGTAGGGATCTGGAGAACAGTCACATACACCGGAAAGAAAGAGCAGGTGCTGGGTGGTGAATAGAGGGTGGAAGGAGCCAAACTTACTCTGGACAAGGAAGTCCCATGGGGCCTGTAAATCCTGGGGACTGAGAGATGCAGGTGAGAGTCAAAGATGTCTAATATAAATAAAGTTGTAGGTAATTAGTGTCTAATACATTTATATTTACATTTTAAATCCTTAATTTATTGGGCATTTGTATTTTGTTTCCTGGTGATGTAGCGATTCAATTTTACTTTTTTTCTAGAAGGAGAGCCAGTATTCTTAAAGCCATTGATTAAACACTAAGTCTTTCCCTCACCAATTCGAAAAGCGACTTTGTCGTGTAAATCAGCTTCTTCATTCTCCCTTCCCGCTTATTAATTTATCTGCTTATTCATGGGCCAAAATCTTGCTGTTTTGATCACATTAGCTAATTCATTTATATAGTAAAATGGTAGTTATTGAGTGTACACTGTGCTTCTGGTATTGTGTGGGTCCTGGGTCACAACACAGACAGAAATCCTTGGCTTTAGAATCCTACATTCTAAAAAATTTTACTTTCTGGTCTAGAAAGATTTCCCTTATTATTATTATTTTCACAAATTTCTTGGCAATTATCATATATTTATTTTCCAAATGAACCTTTAAATCATTTTGCCTTGTTCTGAGAAAAATAACTTAATGGACTTTTAATTGGAATTAATCAAATTTGTATATTAATAAGAAAGGGAATGACTTATAAAATGTATTTTGGGATACTAGGACACAAAATGCCCTTCAATTTATTCATTTTATATTCTTTCACTTATCAAATCTCTTCTTAATATTATCAGCTTTTTTCAGCCTTTTGAGTTACCAGGTATGCAGTCATTGTCTCTTTCTTTCCATTGTTAATTCCATCTATTTTATTGGTTTATTACCTTAGAATCCCTGAAACAGAATTGTTTAAATTGTGGTCACTAGTTTCCTTTTTAATATGTTGTTTTGCTTCTGGTGTTAAATAAACAATCTTTGCAGTTCTACTATGTTCTTTTTTTTTTTTTTTTTTTCACCTGGAGCTTTTATTTCTAAATTAGAAATGATAGCTATTTTTAAGAGGTGTTTCTTAACACCTCTTAATTAATGAATGTATTTATATTACTTTTTTTATTATTTATTCTGTCAATTTGAGGAGTTATGTTGCTGTATTTCCTAATATTGAACTATCCCTGAATTCCTTCAATATACTCTGTTTGGTCATGGGATGCTATTCTGATCTGCACCTGGATTTAATTTGGTGATTTTTACATACAATTTAGTTACTGTATTGCATTCATATTCATGAGTGAACTTTTTTTGTAGTTTTCTTTTTACTCTGTCTTCATCAGGGAAGTAAGGTTATGCTAGCTTAGTAAATTGAATTGGGAAGCTTTCCATCTTTTGCTATGGTCAGAAATATTTTGAATAGCATAAGGATTATCTGTTCACTGAAAGTTAGATAGATTTCAGCTGTAAAACCATCTGGGCCTGGCACATATTTTAGTGAACAGATAATTTTTGAAGAGGGTTTATGGTACAGTGGGAAGAAGGCTGTCTTTGTAATATTTGAATTCCTGCCCAAACCATTGCTGACTGTGTGCCTTGGATGAATGACTTCTTTTCTTTTCTTTGAGGTAGTTTATCTATCTATCTATCTATCTATCTATCTATCTATCTATCTATCATCTTGGAGGGAAGAGTACTTTCTAAGGACATTTATTAAATGAGGAAGGGAATTAAGGACCTGAGTAGTATCTGACAAGTAGGTACTCAATAAATAGCTATTTCTCATTTCTTTAAGTAATTCTCATTGTAATCATTCCTCTCTGGCTGTATGTATTCTCATAATCTGCCTCAGCAATAAGCATATTTATCTGTAAACAGCTGAGTTAAATTTACTAAACTGTCTACAATGTCCCCTGTGCACTTCTGTGGACCCAGTAGTTGTGCTGAGACTGTTGGGTCTACTGGAAGGACACCTGCATAGGTGCTCTTTTGATGATATTTTTTTCTATTTTTTATCAAAATTCAGGAAAATCTGATGAGAAGGCATCTTCTGGGTTCTAAGTTATCAGTTCAGTCTTTTCTTCTTATTTTTTTTTCCTGGTATCCTAGGAAATTTTGAGCAGCATAAACATGCTTTGGGATTTCTGCTCTATAAGAGCTGGTCATCTGACAGATAGCCCTTTGGGCCAATCACAAAGCCAAGTTTATTATTCAAAAAGCATTTATTGGTACTTTATTTAGTACTTTAGTAATTTATTTCAGGAGCAGATGGTAGTCCCATTTATTTGTAGCTAATATTTAATCCAGAAATATTTCAAGAGGTTTTGATCCTCTCCCGGCCCTCCCCCCCCCCATGTAAAGTGTTATACAAAATGCTTGTGTGTCTACATGAGCAGTTTCTCAATGAATTCAAAGGGAAAGGTGATTGGTATTTTGAAGCTCCAGCAGAGAAAAGAAATCTACCCAGGCTGTGTCTTTAAGATGCTAAAATAACTGCCTGAACAATTAAAATGAAAAAGATTATATAAAGTAGATCCCATCTGGGTAGATGAAAAATATATATAAATATACACACTAATAGACGCATTACAGTCTTTCTGAAGAATACATTAGAGACTGTTAACTTTACATTTAGGAAAAAGAACTTAGGATTTATGGGGCTAAGTGAGGAAACAGATTTACATTTCATTTCATGTCATTCTGACAATTTTATCATGACTGTTAAAAATTAATTTATCTTACTAAATATCTGTTTTATTATATGGCAGCACTGGCCTTTTCCCACCACTAAATTGACTATTATTTACATTTATATTTATATCATTTACATTATCTGAATTATAGTATCAAAGGCTTAAATCTAGTCACAGTCCCCATTTGTTTGAACTCCCTTATTCCCTCATTCGGTACCAAGTCTACCTTAATTCTATTTGTGCTTCATCTTACATTAGGCCCTCCAAGGAAAATTTACTGCAAGTCTGGCCCAGAAAACATTTCTGGAACTTAAGCTTTGTTTGAGGGTGTTTTTGAAAAGGAAATTTGCCATCATCAAATACAGTTTCTTGAGCCCACACAGAGTGTGTGGCATGGGTCCAATAGTTCCTTTCTGGTTCCTTTGAGATTTGTTTATTACTTTGAAAATCAGAATTTCCATAAAACAGCATAAGACTTCCCTGCCTCATAGCTCAATAGGATGGCTGCGCAGAGATTTAACTGAATTTTGAGGGTTGGTTTTGCCATATGTATTAACAACAATAAAAGCAACAACACAGAACAAAACAACCATGACCAAATGAGCACACTGCACAGGAAACTGAGCTTCTTTTTATTTCTTATGCAACCTTTAGGGTCAATATGATGTTGCTGGGTTTTGCTGGGCCAACTCAGACCTGTTCAGATGTTTGGGTGCAGAGCTAACGTTGAAATAATTATCCTTGAGGGTGGATTAAGAATGAGTTATAAAGCATGATGTTGTTGAAAGCTAAAGCAAATTGTCTTTCAGTTGAAAAGCAAGAGGCTATGCTACTGAGGCACTGCCTCTTCCTGTGTGTGCTTGCTCCTGGCATCTGGGTTCTCAGAGGTGTTCACCTTTGGTCACAGAAGCCAAACCTCACTAGCTACCTCTTTATTATGTGGCAGCTAGAGATAATTTGCACATACCCCCAAGAATGGCTCAGTTTCCAGAGAGAATTTTATTTGTCCTATAAATGCTCATCTTTCTTCCACTACCCTTTTCTCTCTCTCTCTCTCGCTCTCGCTCTCGCTCTCGCTCTCGCTCTCACTCTGTTTTTGATCTGTGTAAGAATGTGACCAAGTTTTCATTAACTCATAGTGAGAAAATAAGAACACTGTCAGGTAGGTATAAGAGCTTTAGTGTTGCTCTTCCAATAGGAGCAGCTTGTCAGATATCTCCATCTCAGATGGCACATGATAAGTTTGTACTTCTTGGCCTTTTTGGGGATGCATAGTTCTGGCCACTGAATTGTGAGAGAGGTGATTGATGCGTGTTGTTCTGGAACATTAATTGTTGATGCAAGAGTGTCCAGAGCTCTTTTTTTTTTCTCTGACACACTAGCTTACTTTTGAGATGTCTGCTTCCTCAGTCTTCACTGCTAAGGAAGGACCACTCCTGCATACCCATGAAATGCATGTAGCATGCTCTTTTAAACTGCTGGGATTGGGGGGCCAAGGGGTGCAGTATTTGTTACCACAGCATAATTTAGCCCATTACAATACAATAGTTAATAAATCCCAGCTGTACTTTCCTGAAATGATTCTAATTTATTCTGATACTTTTTATACTTTTAATGTCTTTGTTGGTCATTAAAAGTTGGCACCCCTGTGCTAGGTCCCTTTGTTGTTGTTGTATTTTAATTTTATCTGTGAATTCCAATAGTCTTGAAACCACTGCCCCAAGTCATCTTCTATGACCAATAAAATAGGGCAAAAATAGCCTAGAGTGTTCTAAGATAAACTGACAGTAGTCCATTAGATTCAAATTCTACTGTAACAGACATAATTTGTGGGTATGCATGACATCTAACCTTATTCTACACTCTGTAGTCACACAAAAGCTCACTTTTTGATGCCCTATTCCTTTGAGGCTTCCTACATTTCACCTCCCACCACCTGCAAGAGTTCATTCAATGGTTTCTTCCAATTGTGCCAAACCAGTTGTCAGTTAAATGTACTTGTGTAGGGACAGCATAATTTTCAAACCATGGGAGCCATATTGAAAATACAGACAGTTTCTTTTTTTTTGGTTTTTTGAGGGCAGTGTAACTGGCCCTCATATGTGGGACCCGAACCAGGGCCGCTGGCTTCCCAAGCCAGCGCTTAACCACCATGCTACTCGGCCGGCCCCAAACAGTTTCTTTAGGCATGCAGGATGTGTGCTTGCTTACTCATGTGAACCTTAGTTTAATGAGGGCAGGGAAACTTTTTTTCTGCCTTGTTTACTGTTAACTTCAGGTCTTAGAGTAATATATGGTACATAATAGGAAGTCAGTAAATATTTGCTGAATAAACTAATGAAATCTATGTATTTTATAGTACATATTGTGCTAATGCTATGATACTTAATTTAAAAAGTACAAGTTGGGGCCGGCCGAGTGGTTCATTGGTTAAGAGCTGGCTTGGGATGCCAGCTCTGAGCTGCAGGGTCCCAGTTCGGATCCCACATATGAGGGCCAGTCACACTGCCCTCTATAGCTAAGATGGTGAACAACAGCTCGACCTGGAGCTGGGCGGCGGTGTAGGCTGCAGTGTAGGCTGCAGCCCCTGCTGCAGTGGGCTGCCATAGGCCACAGTGGGTGGCCCGCAGCCAGCCTGAGTGGCCGGCAGCCAGTGTGAGCTGCTTAAAAGCCGCTGTGAGCTGCCGTCCAAAGGCCAGCAACCTACCTGCCTCACTGGGAAGAGTGCAATGATAATACCAATATGGGCCAGTGAAGCAACATCCTCCACAACTAGACTGAAGTCCAAAAAGACAGCAACTTGTCTGTTCTCCTTCCTCAATTC
Organism: Aselliscus stoliczkanus; assembly: GCA_033961575.1. Classification (NCBI taxonomy): domain Eukaryota; kingdom Metazoa; phylum Chordata; class Mammalia; order Chiroptera; family Hipposideridae; genus Aselliscus; species Aselliscus stoliczkanus. Next base: position 174,615,056 of record CM066728.1, on the reverse strand, counting down.
CCCAATAAAATCTTAAAAAAAAAAAAAAAAAAAGTACAAGTTGCCCCATTGCTTTCTAATTTTTGAGTAGCGGTAGATATAAGCTTTAGAGGTCTTCAACCCTATGATCAAGTTTACAATTATTAGAACTCTACATAACAGGTTAATTTCCTACTGAAAGACAGGCTTTCTTTTTATCTCATTCACACAGTCACCCAGGATTGTCCCTGCTGAGGTCTTACGGATATTTCAAAACCGCAGGTATGTGTGTGGTTTTTAAAGCCTTAAAGCACAAAACACATATACTATTAAAAAAAAGTATTACTGTTTTCCTTTCTATTGTTAGAAGTTGAAACTATTCACATATTTACCCTAGGGACGGTCATGCATGACGAAGGTATGTGCAATGAAAATTCTTTCCTTGTCCCTTATGCTGTCACCCATACTCTTTGGGCTCAAATGCAGTTCTTTGTTCACACAATAAAGAAGGTTTCATGCTGTCTGGAGACACAAGGGGTTCACACTTGCCAGAGTTGATAGTTTATGTGTACACACACCTTAGACTGGTTTGTATGGAACTCAGATCTTGCACAGTCTATGTATGTACAATCTTTGTGTAGCTGATATTTGGTTTGAAAATAATTATTTAGATATTGTATCTCCATCTGCTTAAAAGTTCATGCTCACCAAAACAATGACAGTATTTGGGTGGTAGAGTTGTAAGGGATTCCTAACTTCCTTTATTTTTGCTTTATTGTCTCTAGTCAGCATGACAAAAATGTCTTTTCATTGCACCATCGTCTCAGCCCTATGGTGGAAACTGGTTATGCAGAGGGTAAAAAGACAGATATGACTGCTTCTCTCACATTCTTACAGCTCTTCTCAAACTGGTACTAAGAA